>OY759246.1:6512298-7113278 GCA_963662185.1 Eilema griseolum
CGGGATTCAAACCCGCGATCTTTCCCTTACAGGGGGAATGCTCTGACCACTAAGCCACAGAATCTTCGCCCGAAACCATCCCATTTCTTCTATACATATATCCGTCTTACGTCAACGTTGAGAGCCATCTACCGTGATTCGTACGAACTATCGGAACCAATGAATGATGTTGCAATCATTTTTAAACATTGATTTTTGATGACTCCGCCCAAACTATTGAAAGAAATTTTAAAGTACTTAGTATACCAACTATATAAATCGATCAAGAAATAGAAAAAATTGGATCAGGCGGGATTCGAACCCACGGTCTTTCCCGTACAGGGGGAACGTTATAATGTTTTTTTTTTTGTTTAAAGGTATTAATGTGTTTTTTGGGTAGAAACTCAATTTAACGACTAAAAACCGAAAACGAGCTAGTTTATTTTTTGAATATGTGTTTTTTAAAAAAAGTCACTAAAATATTGATTACCTTTAATTAACTACCTAATCAAATGAAGTATAGTTGATATTCGGTAAGACCCATCATGGGGGAGTGGCTAGAGAGGCCACACGGCAGCCTCTCGTACCGTCTGACGCAGATGATCACCGAGCACGGATGCTTCGGAAAGTATCTACGTCGGATGCAGAAAGAGCCAACGTCCGAGTGCCATCACTGCGACGCGAGCGAGGACTCAGGCCCGCACACGCTCACCGAGTGTCCGGCGTGGGAGACGCCGAGGCGGGAGCTTGTGGCGGCCCTGGGAGTGAGGGTTCTCACGCTCTCCACCGCACCGAGCGGCGATGGTTCGCTGCGCGGATGCGTGGGCGGCCGGCGCCTCCTTTAGCGAGCAAGTAATGCTCGTGAAGGAGGAGGCGGGGCGGGAGCGGCAGCGGGAGCGACGAAGGATCGCAAGACAAGCTGCCCGCGTACGAAGGCAACTCGGGCATCGGAGGTCGATGAACGACCTCCGCCCCCCATGAGCGCCGGCCTGGGGGTGACAGGTGAAGCCGCCTGTCACCCTGGCAGAAGCAGGCCGCGGCGGTGGCGCGCGTGGCGCGCCTCCCCGTTCCCGGGGACGAGTTGGGGACTCTGTAGTCCCCACACCCGAGAAGAGGGCCAGATCGTGAGAGATGGCCCTGGGTCGGCCGGGGTGCGAGGGATATGCCTGTCAACCTCACCTTCGGCAACCAAAGCGACCCACAGGTGGCGTGCGTTTTAGTCGGTTCGAGTCCGACATAACCTCCTCCACCGGCTCCGGTGGGGAGGTATCCGTGGGGATTTTGCGCACGTAAAAAAAAAAAAAGTATAGTTGATATTAGAACTAGATGACGTCTGTGTAAACATAACTTTTGTAGTATGTACCTTCAAGAGATTTTTGGTATGTTGATATAATTTGACATTACTGAATTATTATATTACTAAATTATATTATTTTACTGTATCACTATTGTACCCATTTTCACAAACTGATTTGAATTTGACTTCAAGAGTACATGCGGGTAACGTTCGTAATACGTCCCGCCATTAGCAGATAACTGCGCTCTAATTTCTTGGAGTAGGTTTCTGGTTAAGGTTATTGTGTTTTTAAACCGTGAGATAACACTTTATCTGTAATGTCTTATTGTAATGTTAGCCATTGGTAATGGCTAATGTAAATATCCACAACTATGTAATTAACAAGCGCGACTACGTGGGCTCTAATCCCGTTTCCGCAACCTATGGGAACTATTTTTTTATACCACTTAGGTGGCAGACAAACACACGGCCCACCTGATGGAAAGTGGTTACCGTTGCCTATGTACATGTGCAAAACCAAGGGAGACACACTTGCGCTGCCAACCCTGTAAGCACACAGAGTTTCTGTGCCGTCAGTGTAAAAGACAAAGCAGGACAAGCTTTTGGTCTTTCCACTGACAGCACAAAAACCCCCCAGTGAGCTCTGGCTACCCTACTTACCGCCGGTAACACAACACGAAGTTATTATGCCGCGGTATTCTGTAGGGTGAAGGTACAAGTCGGACTGCTCAATTGGACGGAAATACCGAGGTGTCCTTACCTCCTCGACAGACTTCTTGCCTGAATGTGAATTAACTACTAAGGGGTACCTCAAAAAGAAATTAACAGAACCCTTGTAGGATCACTTCCTTGACAGTTTGTGTGTTAGTCTGTCTATCAAGACATTTTTCTCAGGGATGCTTAGATGTAAATATAAACATAACATAAATTCATGCCTTAATTCCCCGAAGAGGTAGGCAGAGATGCTAGCACCCACATTTCGCCAGTTTATGTTTAGGTCCCAATGTAATAGGTGGCGAGCCTATTGCCATTAACCGGGTACTTATAAACCTGCGATAAATACACACATAACTTCGAAAAGCATCGAAAAGTCATTGGTGTGTGCCATGGTAAAATCTGGGATCGAACCCGAGACCTTGTCTTAGCAGTCCATTACCCATACCACTAGGCTACCGCGGTACCAACCACATACTCAGATCTATAACGTCTTGAAACTGTACAATAATCAAACTTCTAAGTCAACGTATCCGAAATATATTACGATTTATGTAACTTAAGTTACGGAACCCTCGGTGCGCGAGTCCGACTCGCACTTGACCGACTTTTTTTTTCATGATTATAAGTCAACACTTTAGAGGACATTGACATGGGAAACAATTATCTAGAATTTCGTGAATTTGTGAAAAATGTGTGAATACATTTTTTAAATCTAGTATACGCCAACTTGACTTCATCTCGCCTGATGGTAAGCTAAAGGCAAAGTCTCAGGAAAGAGGATCACCATTACAGATACTAAGTAATGTTACAATATTGGCACTCAGCTTAGCGGCCTCATCAGATAATTTTTCACGCCCCGCTTAAAGGCCTCGGTACTGTAGGAAAAAGGAAACACGTGAGCTAGTAATGAATTCCAGGTCTTGGTGATGCGGCAAAGAAAAGAGTCTCCGAACCACTTAGTTCTTGCTCGTATATTCTGCACAGTGTGAGGGCGACATCTAAGCCCTGTATGTGTTGTCCTATGTAGGAAAGGAGAGGGTGGGATCAATTGGGAAGAGCTCATCAGAACTCACATTTTTATGGTAGGAATCTTATTCGCGACTAAAATAAGTTTTATTGTTATAATTATGTTCACAGAGGCGAGAAAATCAGAGAGCTCATCGAGACCTTAGAACACAGGAAGCTAGAAGCAATTCAGTTCACGTTCAGACAAGTTAGCAAAAACTTCACCGAGGTTTTTAAGAAGCTGGTACCACAAGGCCGGGGCAGTCTCATCATGAGAGTGGCTCCTGAGGATGGACCGGAACCGAGCAATGCTGACGTACGTAACCTATATACGTAATAATAAACCTCTATCCTCAAATTAATAGGTGTACATAAATTGTACCCTAGATGCTATGATAGGATTCGATGTGTTGTGAAATCTACTCTACTTTTTATATATCCACCCTAAAGAGGTGATATTCGAATTTAATAATTCTGTTTCATACTTAAATACTATAAATGGTGTTTAAGCGTCGGTAGTTTAGTGGTTAAGGAGTCGACTTTACGATGGAGAGATCCCGGGTTCGTGTCCTGGCTATTACATTACCGACGTGAACTCACTCCTGGCACAAGCAATTTAGTCGCGGTGATGGTCCGCTGCGCGGATGCTTGGGCGGCCGGCGCCTCCTTCTGCGAGCAAGTAATGCTCGTGAAGGAGGAGGCGGGGCGGGAGCGGCAGCGGGAGCGACGAAGGATCGCAAGACAAGCTGCCCGCGCACGGAGGCAACTCGGGCGTCGGAGGTCGATGAACGACCTCAGCCCCCCATGAGCGCTGGCCTGGGGGTGACAGGTGGAGCCGCCTGTCACCCTGGCAGAAGCAGGCCGCGGTGGTGGCGCGCCTCCCCGTTTCCGAGGACGAGTTGGGGACTCTGTAGTCCCCATACCTGAGGAGAGGGCTAGATCGTGAGAGATGGCTCTAGGTCAGCCGGGGTGCGAGGAATATGCCTGCCAACCTCACCTTCAGCAACCAAAAACGACCCACAGGCGGCGTGCGTTTTGGTCGGTTCGAGTCCGACACAACCTCGTCCACCGGCTGCAGTGGGGGGTATCCGTGGGGATTTTGCGCATGTAAAAAAAATAACACAAGCAATTTAGTTTAGCTGGAGGGGTTAGAGGGAATATTAGTTATTTCCTTGATAATATTCTTTAAAAAAAATTAAGATACTAGAGGACGGAGCTCACGGTCTCATCAATTATAAAGTAATATATTATTGTCGTAAAGACTGCCACATATACAAGTGTTATAAAAAATATTTCGTCATTTACCAGTTATAAGTATCATAGTATCGTACTGTCCGAACAAACAAACTATGGTAACGTAATCGCCGAGTTGTTTTTAATGGATTGTAATGTTGTTCCCAGCGCGCGAACTCCGACCAGTTCGCCGGCGTGGGCATCAAGGTGTCGTTCACGGGCGGCGAGGGCGACATGCGCGAGATGAACCAGCTGTCCGGCGGGCAGAAGTCTCTCGTCGCCTTGGCGCTCATATTCGCCATACAGAAGTGCGACCCCGCACCCTTCTACTTGTTCGACGAAATCGATCAGGTACGTGTGAACAATGATTTATGTACTACTTAGCGGCCGCGAGTGACTTCGTACGCGTGGATGCGCTTAATCCGGGTTCGAGTATAGTAAAATCCGTTCTTAGCAGATGTCGTAGCATCGTATGAGGAACCTACCTACCAAATTTCAAGTTTGTACGTGTTATAGTTATTGAGATGTTGATTATACAGTGAGTGGGTTATATTGTTATGACCACCAGTTCCGGTGAGGATTATCTGAGCTGGGCGCCGACTCTGCTAAATTTATGTCATAGCAAAACTAGTCATAACCACAGAGATCGTTCAAAATGCATACTACATCGACTGTATTTCAATAGACTTAAAGTCCAAAATTAAATAAAAAAGAGTTCATAATATTTTTTCATTTACTCTGTAAGATGTCATTCGATTTTATACTTCGTAACAGTAGTCTTTTAGCAATTTCGTGTTTATTTTTTAGTTAATGTTAGAAAGTTAAATGTTAATGATAATGCAATCAAAATACAAAAATTAAAGAGGATATATTAAGTAATTGAAATCTACCGTCTTCTCACATCACGAGTGCATTTTGAAACTCAATGTCATTTTACTAATAACATCGTGTCGTGTTCTCGACGGTGAGTAAGGTAGCCAGAGCTCACTGGAGAGCTTTTGTGCTGTCAGTGGGAAAAACAAAGACTTGTTCTGATTGTGTCTTCTGCACTGTCGGCACAGAAACTCAGCAGGTCGACAGCGCGAGCGAGCGTGATTCCTCTAGTGTTGCACACAACACTTTCCATCAGGTGGGCCCTGTGCTTGTCTGCTGCCACCTAAGTGGTAAAAAAAATCCCCTTGATCTGATAAGTAAACCGTTTATCCCGCAGGCGCTGGACGCGCAGCATCGTAAAGCCATCGCGAACATGATCCACGAGCTGTCGACGTCGGCGCAGTTCATCACCACGACGTTCCGGCCCGAGCTGCTGGAGCACGCGCACAAGTTCTACGGCGTCAAGTTCCGCAACAAGGTGTCGCACGTCGAGTGCGTCTCGCAGGACGAGGCGAGGGACTTCGTCGAGGACAGCGCCACGCACGCATAGACTTACCTACTATAACTATAGCTTTACGATCTACTTTGTTTCCTTTATTTATTATATTTAGTTAGTATATATATATAATATAGTCGTTAAACTGTTCAGGATAGTAAGCGACAATATTTCTCAGGTTTTATGACTCACCAGAAATATTAATTCATTCAATTAGCACATGCTTTTGTATTAGTTAAATACAAGTATAGTGTATTTCGTCCCGAGGTGGTCATTACGTTTGGCTGGTTCCATGGAGGATATCAAACTGGATTAGAAAACTAACTCGTATAGAAACTGGGTAAATGATTTGAAATATCAATCAATGTAATCGCTATTATAAAAGCATTATGTATTTTATGTATCTTAGTTGTGATTAAATTGTCCAATAGATGCAGGAATTTCTGTTCTTACAATAGAAATTATATCTGCAAGTTAAAAGAAAAAAACTAAATTACTTAATTTCCTAAAGTTGGGTAGGTGGCTAGAGTCTCCAAGTACGCTTTTTGACACTTTTGTTTTGTGTTATGTCCGCTCTACACGTTGGCAACACACCCTTTTGACGTCCCGCGTCCTTGATGTGTGGCAATGTCATAAACCTCCTCTCTTCGCCAACAAGTTGGCCAACGCGTTCGCCAACGTGAAGACGGATATCATATGAACGGAATTTGACGTGCAACATCGTGAACACACCCTTGACAAGCATTCATCGAGTAGTGTGTTGAAAAAAAAACAATAATAAGGCATAATACATTACATAACATTACAATGACCCAGCATTTTAATAATAATTTAATTTATAGACTTCATTTTTGACATTTTGTTGTGCAAATAAGATAGAACGAATCAACCTAGCTATTCGTAAGCCTGATTAGTAGATAATACGTTTATAATTCGGATAGTAATTTGAATTAGTATATAAGACTTTTCATTTATTTTAATAACACATAATTGACATTGTTTTTCGTCTAGAATAAGCGTTAGGAAATTATCTGTGCAAATATTTCGCATCGCTCGAAGTGTTATTGTATTATTGTAGGTGTCCTGACAACTTTTATGAAACTTTTATTTCTGACCATCACTCATCCTGTTAATTTGTTTCACAATATAATGGGTGCTATGGAAGGAAACCTCAAATTTTATTGCAAGCGTAAGAAATGGTATTAAAATTACTTTTTAAAACGTTTGGATTTTATTACCCACCTTTTTAAAATATAAACTATATTAAGCGAGTCAGTAGTAATGAAAAATTAAAAAAAATACATGTTCTGGGATGCACGGCGCTAAGTGGCGTCAACTTGATAGTTGATTTTCGAATGATTTTCGAAGCCACGCAAACCGCCGCGACGCCGGCTGAGTAAAAAGTTAAGATCCAAAAAGTTACGAACTTGACACGAAATATCCTTATCCGCCGATATTTTTTTCTTTGCAACTTAGGTAAATAATAAATAAATATATTTCACAACATTCTACACAACGCTATCTAGACCCATGGTAAGCATAGCTTAACTAGCTTGTGTTATGGAATCTAGAATGCGGGTAAACATACTTAGATACTTTTTTTTGTAAATACATAAATATTATACATAGAAACACCCAGACAAATGCAAATATACATAGGTATTCATGCATACAAATATTTGCACTGAGCGGGAATCGAACCCGCGCCCCCTGCATAGCAGTCGAATGCTCTACCGCTACGCCACGTAGGTCGGTGGCAGACAAGCTTACGGCCCACCTGATGGAAAGTGGTTACCGTGACCTATGAACGTGTGCAACACCAGAGGAGTCACACCCGTGCTGCTGCCTATATGAACAGAGTTTCTGTGCCGTCCAGTGCATAAGACAATCAGGCCACGCTTTTGGTCTTCCCACTGACAGTACAAAAACTCTCCAATGAGCTCTGGCTACCCTCCTCACCGCCGGGAACACAACACGAGGTTATTACCTATAGCCCAGGTATTCTGTAGAGTGGAGGTACTTCCCCAGTCGGACTGCTCAATTGGGACGAAAATTCTGTCGTGTCATATCTCCAACAGATCGGGTACATCGCTATTTATTTATTTATTTATTATATTTGGAATAACAACAGTCGTTTACAAAAGTTTATACCAGTAAATAATTACTAAACAATGACCAATTACAGCTATCCATATTGTGTATAAGCAGATCGATTGCAAACAACAACAAAAAAACAAAACACACCGAAAATTAAAAACTAAACTAAACTTTCACTCTCATACTTCGCAAGGCGGGTCCCGACCTCGTGGAAGACCGCATTCGTGCACCCTGTACCTAAGAAAGGTGACAGGACAGATCCGACCAATTACAGACCTATCGCTATGCCTTGAGGTGGCTCTGCATAAATCCGAGGCTATGTTCTTTCATGGACCTCGGCGCACGCCACCACCTGGTTCCAGTCTCACAGTGGGAGGCACTCTCATCGGCATCAAGCCCCAGATGAAATATCTGGGGCTCGTGCTCGACGGCCGGTGGGACTTCGGGAAGCACTTCCGAAGTCTGGGCCCCAAATTGGTGGGCACAGCCAACGCTCTGGCGCGGCTACTGCCTAACCTGAGGGGCCCGGAGCACTCCTGCAGGAGACTCTACGCGGGTGTCGTGCGGTCCATGGCCCTGTACGGGTGTCCCGTGTGGGCGGACACCCTGAATGATCGGCACATGCCCCTGCTGCAGCGTCCGCAGCAGAAGTTGGCGTGCCGCATCATAAGGGGGTACCGCACGATATCCTTCAACGCGGCGAGTCTCCTCGCCGGATCGCCACCATGGATCCTGGAAGCGAGATCCCTTTCGGCGCTATACCGGTTCCGAAAGGCGGCGCGGGAGCGGGGTCACGATCCCGAGCCTGAAGAAATTCGGGCCGTGAGATCCCGGCTCCACAGGGAAATGGTGGCGGAATGGGAGCTACGACTTGGGCGACCAGGCGCAGGGCGCGCCGTAGTAGCGGCGGTAAGACCCATCATGGGGGAGTGGCTAGAGAGGCCACTCGGCAGCCTCTCGTACCGTCTGACGCAGATGATCACCGAGCACGGATGCTTCGGCAAGTATCTGCGTCGGATGGAGAAAGAGCCAACGTCCGAGTGCCATCACTGCGACGCGAGCGAGGACTCAGGTCCGCACACGCTCACCGAGTGTCCGGCGTGGGAGACGCCGAGGCGGGAGCTTGTGGCGGCTTGTGAGGGTTCTCACGCTCTCCACCTTGCTCGCGGCGATGGTTCACTGCGCGGATGCGTGGGCGGCCGGCGCCTCCTTCTGCGAGCAAGTAATGCTCGTGAAGGAGGAGGCGGGGCGGGAGCGGCAGCGGGAGCGACGACGGATCGCAAGCCAAGCTGCCCGCGATCTAAGGCAACTCGGGCGTCGGAGGTCGATGAACGACCTCCGCCCCCCATGAGCGCCAACCTAGGGGTGACAGGTGGAGCCGCCTGTCACCCTAGCAGAAGCAGGCCGCGGCGGCGGCGCGCCTGGCGCGCCTCCCCGTTTACCGGGAACGAGTTGGGGACTCTGTAGACACCCGAGAGAAGAGGGACAGATCGTGAGAGATGGCCCTGGGTCGGCCGGGGTGCGAGGGATATGCCTGTCAACCTCACCTTCGGCAACCAAAGCGACCCGCAGGCGGCGTGCGTTTTAGTCGGTTCGAGTCCGACATAACCTCTCCCACCAGCTCCGGTGGGGAGGTATCCGTGGGGAGTTTGCGCACGTAAAAAAAAAAAACGGCCTATCGCTATAACCTCCCTTCTCTCGAAGGTTACGGAGCGTGTTATTAATACACAGCTCCTGAGGTACCTTGAAGGAAATGATCTACTGAGCGACCGACAGTACGGTTTTCGCCACCGTCGCTCTACTTCTTGTGTATCTCACAAACCGGTGGGCGCAAGCCATCGAGAGTCGCGGTGAGGCACTAGCGGTCAGCCTCGATATAGCGAAGGCCTTCGATCGGGTCTGGCACAAAGGTCTTCTTACGAAGTTGCCATATTATGGACTCCCCGAGGGATTGTGCGAATGGATCTCCAGCTTTTTGTCCAACAGAAGCATCCAAGCCGTCGTCGACGGCAGCTGCTCGGACCGCATGAACATAAACGCTGGTGTCCCAATAGGCTCCGTGTTGTCTCCGACGCTGTTTCTGCTGCATATCAATGACATGCTGTCTGATGGCTCCATTCATTGTTATGCGAACGACAGTGCCGGGGACACGTGTTACACGGGCCGTGCAAATATCCCTCAGTCCGAGGTGGAGAAGAGTCGCGAACAACTTGTGTCTGAAATCGAGACTACTCTCTCTGGAGTGTCCGATTGGGGACGACTAAACCTAGTCCAATTCAACCCCACTAAGACACAAGTATGTGTATTCACCGCTAAGAAAACCCCATTCATTGTAGCGCCGCAATTCCTGGGCACACCGCTTACCATCTCCCCGAGTATCGGGATCTTTGGTGTCGATATCTCCAGTGACGTCCAATACCGAAGTCATTTGCAGGACAAGGTTAAGTTGGCATCAAGAAAGCTCGGAGTGCTCAACAGGGCGAAGCAGTATTTCACTGCGGGGCAGCAACTCCTTCTTTATAAAGCACAAGTTCGGCCTCACATGGAGTACTGCTGTCACCTTTTTGCTGGAGCACCTGCATACCAGCTTGACCCCTTCGACTCGTTACAAAGACGGGCATTGAGGCTGGTTGACAATCCCATACTCACAGGTAGAGTGGAACCTCTTAGCCTTAGGAGGAATTTTGCCTCACTGTGTGTGTTCTACCGCCTATACAATGGTTTGTGCTCAGATGAATTGTTTGACATGATGTCCGTAGCTACATTCTATCATCGCACCTCTCGCCATAGGCAGGGAATTCATCCCCACACATTGCGACCTGAGACGGTGCGCACTGTGCGGTATGAAAGAAACTTCATCCCACGCACACTCAAGCTGTGGAATGACCTCCCTGCTGCGGTTTTCCCAAGCGCCTACAATATGGGGTTCTTCAAGAGGGGCATCAGAAGGTTTCTTCATGGTCGGCAGCGCGAGTGTGACACCCCTGGTGTTGCATACGTCCATAGGCCACGGTAACCGCTTCCCATCAGGTGGGCCGTGTGCTTGTCTGCCAACTAAGTGGTATAAAAAAAAAACAAAAAATGATGGCAGTGGCAGCAAAAATAAAAAATAAACAATATCGGGATTTGTAGTTTAAATGGGAATAATAAGCAGTATCGGCACATGAGTAGGTAGTTTATTTCTATTACGTGACATCGGTGCGAAGTCAGAACCGGTTTACTGGTTGCGCATAAGTAAGTTACTGCCACCACCGACATTCCCTTACATTCTGCTATGATAAACATACCCACATACATTTTGTGTAAATGTGTAAGCTATATTTGGGAGAATTCTAGTTTGAGGTAAGGGCAAATAACAATGCGTATATGGAGTAATTAAATAAATTTTATTTTCACTTTATCTCATAGGTAGTCGGAAGTAACAATCATCAAGTAAGTATATTGTTTTCCTAACGAAAATACCTACCTACAATAAAAATTTAATATCATGATTGTAAGATATCCGGCGATATTATTTTCAAACTATCGCTGTGTGAATGAATTCACGGAACTTACTATTTCTGCCGACGTGTCCGAAACGTCGGCAGAAATAGTAAGTTACATTATTTAATCGCGAAAAGTCCCGATCCATTGTATTATGAGTCCAGCGATAACTTTAAGACATCATACATTTAAAGAAGAAATAATAGGTAAGATATAAAAGTTCGGGACATGAAATCAATGAAACTTTTTCATACTCTGTTTCTTTAAGATCTATGTTTAGGGCAGTATGTCTTCTCATATCGGCTGTTGAGCCGACCGGGACTGACTCCTCTATGTATTCTTCGTACTAAGTGATGTAATGTTTTGAATTTGATATGAAACAATTGGGTATTTGACAAATTTCGCTACCCTATCTTAAAAGATGTAGAAAATTATTTAATACCTGTTACTATTCATAATTTTCCCGTAAAACCTTATTAATAAGAAAAAACACATCACACAAGAAACGATTTCGCTCACTTTGTTTAAAAAGTGCGCGAAAAACGATCGGTCACGTGACATTCTGCGTGTGACGTCATTAAATAATATCTACGAAGAGACCAACCTACGAAAGTTTCCGTTACGCTAAGTAAAATTTTTATATTTACGTCACGCGAACAGTCAACAGATTTTTTGGGATTTTGCCTATGTGAAATACAGTTAAAAAATCTCAATTTTATTTGTAATTTTTTTTTTACAATACATATTTTTGTGAAATACATTTTGTATACTTATTATACGCAAGTATAAGCTATCACATTTAATACATTTCATATTTTTTTTGTAATAATCAAATACCCAATTATCTGTAGGTATTATGTTAGGTGGATCACGGGCAATAAAAGAACGATTCTTCTGATCTTTGCGTATACAGTAGTGTACAATGCGACTCCATAAATTCTAAACATTATCTATCTACAAATCAACCTTAAGCTATTTTCACCTGAATAATATCATTTCACATTTTGTAAGCCTATAAATCTTAACCTATCTAAAAACCTGGTTACGCCACTGAACTTGCCTTGTGTTGTGTTTAAAGTATGGCTATCAAGAGACTGATGATATTACAATAGACACTAAAAATGCCAATTCATTTTAGACACTTTACCGAAATGCTGATAAAGTTAAGAGTGAATGAAAAAAATGTATTGAACTCTTTTTCAGAATTAGGTATTCGACCAACTAGTCAAATTAGTTACTTTTTACTAAACGTCAAAACGATAAGTTGTTAGAAAACTTGGATAAAATAAATTATAGTGACGTCACAATATTCAATAGGTACTAAAATAATTTACAATAATCATAAACTTTTATCATTCATTTTTTAGACCACTTAGGTGGCAGACAAGCACACGGCCCACCTGATGGAAAGTGGTTGCCGTGGCCTATGGACGTGTGTAACCAGAGAAGCCACACTCGCGCTGCCGACCCTGTAAGAACACAGAGTTACATTCATAATTTTTCTGTCCTAATAAGTTAGCGTCTGCAGCCCCGAGACCTCGCTCGAGCTAGTGGTCATTTCTGTTTTGAGTAGTATAGAGTACCTCGCCAAACAGATTGATATGTACTATTTAAAATAGATGTATCTAGCGAAACTTATCATTAGCCAAGTACATGGAAAGTACATTATTGCTATGCAATACTGTATGTGTAAAGTTATCAATAATTACACTATTTGGCGATATATACAATTAGAACGCCTTACTATAAGTAAATTAAAGTCTTTAAAATAACCGCTATTATTAGATTTAAGTTTACAATGTGTACCTATATCCAAGTTTGGTTGAAATGTAGGTACTACCCGCTGAACAGCAGTTGGGATATGTCAAGATGTTGACAAGTCTGTTTTTTTGCATTATGGGTACAATATAACCTATTTGAATTGCTTATTAAGGGTTTAGGATGGATTACTTAAATTTTCCTAGGAATAACTTAAAAAAATAAAACACACACAAAATGAAATTAAAACAATATTAATTTAAATACTAGACATTGAAATTGCCTATTAATATTTAAGAATTACTTCTAGAATTTTCCTAAAAATCTATTAAGGCCAATCCTCATTGAAAGAGCAGCGGCCGGCGGAGGCCAGACATTTGTACTAGAAATTATTAAAGAAAAGCAAAAAATATTGGCAATTATATTACTAAATTTACTCTCTAACCCCTCCAATTAAGCTAAATTGCTTGTGCTAGGAGTGGGTTGTGGGTTCACGTCGGTAGTGTAATGGCCAGGATTCGAACCCGGGACCTCACGATCGTAAGGCCGACTCCTTAACCACTAAGCTACCGCTAATATGCGAGAAATAATTGACCCTCAAATAACTATGATCCTTTTCTCACGTAGATAAGATTCAAAATAGTTTGTAATAATTTGCCTCAAAAAATTGCTGCCGATCGCTGCTCTTTAAGTGGGATTGACTTAATGGCCATCCTGGCTTAGTGTATATAAAAACACAAAAAAAAAATACAAACCATATTAAAAATTTACCTATTTGCCTAAAATTTTATAAAAACCCGTTATAGATATTACAATGTCATGGTATATTATGCATGATATCAGATACAGATATCTTATAGGAAATCCCACGAATCATAGTTATTATACTTGACCTAATTAAATATGAAACAACACGTATACATTTGGAAATAGACAAATTGTAAACTCTCAGAGCAAGAAAATACTCTATATACCACACAAGAGTTTAATAATATTTAACTCGAAAAAAGTTATAAAAATCTACTGAAACAGTCACTCTAAGAATATCATACTCTCGTTATAAGAAGGCACACATTCAATCTCGTTTACACTAACATTACAGTTAATAATACTCAAGTATATTTTTCTACTTTTTAATTTTGTATTGTTTTTAATGAAGTTATGTTTTTAAACAAACAAAGTATATATGATTCTCAGTATAGTACATATGTCAACTCCCTAAGTAAATACCTTTTGGGGATGATAATAATATAATAATATTAGTATCTACGTATTAATATTACTAGTATTGCAAACAATCTGTCTTGATCGCGTTTATTATGCAAATATATATGACTACTAGCTTTTGCCAGCGGTTCCGCCCGCGTGGATGTCGGTTCCCGGCAATTTAT
Source organism: Eilema griseolum (assembly GCA_963662185.1). Lineage (NCBI taxonomy): Eukaryota > Metazoa > Arthropoda > Insecta > Lepidoptera > Erebidae > Eilema > Eilema griseolum. The sequence continues at coordinate 6,526,628 of OY759246.1, forward strand.
CGAATTTCTCTCACCTTTTAAACCTTTCCTAGACCTCCACGAACATTTCAAGACGAAGGTAAGATAAATCCGTTCAGCCGTTCTCGAGTTTTAGCGAGACTAACGAACAGCAATTGATTTTTTTAAATATAGATAGGTGTCAATATTCAGTCCCTCTGAAAGCCAGTTGAACTCTGGTCTTCTCAAGTTATGAAATATCATTTTTTTTCTCACTAAGCCTGTCCGAAAAAACACCTTGATAATTTTATTCTTTGCTACTGCAAAACTTTATAAGTGTCTTCATATCACTCTTGGGTGATTAACTCTTTCAATAAATGCCCAATATGAACGCTCGTAAATTGTAAATTAATGTATACAGTTCAATTAAGTACCTATCTATAAGTACAATTAGGTTTAACTAGAGTTGGATTTACATTTCACAATCTCTCAAAACATTCAACGAGGAAGATATTTTATATTTGATCGCCTTAACGGCACAGCATAGGGCGAATTCCAATCTCTTTCGAAAACTTCTTGGAGTTGTTGCCTAATGTCTTCTGTGCGGTTCTGGAAGGTTCCATCATATCGAAGGTGGTCCTCGAAAACGAAGGCGACTCCGGCGGTGGTGGTGAAATAGTCCCCGGACCAGTTAGACGTGCCGATGTACGCTGTGTGATCGGTCACCATATACTTGTTGTGATTAACACGCGCGTAAGGAATCTTCTCTTGTTCTGGTGTCGCCGGCACTATGAACCGTTTCTGTAAATAAAGTTTTATAAATCATAAACTATTCTTTTTATTTACCTATTTATCCAAACTTACTGCCATCATTACAGGCATACAATAGTGCAGCAATTTAAAACAAAAGTATATAATAATATAGGTACACTAAAGATTTTCTTAATCTCTAGCTAGAAGATAGCAAAAATATTTTAAATAAAACATTAAGTCCCATAACTAATGTTGAATCACTCAGCATACATGAAAATACCTATGTCCATATCCTCGGCTATTATGATTAAAGTGCGAATCGCTCGTGACAGAGGCGCCTTACTAACCTTAGGTACTAAGCAGTTTGGCGTGCCCGCCAGGTACCGTGAGCAGGCGCCGCCACACGAATATACCTGGCACACAATCCTACCAGTCCTAATATATGTGGGTTATGTATTTTACCCCTAATTATTTTATATATATAGTATACCAGTGACAAATATCTGTGAACTGCCAACTTCTTATATTTAACTAAGCCCAAAACAAGTATATAATAAGTATCATAATAAACCTGGTTTATTACCCTTGGTAAATGCATTCCTATTATACATAAGAAACACCTAGACCAATGTAGACATATTCATGCATAAAAATATTTGAACAGAAATCGAACCTGCGACCTCTGACGTAGCAGTGGAACGCTCAACCGCTACACCACAGATTTCGTCAATTGACTTAACGGCAATGAAACAGTACTGCTACCGATTTAGGTACTATCTACCACGCCGGGTACAAACTGACGACATGTTAAAATGTATAAAGTATCAGATAGCACGAGTGTCAAAATGTACAACATATTTACGATAAAATATCCTTTTTCCATTTCAATTCAATTCAATTCATTTATTTATTTGCTTCGAATATGGTTACATTATTATAGGTCTTAAAAGCAAGTGAATACAGCATATTCTGCCCCTTAGAGCGTGCAAATTTTAATGTCATTATCTTTACAAGCATAGTGTTTCAAAATTATATTATACTCAAAATTATTAATATATTACATTTTCTTATCATTTTATTTTCAATGTCAATATTACAAAGTGGTGAGGAATGAACTTTGGTCGGTACTGTCTATGTATGGGGTGAGCAGCAACCTTATTCGAGCTGTGAAGTCTCTCTATGAGGACTCCAGAGCTTGCGTGAGGATACATGGGTCATACACTGAATGGTTTAGCATCCAAAAGGGGGATAGACAGGGATGTGTAGCGTCACCATGGCTGTTTAACTTATTCATGGGCAGTTGTTTGCAAGATTTGAAAGATAAAGAATGTGGTTTAAGAATGAAGAATTTACTCGTCAAATGTCTTCTCTATGCTGATGATCAGGTTTTACTTGCGTCATCGGCAGATGAGTTGCAGGAGATGGTAACAACTATGCATGAAGCTTTTGAGAGGAAAGGAATGAAAGTGAATGTTAGTAAGACAAAAGTTATGGTTTTTGAAAGAGATGAATGCGTGACAGCGTGTAGGATTTGTATAGATGGAGAAAAAGTGGAACAAGTGAATGAGTTCATATATTTGGGAACATTGTTTACGAGAGATGGAAAGCATGAAGAAGATGTTGAAAGGAGAGTGATAGCTGGAAATAGAGTGAATGGGGCACTTCACAACTTTATGAGCAGCCAGAAAGTGTTCGAAAAGGCACGACTGGCTGTACTTGGAGGAGTATTGGTGCCGACTCTTATGTATGGTAGTGAAAGTTGGGAGTGGCAGAAAAAGCATCAGAGTAGAGTGAATGCAGTAGAAATGCGTGCGTTGCAAAGTATGTGTGGCTTGACCTTGAAAGATACAGTGAGAAATAGCGTGATAAGAGAACGATGTGGAGTGATGAGAATTGAGAGAGGAATGTTGAGATGGTTTGGTCATGTTGAGAGAATGAATGAAAGAAGACTAACGAAACAGGTGTATGAGGCGAGTGTTGGTATGGATGGTACCGTCGGAAGGACCAAATCGGGGAAGTTTTAGAAAAGGGGCAGGTCAGGAGTACTCTAAACCGACGAGCATGCATGAAGAATGTAATGAGAGTGAATGAAGCGAGAGTAGTATGTCAGGATCGTAGCAAATGGAGATCCGTGATCTCTGCCTACCCCTATGGGAGACAGCCGTGATTTTATGTATGTATGTATGTCTATATTACAGGCGTAATGTCAAACAATAAATTAGTCAGTTATTATTCTATAGCAGGTGTAGTTAGCTATAGATCGCGTGAGAGGTCCTCTAATCCACGACTTTATTGGTACCTAAACAGAGGTCTCCAATGGAAATTAAACAATGTATACAGGAAACTCAATTACCTATCACTAGTAAATGGGGATATTATAGTTGGACATTTCCTAGGAGAGGTTAAATATTTTTTTTATACTACTTAGATGGCAGACAAGCACACGGCCCACCTGATGGGAAGTGGTTACCGTGGCCTATGGACGTGTGTAACAGCAAAGGAATCACAGTCGTGCTGCTGACCCTGTTAGTTCAGAGTTTCTGTGCCGTCAGTGTAGAAGACAGCAGGGTAAGCCTTTAGTCTTCCCACTGACAGCACAAACTCTCCAGTGAGCTCTGGCTACCCTACTATTTGAGTGTTGATTAATCACTTTTTGGATTAATGAATTATTGAGATAAATAACATTTTATTTTGCTTAGAGTTTATAGACAGTATGTAAGTATATATACTTACTAAACTCGAAAACTACTGGACCGATTGAACTGAAATTAGGTAGGGTAGGGTACATTTTGATACGTGACTGGAAAGTGTGCAAGCCGCGTGGGGCAACCTATGAAAGAGATCATCGAAGGGACTCAATGGTATAAGGTGCGATGACCAGTAGGTATAATCAAATCCACCTAAGTATTATAGAGTGGCATAATAAGTGGAAATTAATCCACTGGTGGATTAAAGTGGCATAGGCGCATTTTAAAGGTTAAAATCCAAGTTGAACCACTAGTTAGTCAGTTAGCCTAATCTATTAGATAATTATATGTTTTTTTTATAAAAAGTTGCTACAAGATTGTTTACCTTTAGTTAAGTACCTACCTAAATGAAGAATGAAAAAAAAACTCACGCCTATATCCCCGAAGGGGTAGGCAGAGGTGCTACAGCACCCACATTTCGCTAGTTTATGTTTAGGTCCCAATGTTATAGGTGGCGAGCCTATTGCCATTAACCGGGCACTTATAAACCTGCCATAAATACACACATAACTTCGAAAAGCATCGAAAACTCATTGGTGTGTGCCATGGTAAAACCTGGGATCGAACCCGAGACCTCGTTTCAGCAGTCCATTACCCATACCACTGGGCTACCGCGGTTAATACTTATAATAATAATAGCGGAATAAATAATAACGAGAGAATAGTTGCAAAATATTCCACACCACTCGAATAAAAAATTGTTGGCAAGTTGTCTTTTCTTTTTCGGTAAATTTAGCTGATGACACATCAGACGCGTAAGCAAAGTACACTTACCACTTGTATATCAACTCTTGGATATGTCTCCGACAGTTCAGCGAGTGACCTCAGAAAGTGATCTTCAGCCGGCGACGAGTGTTTCCAAAAGCTGATCAGCAATTTCACCTTCACTTTATTCTCCAGAGCCGCTTTTCTCAAGGCGTCATCAATATCTGGCCAGAATCTGTAGTAGGTACAATAAATACTAATAATTCATTTCTGAGTGACTATAAACAGTATTACTTATAAGAATGGTTCAAGATGGCCGTCGCCATATTTTAGACAATTCCCTCGTTATGGGTATCAATCTTGTCTAGTAAAATACCACACATTATGTCAAATTACAAATCCAAGATGGCTGCCACCACAAAATAGCGAATTATATTTTTTTATTCACAACTCCCTCAATATGGGTATCAAACTAGTAGATTCATTTAAAAAATACTAAATAAAGTACTAGATAAGTTTGTGCTTTATAAACGCACTCGGACCGTTCTTTTAATAGAGACGGGGATATCCCCATCTCTATTAAAAGAAAGTTCCGAGTCATCAAATCTTGACATTACTAATAAGACAGTTACCATTTAAATAGCGTATCGTTGTTCTTTCTATAATTTTTTTATACCACTTAGGTGGCAGACAAGCGCACGGCCCACCTGATGGAAGGTGGTTACCGTGGCCTATGGACGTGTGTAACATCAGAGTTTCCGTGTCGTCAGTGTAGAGGACAAAGCAAGACAAGCCTTGCTTTATTGAATACAAAAAAATAACATACAAAGGCGAGCTTGACTAAGTATTGAGTTATCTCCTAGCAAAACTTTGGGGGATCAAAAGTGCAACATAAGGGTAAAAAAATAAATCGTTGTCAAAACTAAAGAACTGCCGGACCTAAGAATCTTGAATGTCCTTGAAGAACCCCGTATTGTGGTCGCTTGGAAAACCACAACAGGGAGTTAATTAAAAAGCCTGAGCGTGTGTAGGATGGAGTTCCTTTCATACCGCACAGAGCGCACCGTCGTAATAGTTTAGGTAACTACACATAGGTCTTCATAACTGTCATTTTCTTTTATCTTGCGATAATTCCCCACGGATACTCCCTTCGCCGGAGTCGGTAGAAGAGGAAGTTATGTCGTACTTGAACCAAGTAAAACGCACGCCGTCTAAGGGTTGTAGGCACCCCGGCAATTCGTAACTGACCTAAATATTGCAATGCCTGGAAAAGGCGCTAAGTTTTTAAATACTGAAATATAAATTATAAGATCTATACACACTTGGTCGGCAATAAATGATGTGATTTGATTCGAACTGTGATAAGGTGCTTACGTCAGTTTGTGCGTGAAGATTAACATAGGCTCGTAATCCATGACGGAGATGTAAACGAACTCCTCAGCTTCGTGTATGATGTTAATGATAGCGGCGCCGTCGTTGGTGCGGCCGGCGGGACTCAGTGGCGGTGGTGAACTCTGTAACAAGACATATTTATGTTACGTTACGTTAGGTCTAGTATCTAGTGTCTTTAGAGTAGGGACATAATCCCACTTTCTGCTCATATTATACTGTATGAAAGTTTGTGAAGATGTTTGGATGTTTGTTATTCAATCGCGCTCGGCACAACGGATCTGAATTAAATATGGTACAGGGAATAGATTATAGTCTAACAAATAGGCTACTTTTTATCCCGGGCACAGGTTCCTATGGATTGCAGGGTCGAGATTCAAATCCCATGTGGTCCGTAGCCCGTCGAATATCTTAAATATCTAATTACTAGCCGTTGCTAGTAGTTAGATAAGTACTTATTCAACTGTTAAGTGTATAATCTTACACCTTGTTTTCACCAAAAGACAAGTTGATACAAGACTTGTTTGATACAAGGCTTGTAGAAGATTAGTCAAAATACAATAATTGTTTTGTTCATGTATTGAGACTGTCTCAGATACTGTTTCGTTCACATAGTATGTATAGTCCACAAGTTGTAAACAAGTTTAAAATATGTTTGCGTTCACACTAAAGCCTGTGACATATTCCAACTTGTTAAATACATGTTTTATACTTAGGTGAAAACGAGAGGTCAGACTATATACATATATACAAACTCGACGCCGCAAGTGTCATTTCAAAAAGGTGTAAAAAAATGTGTACTACGTCGGTGTAATTTGACATATAGGTACATACATCCCATGCCATGCACATATAGACAATTTAAAGAACAATATTGGCATTAGCTTACTCACACAAAACCGATATTCCGTTTTTTCTTAGCAAAGCGGTATGTACCTACATATACTGTATATGGTCTAAGTGTATAACCAAATAAAATGACCCCATAAAAAGACAACATTATCCCACAGAAACAAATCAAATATACGTGACAGTGTAGTGTAAGTACCTACTGCCTTATAAACTTTTAATCGAATAGGTATTTTATGACACGAGCTTGCGTGTCGTTTGTGTTTGTACGTAATTGGTTCAATAAAAACATGTTGCACGTAGACACAGTGTAGTTGTCTACTAAACTCAGGAAAAATAGTTTGAATTTATACGGCACGAGTTTAACGTGCTTTTTTTAACGTGCGAAAAATTCCCTCGGAGGTGCCGGAGCCGGTGGGAGAGAGGTAATGTCGGAATCGAACCAACTAAAACGCATGACGTCTGGAGGTTGTTGTTGGTTGCCGGAGGTGAGGTTGGCAGGCATATCTCTCACACTCCAGTCTACCTAGGACCATCTCTCTCTATCTATCTATCACGAGTTGTACATAAGTAGATACCTAGCTAAATATTTTATGTTGCGTTGACCATGTTGTCTGATCACGATCGTGTCAGGAAAGTAGTAAAAATTGTTCAGCATAAACCAATGACAGTGGACCCTGAGCTCCAATATCACCTCTGCCTCGGATGCATTCAGTAAAATACGTGGCCATGAAGATGATGATGATAGGATTGAACCAATGACAAGACAACACGTCTGTAAGTGATCCCCAGGGTTTGGTAGAGATTTTTATGCAATATGCATGGTACCACCCGTGTCAGAGCAGATTCATCCACTCTATACTCCAGTGCTCGAAAGGATAATTGGTGCCTACCTAAGCACTATTGTCTCCAGGGCAAGCTTAAAAGAGATGTCTCTAGGTCGGCCGAGGGGCGAAGGATATACCTCCGGCAAATTCGTCTCCAGCAACCTACAACCCTCAGATGGCGTGCGTTTTAGTTGGAAGGCTGACACAACTTCCCTCACCAACTCCTTAGTATCCGTGTGCAGAAGATCTTCTATGTGCCTCGCACGGTAATATGGTGGGCATTGCGGTCCAAAGGGGTTTTAGAGATTCCGTGGTTCGAACCGAAGACGGCAACTTGGGTTTGACTCCCGGGACGTCTCATATCTTGAAGTCTTTTTGCAAATTTAGTTGTCTCGGGGAGACGAGGCTAGATTGGTGTGATGTGTGAACACGTGGAAGGAGGCGCAAATACATCATATATCAACGTGGATGAACAGGGCGAGATTATCAGGGTACGCCGTGACAGCGGTATTTATTTCATCCATGATGAAAAAGAGAGATCACACGGAAGCCTCTCGTACCGACGAACGCAGGTGATCATCAGGAATGAGTGTTTTAGGGATTACCGGTGTCCACAGAAATCTGTGGAAGATTTGACGTCCAGGGGCGGAAAATCTAGGGTCATTTGACGTCCAGGACAGCGGAAAAGTTAGGGACGATATGACGTATAGGGGGCGGCAAATTGAGGGAAGGTTTGACGTCCAGTGGGTGGCAAATCCAGAGAATATTTGACGTCCAGGGGGCGTCAAAACCAGGGAAGGTTTCACGTCCAGGGGGCGGCATGGCCCTGGACGTGCCGCCCGCGTGCGGTGCATGCCTTGCATACCCGCTTGCGGTGGGCCTGATAAAAGATAATAACTTAACACCGTGCTAGGATGCACAGTCTAATGAATATGAATAAATTTCTGTAACAGGTCAGCCCAGCCCTGCTAGGCGACTAACCGACTAACATTTCCTCCTAAGCCAATCATTTACTTTTTTGCCAAATCCTTGCCAAATCCAAACGAATAAAACAAAGAAATCGCTACCTATTTACATTTTTTTTAAGAAGCTTCGTCGTTTCATCTAATGGTAGGTATTTAGTCAACATTCTTAAGGTATTTTATTGCTTTACCTTTACGAATCCTTGTGAACATCGTTTGCTTTCTTAGAATGACTTGTGCCTGACCTTGGGCTCAGGTGAAAATGTCGTGCTCTATGTCGTAGCTGATTACCATTACAAACAGAACTATTAACAAGAGGTATAGCACCTATACTTATAGATCGTTTGCGTTTTCTTCTGTAACTGATGTTGCCGCTTTTTTGCTGTTAATGCAGAATACCTGCATACAGAATAACTGCATACAGTTACAGAACTGTAACTCCATGAATAAGCGTTCGAGCAACACACACCACGTAGGACATGACAAGTCGTAACTCCCACTCAGCTACCATGTCACTGAGGACCTGGAAGTTCACGGCCCAAATTTCTTCAGGCTTGGGTTCATGTCTCCGCTCCCGCGCTTCCTTTCGATATATAGCACCGAAAGTACTCTCGTCTCAAGGACCCACGATAGCAATCCGGCAAGGAGACTCGCCGCATCTAAGGATATCCTCCTAATGTATCTGATGGCTATCGTGTGCTGCGGAGCGAGCAGCTACTGCAAGTGCATGGTTCTGAGGGTCTCCGCCTAAAATGTGCAACTCATTATGGAGGGCGGCTCGATGCAGGTAACCTGCGGGAACGGGTGTTTCAAGGATTACCTGTGTCGGATTCAGAAAGAGAAGAAATCCGTCTTTCATGAGCGCAATCTCAAGTTAGTTAGTTACCTTTGGTAACTTAAGACCTAAGATCTCGTGCGATTTTTGTCGGTATAAATCCGACATAACCACCGCATCGCATTTGAAAAAAAGTGACCACCTCCAATGTTGCAACCGCGCGTGTGCGTGATGTCGAGTACCACCGGCCAATAGAAATTAAAAATTGTTAAAATTTCGTTTTAAAAACAAATTTTATATTTCCGTTTTCAATTTATGTAAAGTAATGTAATATATTGGTTCGTAATAACTGAATATAACAAATGTGTTTGTAGCCTAAGTTCTATATCAGCGTTTCATATAAAAAAGGTAATGTGACAACAGTGAAGTTACTATGAAGTCTTAAAACAGGTCAACAATTGAACGGCTGTCATTAACTAAATGCATAAATAACTATGTAATCCCATATAACATGTAGGATTACAAAGTTACATTTACAGTTGACAGCAATTCAATTATTGACCTGTTTTAAGCGTTCATGATACGGGCCCAGGTCACATCACTCCGTCTATATAAAACGCCGATAATGAGGTTGAAAGGCAAACAAAGGCCTAAAGGAAACATCTATTTGACAAGCACCTAAACCTAAAAGCACTATTAGAGTTGAATAGACGCAGGTTCCGTTTACAGCCAACTATCAAGGTCACCGGATAGGCGTAAAAAGCATTAAATGGAACACCGCTAGTGATATTGGCAATTTTAAATGTTACAGGTTACAGCGCATTTCGGTCTAGCTTTTATGACGTACTATAAAACGTTATGATGTTTCAAAATGCTGTTTTATGATTCATCATTACACTAGAAGTTGGAAAGGTCAATGCTTTGTGCGAGTAGGTTCTGTGTAGGTACGTACTTCTGCTAATTATGTAGGTATATTACTAAAGCTATTTTCCCATTTTTAACCTTTATCTATAACCTATTTTTATCTTAGTATGTTAAGTTAGTTTGAGTATGGATAGTAACTATTTATTAATCTGTGGTATGGACTCGTAGTCGATCTTTAGATGATAAAACTAATACCTAATACCATCTTTTCGTTTTTTGGGTAAGCAGAGGTTCTGTGTAGGTACGTTCTTGCAAACTATGTATATTACCTACAAAATTTTACCCATTTGAACCTTTATGAATTATCTACCTAATTTTATCAAATTATGTTAAGTTGGTTTTTAGACAATTTTTTCGAGGTAAAACTGCTAGCACCTCTGCCTACCCCTTCGGGGATATAGGCGTGAGTTTATGTCATGTAAAACTTCAACCAATAAAATTGAAATTTCTTGATAATTTCAACTTTTTTGTTCCAAACGTGTGTACAGTTAGGTAATCCTTCAAACAAAAAACTCTTATCTCTATAAATACTTACAGTGATAAATGCGCCGTGGTTATTTTGTGCGTCGGATATATTGATGGGATGCTCCATGTTAATGTCCGTGTGAAGCTCTTCAGGCCATTTATCTGGCACCGTCGCGTTTGGCTCACCCAGTCTCCAATATACCTTTAGAACAAATTATATATAATAGTATAGAACAAATATTTTCTTGTTTAATACTTTTTCAGTAGTCGGGTTTTAGTTTTAAACTTACATTTTTATTTATATTAATTTGGGGCAAGCAATAGGTATAATTTATGCATATTTGAAATGTGCTAATTAAGCCCTTTCAGTTGATAACAAACACGACATATTTATCTCAAATTTATTTTTTAACACACTTTATGACCGCTAGAGGACGACACATTAGATTCAGTGACACGATATTGCCTATAACCAGCGGACGACTAAGATGCTTCTAACGATACCTCATTTGTCCAGTTCTAATAAGTGGTTGAGGAGCTACGAGGGAACAGATGAACCTACATACATCCATACATAGCCTGTTAAAAATCATAACCCTCCTTTTGCATCGCCGTAGTCGAGTAAAAATAGCGCAAACGATAAGTATACAAAAATATGGCTACTTAGGTACTCGCGTGAAAAAATAATACGTCATTATTATTAATTTATAAGATTATTTTGTTTTATTAATAATGGCGTTTTTTTTTTTGCGTAACGCACCATCGTTTGTCTGATTGATGCGTAAAATGATGAAAGTGGGCGTAAATGTAAATACATGGGGATTTCCATTTGCACGTAAAAAGAAAAACACCTATTCCTTTGTAACTTTTATAATAAACTACATTTATAATCCTTCACCACATTCTTTTTCATCAAATTATAAAGTTTCAAGGCTAACTTTATTCTACGAAACATTACGCCATTAAATTTTGTCTTTGTCTACATAACAATGCAGCCTCATGTTTTCCTATTGCCCTTCGGCATGACCTTGCACTTCGGTATAAAAACGCCTTAATAATTTTATGGCGTAGGAGGGTTGTGGCGACTCGTGCTAGCCTGTACCCGTCGCCCTACAGCGAACACGTTTAACATTGTTATTCAATGCAAACTCAATATTTATCAGAAGCGAATTCTATTTAAGAATTAGGATTATTTAGGTACCATTGTTATGGATGGTAGGTTCCGTTTATATTATCTCTTGTGCGCCAGCATCAATAACAGAGACTCGTGAAAACGTAGATATAATGTAGATGTGGATTTTTTTTACGTGCGCAGAATCCCCACGGAGCCGGTGGAAGAGGTTATGTCGGACTCGAACCGACCAAAACGCACGCCGCCTGTGGGTCGTTTTAGGTGGCCGAAGGTGAGGTTGACAGGCATATCCCTCGCACCCCGGCCGACCCAGGGCCATCTCTTACGATCTGGCCCTCTTCTCGGGTGTGGGGACTACAGAGTCCCCAGCCCGTCCCCGGAAACGGGGAGGCGCGCGCGGCCTGCTTCTGTCAGGGTGACAGGCGGAATGTAGATGTGGCTGTAGCAGAATCGAACTAACACCTTCCAACAAGACAATAGGTATGCTCTATTAGGCATATGTGCTTGTTAACCTAACAGAGAACTTCCTCGATTAAGATATAGAAAAAATGTAATTGGTTCAGGCGGGTTTCGAACCCGCGATATTTCCCTTACAGGGGAAATACTAAGACCACTAAGCCACAGAACCCTCGCCCGAAACCATCCAAATTCTTCTATTCATATATTCGTATTACGGTTTCTGTATCTTAATCTATTTGAATAGTTAGCATACTAGATGCTTTCAAAATTTCATTCAAGAGAACTTTCTGTCAAGATATACCCGTAAAGTTATCCGCCGGAAGAATTATTTAGAAACAACGACAAACTTCGGTCAGGTTTACAGAAATACACGTAGGAGTTAGGTAAGGTACATTATCTTTAATTTTATTTTTTTATACCACTTAGGTGGCAGACAAGCGCACGGCCCACCTGATGGAAAGTGGTTACCGTGACCTATGGACGTGTGTAACACTAAAGAAACAACACTCGCGCTGCCGACCCTGTAAGCAAGCTAGGTTTCAAATTGCTATACACCCCAGACTAGCTGAGGTAAAGGCTTTGGATGCGAATGGGATTCACGCTAAGATGATGGAGTAGCTGCTAACAAAGTCCGTGATAATTTTGTATTGATTTATCAACTAAAATTACTGCAGCCCACGTTCAAGGCTAGTACTAATATTGGTCATAACCATTGGTAGGTTCTGTGCTTTGTAACATTTCGCAGTAAATTACATTTTCGTGTAACTTAAATACTTAACACACGAACCTTATATTACACTACAAAAGTTATTAAGGCTTACTCGATCTTTATCTATATAAAAGTAGCTAAGCTCAAGCTCATAACTCGAGAACTGGTGGTCGACCAAATCGGTTAATCTTTTTTTCATATGTTACAAAACATCTACGACAAAAGTTCTACTAAAGGTTTTTAAAAAAAAATCCCATGTGTCATGAAAACGGGAATAGAATTCCACACGGACGAAGGCGCGGGCATTAGCTAGTTTCTATTAAAATGGATATTATATACAGCCGCAATACACGATATATAAATTCTATAAAATCAATAGTTATATTTCAATCATGATTTTATGCTAGTACGATCATCTCATCTGTCGTTATTGGTTTGAGCCTTTCCTTACTAAAAGGCAACTTCTTCTTAGCTTCAGGCTTTTTCACCGGCTTAGGTATTGATGTCTTCGTAATTGTAAGAGACGAAGGTAGAGCACTAATATCCTGATTTTTCGTAATAGGTAAATGTTTTTGTCTCTCAGCGAGCTTCTCTTGCAAAGTCTTACCAGGATTGACTTGTTAGTGAGGTATAGAATCTAAACATAATCACCACGGCATAATCCGTTACTTATTAAGAAAAAAATACTAAACTTATTTTTAACAGAGCGGTGTAATATTAAACTGAAAGATGTAAAAGACGTCCTTTGTAACACTAGGTGATAATTAAAAATTAAAAGCTCTCACTTTACAGAGAATGCTGGTCGCTTCGTGAAGTTGAATCATTTTAATTTCTTACTTCGTCGACAAAGTACTCGTATTACACGAGAGGTAACTTTATTATTAATAGAGTGCCTAAGTGGCTCTATTTTTAAAAACCCTAAAGGGTCTGGCAAGTTCCAGAGTAACTAATGTAGCTACACCCTCTCTTTTTATTAAAGGAATAATGTTCTGCCGAAGGACGTTTTAAAGGATGAAAACAGACAGGAATGAAAGTAAGTCAATGAGATGCCATGTCGTATCTGCAACTAAATGGGTCAGATCCGTGCAAAATAAGCCCTTTAGGGAAAACATCCAGTGAAGGAATTAATTAAAGACAACAGTATTAGATATAAAAACCAATCCCAAAAATAGGTTTAAGTAACCACGCGAAAACTCAGTTTATGATCCAGTCAAAATAGAAGAAATAAAATGGTAAGCTTGCATAAATTCGCAGAGCTGAAAATTGGTAGCGGTCTTAAATACATCATAATCCAAGAAATATCAAAAATCCCCATCGATTGGACTTGTGCATTTTTTTTATTTAAGATCAAATTATTGTATTCTCGCATTTTTCTCGTAAACATCAAGTGCTATCGCAAAAGCACTTTGGACAAAGTTGTAGATCATGTAATTATCTACAAAATTAGTATCTATAAATTAGTGGCATGGCGGGCCATACAACATATGTCAAATGACCGCCACATTATGGTCAATCTCCATACAACGCCGTCTCAAAAATGGTTTTAGAGAAAATAGGTTCTTCCGAATTCTTTTGACAAAAATCAATAGGTAACTGACCAGTTAATTTCGATATTATATTTTATTTTATTCATTATAAATATAATAGGTAAAATGGGTACAGTGAATCGAAAATTTTCATCGATTAAATTACTCATACCTACAGCCATTTCAAATGAGTGTTATAAAAAATTTTCATTCAAAACTATATAGGCAGGTATTTTTATTTTTAGAAAGCTCAAAACATGAAATAGATGAATAAAATATAATTACAAAAATATGTATTTTGTATAAGCCAATCAATAATATTGTTTGAAGATCTACTCTGTTGATGTGTGGCAGAAGCAGGCCGCGGCGGTGGCGCGCGTGACGCGCCTCCCCGTTTCCGGAGACGAGTCCCCACACCCGAGAAGAGGGCCAGATCGTGAGAGATGGCCCTGGGTCGGCCGGGGTGCGAGGGATATGCCTGTCAACCTCACCTTCGGCAACCAAAGCGACCCACAGGCGGCGTGCGTTTTAGTCGGTTCGAGTCTGACATAACCTCCTTCACCGGCTCCGGTGGGGAGGTATCCGTGGGGATATTGCGCACGTAAAAAAAAAAAATAACCTTGTTGATGTGTTGTTTTTTATTTTCAAATAGACATTTGGGGTTAATCACTGTTTGCCACCGTCTTATTATTTATCTCATTCAAATAATTACTCTACCGTCCATGAAAAAAAAAATAGCTCCGTTTTTGCGCCTTTTTTTTGTCGGACCAAAAAATGTGAGAAGTCAATTTTGAGTTTTGTTTACCATTTTTCGATAGTATCTACAAATTAAACACAATAAATAACATCTATTCATGGCATGTGATAATTTAAGCCATGATAAAAACAACATGGATAATGTTTTGGCAAGAACTTGAAGTAAGTAATATGACGATTGTATCTAACTGCGCGTAAGTAATTAAAATATTTGCCGTCTGTAACTACTAATATATTATTATTAAATTTATTCTTATTTTATTTGAAAGCCCATATATTCAACAATATGTGTGCATATTTTCAAGTGAATAAGGCCTTAAGGCAAACGAGATACAGAATTATGAGACGGTAAACCCGTTTCGGTTGCCCATCACTGGTTTAGACACTTTTAAAAAGAAAAACCGACATTGAACCACTAATTAGTCAGTTAGTTGTTATAGTTTTTTTAATAAGTGTTATTGTTTACATTTCAAAGAATCAATCAAAGAATCAATTTCATTTATTCAGTTTAGGCACATAAAGAGCACATATGAACGTCATAATTTTACAATTATGTATGTCAAGAAATAATATAAAAATATTAAATAATGTAAAAATAAAACATTGAAAAATGATTCTTTCGCTGGTTCGGTAGATTAGTTCTACTGAGAAGATACCAGCAAGAAACTCAGCGAACTACATTAGAACTAGATTATTTTTCTTTTTTAAATTTGCTTTAGTTTACAATTTATTTTGTGCTTTATTTATTTATTTTATTTAGTTAAGTGCCTAACCGAATGGAGTATAGTTGGTTTTAGCTGAAATTTTATAGATCGTGTAGGTAGGTACATTAGGGAATAGGATATAATTTTTATGCCGGGCATACATTTATGTGCAACGCGGGAACGGGATCCACTCGAAAACGGTTCTATGGGTAGTAGGTAGGTAGATAAAGCGAAAAAGATATTTTACATGCATTTAAAAATAAATTGAAAACTTACATCGAATATTTTCCCCAGGTCTGTACCCAGACAGGAGCAATTGAAGGCGACTATTCCCAATTCTTTCACCTGACAACAATTTTTTTTTTCAATTAATACAAAAATACAAAAATTGAAAATTAAATTGAAAATAAGCATCTCAAAAACGTATTTCTGTTATTGGTTTTTTTATCAAAAATTTCATTATAAAATATTACATATAGATTGGAAAAAAGTGAATGTTCAAGGCAGGATTTGAACCCGCTACTAGTCCCTTACAGGGGAATGCTCTGAACAACTGAACATGAGTATGTCTTGGGTATTCGGAAATTCTCCCATACAACTATTTTCCTCTTGATCATTCACTTTTCCTATCTAAATGGTTTTGAATAGTAGGCATACATAAATAATACATATCAATAATAAGCTATTTGATAAGATCGTCCGATTCTTCACAATACCGCTTAATGTCTTAATTTTTCAGGTAAAATATGCCTTGCAATATAAGATATTAACTAACTCAGCTAAAACTATGATTTTTTAAGTTATTTGAATTGCCAAAGTAAGTTAACACGTTGGCTGTCCACCATACTACACCTACAGAAATACTCCCACGCCCCATACAAATTTGCTAATACCACCGGTGATGCTCAAAGCATCACTCTATTATTGAGGTGCCATGAGCATCACCGGTGACACATTTAAGGCCGGCGCTCATTATGTTGTGCCACGTTTATTCAGTTGTAAAATTATCATTCCTTTTGCATGAGAAAATACAACATATTGAAAAAAATAGTTTTTGATCCCATCAGTGATGGTCATGGCCACACAGAGAAGAAAACGTGATTTTACCGGTGATGCTCATGGCAGTCAACGTGTTAAAATATGAACAATCAAATTAAATTCAAATTAATAATTTTAAATTCCTTATTAAATTTCAAATTACTATTATTTTTAATTATACGCATGTAAATGCATCGTGAACCGAGATAAATGCAATATTCTCTTGCACTCGATACATTTGCACTACGCGCAACTGGCGTGTGACATCATTTGCAAGTACGATTTTGTATGGAGCATTCTCGGCGTGCTCTAGAAATTGAATTTTCAAAATCAAATTTAAAAATTATGTTATGTTATGTAAATATCTTTAAAACTATTTTTCGTTGGTATATTTTTCTTGAGCAGTTCATTATAGGATAAAATTATAATTTATCGACAATAATATTCAAATAGTCAAATAAATCTATAAATAGTCAAATAGTCAATTGAATTTCCTGACCTGTGTGAGTGATCGCCAGTCCATGTTGGCACTGCCAATGTAAAAGTGTTTCCTGTCGACGATCCAGAATTTAGTGTGCAACACACCGCTACCGAACCACTTTGAGAAGTTTAGACTTCTCACCTAAGGGGAAATAGATATATTGAAATTATTGAATTTTTTTTTGGTAAAAAGCCGGACAAGTCCGGGTTGGACTCGCACACCGATGGTTCCGTATAAAATTGGATTCAGGGACGAACTTTTGATTGCGTTGACTTAGAAGTTTGATTTTTGTTTCAAGATATTATAGACCTGATTATGTGGAATAAATTTTAAATTGATGCCTCCAACGCATTCTTGAGACAAAGAACTTGACAGACAGATTTCCTGTGGAGATACGGAACCCTAAAAATATACAGAAATGTTGATAGGTCACTGTGTGTTGTGCCCATTATATCAAAAAAGGAATGAGAGGTAGTTTGTACATATAACATCTCCCCTGTTCCAGGGTTTGATGGCCACATTATTTTTTACACACCTGAGGCATTATCCATAGTAATGCCTTATTGGGTATTCTTACACCCCAATAATTAAGACCCCAGACGGCGTGCGGTTTTAGTCGGTCTAAGTCCAACATACGTGGGGATTTCCACACGAAAAAAAGGATCCAGCACTAATAGTTATTTAACAATACTCATCATCATCTACCTGACCAGGATCCAGGAACCAGGCATCCAAGGTCCAAGCTTGCCTCTCAAAAGAGCACGACCAATCAATTGGGTGCCTCAAAAAACCAGATAACACCTTTACAAAAAACGACGCTGAAACAAGCGAAATACTACTAACCACCCACTTCCCTGGATGCAAACTAGCAACCGATTACTCATGGGTGGACACAAATGAGCGACCAACCAGTCACCAAGACTGGGAGGTGGCTCGAGAAACCATTAACAAAGAAAAACTGCTATGGGCAATCAACACCTTCCTACCCTTCAAGGCAGCAGGCTTGGACGGTATATTTCCAGGACTCCTAAAATGGAGCGGCCCCATAATAGCAGACTACCTTGTTAAACTTTTACAAGGTTGTCTCGCACACCGCTATATACCCTTGAAATGGCGGGAGGTAAAAATAATATTCATCCCCAAACCAGGTAGAAGTGACTACACTCAGGCAAAGTCATTTAGACCCATCAGCCTGACCTCATTTCTACTAAAAACACTCGAACGATTAGGCGACAGAGTGATTAGAAGTCAGATACTAACACTCAAACCTTTACATCCTAATCAACATGCCTACAGCGAAGGCAAATCCACAGAATCGGCACTTCACCATGTGGTGTCCCGAATGGGTGGAGCACTAAAATCAAAACAACCTACTCTTGGCGCATTTATTGACATTGAAGGTGCTTTTGACAAAACCAATTTTAACAGCATCAACAGATCACTTCTCGACCATGACGTGCCTTCAACGCTTGTCGAATGGATCGACAATATGCTTAAACAGAGGGCGGTGCAACTTACAGTCAACTCCACCACACGAGGTATCGTAAGCAGAGGATGTCCACAAGGAGGAGTACTCTCTCCCCTATTATGGAACCTGGTGGTGGACGAGCTTGTAACGGATCTAAACGCAAATAACCTCTTCACTGTAGGCTATGCGGACGACATTACGATCCTGGTATCGGGGTTGTTCGAGAGTGCCATATGCAACCGCATGAGACAGGCTTTCAAAATAATCGAAAGCTGGTGCGAAAAGCACGACCTATCGGTCAACCCCCAGAAAACGGAACTAATAATGTTCACAAACCGAAGAGTACTGGGCCCATACAAGCTCCCAAAACTCTTTGCAACCGAACTAACACTTAGGGAAGAAGTCAAATACCTAGGGGTTATTCTCGACAGCAAATTGCTCTGGAACAAACACCTTGAACACAAGCTGAACAGGTGCACAATTGCCTTTTACCAATGCAAAAGAATGATGGGCACTACATGGGGACTCTCACCCAAAATAATTCTGTGGCTATACACAGCAGTGATCAGACTCATGCTAGCCTATGGGGCTTTAGTATGGTGGACTCGAACAGAGCTGTCTACCGTGATTGCCAGGCTAAAATCCTTCCAGAGGCTGGCCTGCTCATCAATCTGTGGATGCATGGAAACCACTCCTACCGCTGCTATGGAGATTGCCCTCAACATAGTACCGCTTGACCTGTTCATCCAACAGGAGGCCACCATCAACGCTATTAGGTTGTGGCACCTGGGACTCTGGGGCAACTATTACGACAGTCCCCATACCACAATCCTTGGACGAGCCCTAAAACATCGGCCACTGATGGCCGCCCCCTGCGATAGAACTTTTAAACAATATTTCTGGAACAAAAAAATACCAAATAACAAAACAGGCCGAGGAAAAGGACTACTCCGGTATTGGAGAGGTACGCGTATACACTGACGGCTCCAAAACAAAAAATGGCTCAGGAGCCGGCGTACACTCCCTAGACCTTGGCTTGAACATCCACCTACCACTAGGCAAGCACAGCTCGATCTTTCAATGCGAATGTGTTGCCATAACAACTGCTGCGACAGCAATAAGCGAACTGAAGGTGAAGGGCTTAAATATAAGATTCCTAACCGACAGCATAGCAGTTTTGCAAGCGCTGGAACAGCAAATGACCAACAGCACACTAGTAGCGGAGTGCCAAACAGCCCTGAACAGGCTATCCACCCCAAATGCAGTAACGCTGCAATGGATAAAGGGGCATAGCGGGTCCTACGGCAATGATGCCGCGGACGAACTTGCGAAGAGAGGCTCTGGTATGAGCGTCGATGGCCCGCTACCATTGCTACCAATCCCTTTCTCGCAACTCCGCACTTGGACACGCGAGAGATCCGCGGAACTACATAACCAAAGATGGACACAAGCCACCGACTGCAAGCAGTCAAAAGTGGTTATGCCATCAGTAAACAAACGACTCACGAAACGTCTCCTAAAACTAGACAGAACAAGTCTAAGAACAATAATGGGGACTATAACGGGCCACTGCCCCCTCCACAAGCACCTATACACCATTGGTGTCACGGACAGTCCCCTTTGCAGGGGATGTTTTGCTGCCGAGGAAACGGCCGCCCACGTAGTACTGGAATGTGAGGCAGTAGCCTATCAACGATCACAAATCCTCGGTACAGTGAGGTCGCTCCGCGAAGCCTGTGAAGCCCCCAGTAAGCTTCTGCGCTTCTGGGCGGAGCTAGGCTGGCTACTCTAGCCAGTACTCCACACGCACAATGGCCCAAAAGGGAGGCTAAGTGCGGACAAGGGAGTCCCCCTTCCATTCCATTCCATCATCTACCTGCCCTTGTCCCAATTATTTGGGGCCGTCCCAATTATTTGGGGTCGGCCCAATATGTCATTCTCCTTAATACTACTTTGTCAGATGTCATTTCCTCAGTCACTCCCTTCTTTGCCATATCCTCTTTCACGCAATCCATCCATCTTTTCTTGAGCTTACCTCTGCTCCTAAAGCCCTCTAAATTCATACTTTGAACCTTTTTTACAATATATCATATAATATAATGGGATAATATCAAATTCTTGAGATATATAAATCTGTGTTTACCTGTGCAGCTTTTCTCTTAACTAAATATTCTGTATCTGTATTTGGATTGTCTTTATTGGGCCAATTTTGAGCAATATTTAACTTAATATTTCTTTTTGACCCAGCAATATATAGTGCTTGGAACACTTGTTCACCCTAAAACAAGATATATACATTAAAAATAGTAAGATTAGAGGAGGAAGCACATGCATTAAAAAAAAGAAAAAGAAAATACATATTTTTTATTTAAAAATACAAACCTCTATAGAGGAATTATAAGGATACAATTCATTATATCTAAGACTCCAATAGAATGACGCTATTTCTATTGAAGTTTGAGCTTCATCTATCAAATCCAACCACACATTTTTCGTTGGCAAATGCGTCGTATTAGGGGGGTACATGTGACCCTCTGGTATACTTTCCACTAATGATAACCTGCAAAATGTAACAATAATTTAATCACAATATTTATCATTGTAGGCTAACTTAATCATTAAATGAAAAGCCTTATAAAAATCAACTTTAATATTAATTGAGATTGAACTTTATATAAGGTGTAACAAAAATGACTCTCAGAACTTTGGGGGGTTGATCAGAATCCGTAACTATGCCCGTTTTACAAAAGTCAGCTGATTACTACAACCCATGTGCTGGACATATCGATGTGGTATGGTTAACATAGATATAGATTATGGTATGGGAATTATTTTTATAGACCCGGGACATGAGACAGCCTAAGATCATAGTCCTGGGCAATCTCGGGACTTCGAGACAACATTTTCTAAAATATAACTAATCTATCAACTATCATAATCTTGCAAAATAATTAAATCTTAATGTCATCAACTCTTGGTCTAGGTGCCTTGGACCAGTTTTATAAGTGATTTACTATCAAGCTAATTTTCTGCAAGTAGCTTAATTTTGATGAGACAATCAAATTTTCTTACCAAACTTTTCAATAGGTCCTAGCTGGGATAAAACATTTCGGTCAAAAATATATTGAGTAATAACTGTAAGTTTTACTAAATATTAATTAACATAGATAATTAAAAAAAATTGTTCTGCAATTTATTCAAAAAATCCCCTCCATCCAACATGTATCCGGTAACGAAGACATCAAAAATGATTACTAACTATATACCTGATTTTTTTATGTTGCTTCTAAACTATTATAAAATAGGAAAGTAGTCTTCTCTGTACACATTGGAGATATTTGAAAAATATTTGAGTAATGTTAGATTTACAATTAGATGATGTGAAATGTTAATCTATTTCTGCGGAAAAACTTACTGTGTACCACTTACCTACACTCATCTGAGCAATGTAAAGACACAGGTACACTAGACCTGATTTTTGGAACTAAATTTGGTTGGTCCAGTAATGGGACCAAAACCACTAGCACAATTAGTATTATAACTATTGTTACTGGGATGCATGAGGGACGACACCAAATACTGCGTCTCTTCTTCCTATTGAAAATAAAAACAATAAATTAATAACATGCATACATATAATCACGCCTGGAGGGTTAGGCAGTGGTGAATTAACACCCACATTGTATTCGATCCCACGTAATAGGGGGTGAGCCTATTGCCGTATTCCGGGCACTAGTGTTGACTCGAGCCAGGCATCTAAGGCTGAGTCTGGGCTGTATATATCTGTTTGATGTTAAACAGCCATAGGGCTACATCCCTAAGTTGCCTTATACCACAACACATGGGAAGAGATGGGGTGGCCTAATTCTACTCTGCCGGAAACCACACAGCAATTTATTATAATATTTTATTATTTATTATTATATATTATATTAATAACAATATAGATTTTATTCCTATTGCCAGGAGCCACTACACTTTCAAGGTCTTGTGTTGTTTCATATAGTCTCTAGCTAAAGCTCCTAAAGTAAGTACTGTAAAATTAGCTATAGGAACACACACTGATCTTGATGTGGTCCCCCTAATTTTAGGTGAGAGGTTAAACCTTACACGGAAGCCAGCCAGTTTCGAGTGCTTCTGACTCATAGATATTACAATATACTTGTAAATATTATAATAAATAAAAAATTTAGAAACTCATTCTAAGTATGAAAGTAGCCTTTTGATACATACATATAATCACATCTTTATCCCCCGAGGGTTAGGCAGAGGAGAATTAAGCCCCATATTTCACCAATCATTGAATTTGGTCCCATGTAATAGGGGGTGACTCGAGTCATGCATCTGAGTCTGGGCTGTGTATATGTCTGATGTTAAACAGCCCTATCCCTTAGTCACCTTGAAGACACCACATGGGAAGAGATAGGGTGCTCCAAATTCTACTCTGCCGGGAACCACGCTGATTTTTGCTAGTATAAATGTAATGAAGTGAACATATTAGCAAACTTGCTGCTCGTCCATAATTTTGATAATAATAATATTAATAATATTTTATTATAAAAAGATGAGAAGAACCTTACTTGTCATTACTACTCTTTCCGTTCTCGTCTTTCATCATGAATATCTGGTCCCACTGCTCCAATTCTTCATCTGATGACGACGCACCCACACTCCCAGGATCAAGGATCTACAAAAAACACAAATGTTATAAAAAAATATGCACTATCTTGGAAAAATTCCGATCGTTACGCGTACGTATTCATAATATTTGTAATCACACAATACCCATTGTCTCTAATTTTACATGGCTATATAATATTCTACAATAGATAATAAAAAAAATAGTTACAACAAAGAAATCTACATTAACAAAAAACTAACCTTAATATATTCCAATATGTATTTGAATAGAGAAATTATGTAGCCCATGTTTCAGTACATTCAATCAAACCCAAGTCACAATTAAAATTAACGAAAACTATGTAAGTATCACACATAGCACCCGAAATATGAATCTTGTTGATATTAGTTCAGTTGACCTGATATGAATTTGACATTACACCGCAGCGAGTTCACTGCACTTTTGACGTAATATTGTTGACAAAAGCAAAGAGTCAATGTAATGGCGTAATGTTACCAATTCAAAAGGATTGTTTTAATTCATAAATCGATTACAATAACACTGAACTGTTTAAACTGCATTTTTTTAAACTATTATTTTTATTATAGTACTGACCATATTACACGAGGTTATCTCTTCACTAAGTAACTAGCGAATAAAAACGAATAGATAAATTAAAAAGTTCACTATACAATAATATTGAAACGCAAGCACGAAAGCAACATGTTGTACTGATAAACTGCATTTTGTGTGTCCCTGGTGTTCCTTTACCAACCGTACCGGCGCATTAGTAGCAAAAATATTACTGCAATGCAAAGTAGATGACGTCGCCACCACTGCATCGTGCATGTGCATTTTAAATACCTAGGTAAGTAGGTACTAGATTACTACAAACTTTATAGCTATTCACGGTAGAATAGTTTCCAACATTATTATTTTGATGATAAGATAGACAATTTAATTATTGTGTAAAAATAGCGTTGTTCAATAATGACCATAATCCATACCTAGATACGTAGGTAGTTGGAATGTTAGAAATGTTAGAATGCATTATATTATATAGATACCTATAGGTACCTACCTAAGTTATAAGTATAATACGGGCACAGTAATAATACAGATATTAATACCTACTGTGATACGGGTGTGAGCTGTAAACCGGACACCTAATTTTTTTATAGAGAACTTCTTGTCGTTATTGACAATATCCTGATAGAAACTCTACAAAACCTGATCCCAGAATCAAACCCGTAACACCGGCATACAGCAATCGCATCTAGTCGCAACTGTTTAGCCAGATAAGAGTACATAATTGTCATTTTTTTTCATTCCATACATTATATAAGTACAACTTGAAACTTGAATAGGAGCATACCTACGTACACGTTACCTATTTAATAGCTATGTAGTGAGTTGTAGGTAATTATAAATATTGTCATTATTAGCTAGCTGTTGTACCTACCTACTTAGTTATTACCTACTAAAACTTTACCTTGAAATAGTACGAGATAGCACTTGTTAAGCAAATTAGTTGGTAGGTATATAAGTAGATAATCACTATTTTCACAACGAACAACAAAAATATTACGTATTACGGTAAAATACTCGTGGTAAAATCACCGTTACCACCGTTTCGTGTTACCACGCCAGCTCACGAAATCACACTGTGACACAATACTTCTACCGTGATATAACAGAAAATACCCATTATAGGTACGACGCGTCATTAAGCTCGAAAATTCACCAAAGTAAATTGCAAGTATGTCATAAACCTTTACCTTTGGCCCTAAGTTGTTAACTGATGGAATATAGGTAGGTACAATAACCGCCAAGGTAATCGGTAATTATGTTTTACTTACTGATTCATTGGTAATACTTTATCATCGAGGTAAAAAGCATTTGTCTTGGTAGTAACATTTTTGTTACTACTATCGCCTCACGGTTTCAGCCGCGTCAATTCCTGTCAAGAGCGAGTTTTGTCTCATATTCATCAATTACTGGTGAAGAGTAAACCGCCGCGGTCTTGACTGTTGAGACGAGGTCTCGAGTTCGATCCCAAGTTTTACCATGGCACACATCAATGACATTTCGATGCTTTTCGAAGTTATGTGTGTATTTATCGCAGATTTAAAAGTGCCCGTTTGATGGCAATAGGCTCGCCACCTGTTACATTGGGACCTAAATATGAACTGGCAAAATGTGGATGCTAGCACCTCTGCCTACCGCTTCGGGGATATAGTCGTGAGTTTATGTATGTAATGTTATGTATGAGTAAACTGAGATTATTTGTTGTTTGTTTCAAAATTTTGCCGCCAGATACCGTTAATTCACATACATTTCTTTTTCTTTCTTTTCTATAATCACGTCTTTATCCCTGGAGGGTTAGACAGAGATGAATTAACCCACATTTCACCAATAATTGTATTCGGTCCCACGTAATAGGGGGTGAGCCTATTGCCGTATTCCGGGCACTATTGTTGACTCGAGCCATGGATCTGAGGCTGAGTCTGGGCTGTATATATCTGTCTGATGTTAAACAGCGCTATCCCTTAGTCGCCTTGTACGACACCGCATGGGAAAAGATGGGGTGGCCCTAATTTTACTCTGCCGGAAACCATGCGGCACTGCCGGAAACCACGCGGCACTGCCAGAAACCACGCGGCACTTAATTCAATGTTAGACAAAATCACCGTTTCAGTGCTAGCACAGACAATATAGTATAATTCTTATACTAGCACAGATAAAGTCACCTGTGAATGTGAGAAAGTCTCAAACTAGGCACTCTGAACAGTCTGAGCACTCTGAACCCGTGGGAATATTAGGATGAAAAGTAGCCGATGTAATTGTTACTGAGGGAAAATGTACCATTCTAATGGTGCAATATAATTTTTGTAAGCGGTTTTGTTTTTTCAGAGTTTATCTATTATAATTAAAATCAAACAAATATTTCGTCTTTATAATATAAGTAGATAGTGTAGATACCTACAAAGTAGGTAGTATTATAATTGTTTTTTTTAAGGTGACCTAATCGGTTTTTAATAAGCTTCCCTAAAGTACCTAAGATTGGTGCATTAGGTAAGCTTATTATAAACCGATTAGATCAACAGCTACCACATTTTGTAGCTTTCCTTTCATTATAGGTACTTAACACTAATGTCTATAAATCACTAGTCAGTAATAATATTGATATCTGTTCTATAAATGAAAAATAAAAGTCTTAAAAGCCGATTCTACGTTTGATCACGATGGAGGCAAAAACAAATAATAACTTCTTATTGTGTTCCCAGCGGTGAGTAGGGAAGCCAGAGCTCACTGGAGAATTTGTGCTGTCAGTGGGATGACTAAAGGCTTGTCCTGCTTTCACCTCTACACTGACGGCACAGAAACTCTGTGCTTACAGGGTCGGCAGCGCGAGTGTAGCTTCTTTGGTGTTACACACGTCCATAGGCCATGGTAACCAATTTCCATCAGGTGGGCCGTGCACTTGTCTGCCACCTAAATGGTATAAAAAAAAATCATGAGGTTTTTTGTTAGTCAGTCTTAAAATATTAGGTAGGTATGTTTGCTTGCAATGGGTTAAATAGAACCGAAGATATGATCAAAGGTCGTGATAAGTGACATCCACGCGAGCGGAGCAGCAGGCGTCAGTTAGTATTCAATAAATTAATTCACCATTATGCTACGTAAATGTATACATAGGTACCTTTGTTAGGAGAGGGCTTGTAGCTCGCGTCTCTTGTATACCTACCTACCTTACGAGAGATTACTAACCAGTAATCTCTCGTTTAAAGTCCGACGCGACGCCTTAGCGACTTTGTTGCTATCTACTTACATAAATCTACTAGATTGTAGCAGACATTAGGATTGTAGGCATTGGCTATATTGTAGAACGAAAAGAAAATGTAGGTATAGATCTAGATACGTGCTACGTCGAAGGTTGCGGGTTCGTTTTCCGCTCAGTGGAAATAATATTTGTACACATGAATATGTAGGTACATTTGCATTGATCTGGGTGTTTAATCTATACTATTATAATATTACAAAGCTGCAGAGTTTGTTTGTTTGTTTGTTTGAACGCGCTAATCTCTGGAACTACTAGTCCGATTTGAATGATTCTTTCAGTGTTGGGTAGTCCATTTATCGAGGAAGGTTTTAGGCTATATATCATCACGCTACTACTTAAGGGAGCGGAGCATTGATAATAAATGTTAACAAATTCGGCAATTTTTCATACTTATTTTGAAGACTAAAACATACGGGCTCAAAGGGATATGAAGCTTCAAAATATACCCCGGGCGAAGCTGGGGTGGGTCAGCTAGTATGTATATATTTATTAAATATATATTTAGGTTTGTACATCTGCATTCTAGCCATGTCGTAAGCTAGATAAATTATACTTTGAGCCTAGGTAGTATTGTTATTTTTATTGATACCACACTAACACAAAATAATTACTTTAAATGTATCAATAATTTTTTTCATTTGTCATTGTGAATTCACATATTATTCAGTTTGGGAATATCAAAATGTAGGTAGTATTGTGTGGAATGTCCTAGAATATTTATTTATTGCAGTCTGATTGTACCTACTTATATTTTAAATCAATTAATTTTACAGTACCTACCTACACAATAAATAAGCACATAGTATGCACTCAGGAGTAACTACGAATTCGGGTTAGTGATAATTTCGCAATTATTTCTCAAAAAAGTAATCATATTTAAAATAAACACAATTTTGAAGGAAGGTTTTTGAAATAATTTGTAAAATAAAAAAATATATATTACAGAAATTAATTATAAAATAAGTTTTTGAATCAGTAAAAAGGTATACATATACTTAATAATCTCTAATATATATTATACACAATGTTCAAAAAATTATAGGTACACAAACCTTTTTGTACAAAGAATTAATTAAAGTTACATATATCGTTGTTACATTATTGTCAGACGGTTGTCGCTTTCCACATTTATCACTATTACAAGTGACGGAAGATGCCGTCAATGCCGCTGAGCTTTGGGCTGGGCGCATTTATCTTTTTTAAATTGTCGCCATTGACACGAAGAAGACGAAAACTATTACAATTAAAATAAAACACGCAGACCCCGGATTGCATTGGTTATTTCACAAGACAAACGATGCTTACCAACCATTGCCTTCATTAGTCCGTTTAGGTAATTAATATTTATTCCTACTTTGTGAAGACAACATTATGTAAAAGAGCATATTATAAGACAGATGATTACCTGAAGGATAAAAATATTTGGCATGAGCATGGCGCAGACTCCTCATTGTTACCAAATTTATCTATTGATTAATTATTTTATTATAAAGTTTTTTATATACCTATTGTTTATTTACACGACACACAAAATGTACATTCGTCGATTTTAACCTTATAGAAAAGATTGTAAATTGACGTCTTACAAAATGCCGCAGTACCTACTCCACTGCGGCATTTTGTAAGACGCACCGTTTCTTCTCCACTAGCGCCTGGGAAGCGGTGATAAACTTAGCTTAAGTAGAATTATTAGTGACGTCAATGAGAAACAATTTTTTTGTTCAAAATTTGAATAACATCTAAATGTATGCATCCTTTCCAAGTAAGTACAATATGATATATCACTAGGTAGGTATATATAAAATAGCAATGTAAGCTTCCAAGTGAACACACATTTGCTAGATACCAACAAAATGGGATGTTCTTAACTGGCTGTGGAAACATAAAGTGCCGTAATATTATGGCAGCCGCACCCCGGCCACTGTTTAATCGAAAGTCAAACAGTTACTACTACATTTAGGTGCTCTAGGTACCTATACACACTTAATTTGGTGATATAGGAGCTTACATTTACAAGTAGCTATGGCTAGAAACAACATTAGTGAGTCCATAGGTATTTAATATATCTCTCTTAAATTGGTTCCCGGCAGAGTAGAATTTGGACCACCCATCTGTTTCCATGCGGTGTCGTACAAGGCGACTAAGAGATAGAGCTGTTTAACATCAGACAGATATATACAGCCCATACTCAGCCTCCGATGCATGGCTTGAATCAACAATAGCGCCCAAAAGACGGCAATAGGCTCACCCCCTATTACGTGAAACCTATCAATGATTGGTGAAATGTGGGTGTTAATTCATCTCTGCTTAACCCTCCGGAGATAAAGGTATAGTATGTTAAATAACTCTCCGTGCCTACCGAATTGGGATAGGCCTTTGTCCAACAGTGGACTGGGATAGGCTAATTGATTGACCTACCCAATTATCGCAAACCATTATAAACCGTTAAACTTAAACTCTATATATATATTATTTCATCAATTGGTTGGTACCTCTACAAATATTTAATACTTATATAGTAACTGTTTAACATGTGGCACAATAGACGATGTCCAACATTTGCTCTTGGAGTGTGAACGAAATCGTAGTGCTAGGGAACAACTAGTTTTAGATTTTAATATAAGAATAGAAAATGTAGGTTCATTCCACAGTATTTTATCGGCACCTCATTCAGATGCTGCAAGGTGTGTTTATGAGATGTGTAGAAATGTTTGGTAAATGTAAATAATATAATTTGTTACAATAGGACTGACATGTATTACGATAAAAGACCTGTAAATAAATAAAGATTAAAAATAATAATAATAATAATACTTACCTACCTAGTATTCTTAAAAATTAAATTATTGGCAAAACTGTCGCAATGATGATTATAAATTCATAGAAGTTTTGCAGCCCGAGGAATTCCAATCTTCCTTTACCAGCGAAAGTATCACAATTTAATAGTTTCCCTATTGAATTTTTTTTTATACCACTTAGGTGGCAAACAAGCACACGGCTCACCTGATGGAAAGTGGTTACCGTGGCCTATGGACGTTTGTAACACCAGAGGAGTCACAGTCGCGCTGCCAACCCTGTAAGTACAGAGTTTCTGTGCCGTCAGTGTAGAAGACAAAGCAGAACAAGCCTTTAGTCTTTTATCCCCGGAGGGTTAGGCAGAGGTGAATTAACACCCACATTTCACCACCAATTCGGTCCCACGTAATAGGGGGTGAGCCTATGGTCGTCTTTCGGGCATTATTTTTGACTCTAGCCATCACCTGAGGCCGATTCTGGGCTGTATATATCTGTCTGATGTTAAACAGCCCTATCCCTAAGTCGCCTTGTACGACACCGCATGGGAAGAGATGTGGTGGTCCAAATTCTACTCTGCCGGGTACCACGTAGTATTAAATATTACAGTCAAATATTTGATAAATACAAAATCTTGCCTCTAATTTTCTTATTCGGCAAATTCATTGTTTTAATGCAAAAGTTCAGATTCAAGTTATTTTAAAGTTACCCGCAAAATTTGTCGAAGCCACAATTGCCAGACTTCTAAGGAACCGATTCTTGATGAACACAAGACAAAGGTATAGAGATAGCTACGTAAAAGGTAGTCGACTTTGCGTGCGAGCAACAACTTTGTGGATAAACATTTCACCCCAACCGAATCGATTTCACGATTACAAAGCGTCTTTGTTATAATATTTTAGTCAAATGATCTAATAATGAGGTGTTATGGGATATAACTCCATCAATCATGCATTCATTCATTCAGTTCAGCATCAATTGCTGACCTGAATGAAGCGACGGAAGGTGCGGTCAATGTCGCCGAATTTTGGGCTGGGTGCATTTAGCTTCTATTTTTTTAATTGTTGCCATTGACACGAAGAAGAAGATTGAATATATTTGGAGCCCACTAATATATTTGGAAAGAAGTATGTTGGGCGTGACGCTAAAAGACCGCAAAAGAGCAGTAGACATTAGATCTACAACAAAGGTGGAAGACGTACTAGAGAAAATAAGACGGTTAAAATGGCGATGGACAGGACATATGACAAGGGAAAGCAGACTGAAATGGACAAAAATTATAACAGAATGGCAGCCACGTGATGGCAAAAGAAATAGAGGTAGGCAAGCTAGAAGATGGACAGATGATATTAAGATGATTGGAGGAACAATCTGGTTCAGAAAGGCTAATAATAGAAAAGAATGGAAGCAGCTGGAAGAGGCCTATGTGTCACAGGACACGCTGATCACTGAACCGGGAAACCCGATATATTAGATTTAAGTTAAAACGCTTTGTTGTATGTTAAGTTTTTGTATAGTATCAGCAATAAAGGCTAATAATAATAATAATAATAATATATTTGAGGCTCAAACCAACCGCATACGCGTGGTGTCATTACGCCTG
Organism: Eilema griseolum; assembly: GCA_963662185.1. Taxonomy (NCBI): domain Eukaryota; kingdom Metazoa; phylum Arthropoda; class Insecta; order Lepidoptera; family Erebidae; genus Eilema; species Eilema griseolum. The sequence goes on from OY759246.1 coordinate 6,558,095, forward strand.
CTAATTGAAGGACAAGGCACTAGCGCACTGATATTATAATCCATACTAATATATAAATGCTAAAGTAACTTTGTCTCTTTGTATGTTAGCTTTCACGCCTAAACCGTTGAACCTATTTTGATAAATTTGGTACAGGGGTAGATTCTAATCTTTCCTTGAGAAAGGACATGGCTATATTTTGTCGCAATAACTAGAGTCGCATGCAACAGCTAGTACATATTATTAATAATTTAAGTAATTGAAAATAATGGAACTCACACTCACCCCATTATCTACTATATTCGACGTTCCGATTTTCGGGAATTTGAGCGTAATAATCATACTTCACAACTTCACAGAATCGTACCTAACTAATACGAAATCACAATATTCACGGATGACGTTTAGTTATGTTCAGTTAAAATATTTAAAAAGAAAATGCTTCTTGTTTAGCATATTATGCACGACTAAATTGCAATTAGTTACGTAGCTACTAAGTAAGTATTTAAATATGTAAGTAGAATCTAGATATTGCAATATTTGTAATTTCGCGTTCAAAGGTAGGTACAATGACCTATGACCTCATTCGATGCAACAGTCAGCAATGATTGCCTTGGGGTGATTGCGCTACAAAATTTTTTTTTTTAAATAAACAGAAACTGATTACACAAGTGTCGAATGTTTTACTATTATTAATATTTAGCTACGAGATGGTGTGGTGTCAATAGTTCGAGTCATTAAATAGGCTTTTGAACTGAGATAAATAAAACAAACACTTTAGTCGTCTAAGGAAACAGCTAGGTTCGACGGTACGCTGTCAATGCCGGATATCCCACACGCAGAAATGGAACACCAGAGGAAATGAATCAATTGGCCCACACATGAAGGGTAAATAAAAACTTCGTTAACTAAGTTTTTTTTACGTGGGGGAAATCCGCACGGACCACCCCTCCCCCCCCCCCCCACCACCGGATATCATACATACATACATCCCTCACACCCCGCCCGATCCAGGGCCATCTCTCTCGATCTGCCCTCTCCTCGGGTGTGATAATCACAGAGTCTCCAACTTGTCCCCGTAAACGGGCGGAGGCGTGCTAGTCGCACCGCCGTCGCGGCCTGTTTCTGCGAGTGTGACAGGTGGCTTCACCCGTCACCCCCAGGCCTGCGCTCATGGAGGGCAGAGGTCATTCATCGACCTCTGACGCTCGAGTTGCCTCAGTACGCGGGCAGCTTGGCTTGCGATCCTCCTTCGCTCCCACTGCCGCTCCCGCACCGCCTCTTCCTTCACGCGCATAACTTGCTCACAGAAGGAGGCGCCGGCCGCCCACAATAATAACCATCATGTTTCTACGTACCTACCTTAGTTATCTTTTTTTTCTATTCTGTGCCGAATCCAGGCCCCTCTTCCCCACTGGGCACTATGGGCACGTGCCCAGGGCCCCGCGATCGAATGGGGCCCCCTAGTTCCTGCCAGATTACCAAATGATAACCGATATTTAGGTATTACCGAAAAACATTAATTTTGAAAAATCTGATGATAATGACTTACTACAATACCTACGCTTATTATATTAGCTTTAGTTTGCCGCATGCGGATAGCTATACCTTGTACAACATAGCTTGAACTTTTTGACAGATGGGTCAGTGATGGGAAACAGAAAATATCTATTGGTGTAAAAAATGTGTTGGCTAAATATGTGGCTGTATGTATGTTTTAAACTATTCAAAATAAATAAATTCATTCGTCAATCAATTTTATTGCACTAGACATAAAAACATTGGGTAGGTACCATTGTTTTCAGTTTTTCTATTTAAATTTTACTTCGAAGCAATAAAAACCACTTTCCGAAAATGCTTGAGTCCTTAACAGGTACTCTTATGTTGTGTGTCTATTCTTATGATTATTATAAATTTTTAATATTATTAAAATAAGAAAATATTGTTCGTCGTTGCAAAGTTATATCGATTTCAGATTTGACATCCGTCAAAAAGAAAGATCAAACTAATAAATATACAGGGTATAAGTACTCCACTCTCTCTCAAAAATGAGTTTTTCCGATATTAGTATATTTAGGTTAATTTAAATACCTATATGTAAGTATAAGAATACAATTAAAAGAAAAATTATTAAATTAAAAAAAGAAGAATTATTTGATGCGGTGTGGTTTATGTCTTTAAGAAACCTATTCGAACGTCATTCGTAATACCAAAGACAAAAAAGGGGAATTCCCGACTCCCGATCGTCGTTTGACTTGACGAACGGGAATTCCCTTCAAGTATTTGTCTGCGATGTTGTGGCGTTTGTTTTGTTTGTAGTTGTTAGTTTGTTACTGACTGTGCTTGAGCTCTGACAAAAAAATAGTATTGTTTGATTAAATCGTCGTTTGTCTGTTTTGTGTTAGCGAATATTTTCGTTATAAAATTAATTAAATACTGAATTATAATATAAAATGTCGAAACGGTCATATCCTAGTGGATCTGAAAAAAGGAAAAAAGCTCTACATCAGAAAGAAGTAATTGAAAAGTTACCAAAATTTACATCATATTTTACTACTACTACTGGAGAAACTTCTGTAAGTAGCAATCAACTCATAAATGTTCCACATGATGACTCAGCTCAATTACAAATTGCGGGAATTTCTAAACCTTCATGTTCCAATTTTGAAAAAGAGATTGAATCAGAAAGCGACTATTCCTACGACGAAAGTGCAACGACTTCAGTAACTTCACTAAAACCGACAACTCCAACTGTGTCAATTGAACAGCAGTTTTCCAACACAGAAGAATTAATATCGCACGATTCCGCCGATTATTTTCACGAAAAGTTTGTTGAAATAAATCGCGAAATTTTAATTCGTAAGGGACCAGTATATTTTCAAAATAAAGATTCTGACTTTTCCGAGGCATCCAGAACCTACAAAGATGGTAATAAATTAGTGACGAGATATTTCAACAAAGCATTATTTATTCGCAAATTAAAGAACAATGAAAGCGTCGAAAGAAAATGGTTGCTGTATTCGCCTTCCAAATGCTCTGTATTTTGTTTTTCATGCTGCTTATTTAACCCAACTGATGTTAATCTTTGCTCTCGGAATGGATGTAATGATTGGAAGCATATTAATCACATAATTTTAACACATGAAAATAGCCCAGCGCATAAGCAATCTATGATGACTTATCTGGCACGAAGTAAAGCGGTTGGTAGAGTAGATATAGAGTTATTATCTCAACATCAAAAGGAAGTGGATTACTGGAGAAACGTACTTAAACGGATTGTAGCTGTTGTAAAATTTTTGACATCGAGAGGGCTTCCATTTCGCGGCGACAATGAAATCCTAGGATCTCCAAACAATGGAAATTATTTGGGTTTTGTGGAATTATTGAGTGAATTTGATCCATTTCTTGCAGATCACTTAAAAAAATTTGGGAATCCTGGAAAGGGTAACATTTCTTATTTATCAGCAAATATCTGTAATGAGTTTATTGAAGTAATGGGAAAACAGGTTCTAAAAAAAATTATAAATGAAGTTAAATCAGCAAAATATTTTTCCATAAGCGTTGACAGTACGCCCGATCTGTCTCATATTGACCAGCTAACTTTCATCATTCGATACGTAAAAGACTGTGTTCCTGTTGAAAGGTTTTTGAAATTTATACCTATCAAAGAGCATAAATCTAAGTATTTAGCGGAGACCATCCTAAATTTTTTAGAGATACATGATATTCCCATAAAAGATTGCAGAGGACAAAGCTACGACAATGCTTCAAATATGTCGGGAAAGTATAGTGGTCTACAAACAAGAATCAAGGAAAAAGGTGAATTTGCCACCTTTATACCATGTGCAGGACATTCACTAAACTTGGTAGGTGTCCATGCTGCTGGGTGTGTACCGGAGGCATCACAGTTTTTTGAAATAGTTCAGAAAGTGTACAACTTTTTTTCGGGCTCTACCCACAGATGGAATATATTAACAGAACATTTAGGTTCAAAAAAAGTTGTTAAGAGTCTTTCACAAACCAGATGGTCAGCCCGAGCTGATGCAGTAAGTGCTTTGCATGGGGGTTATAAAAGAATATTAGAAGCTTAACGATACTGAAAAGGCACGAGAAACAAGAGACGAAGCCCTTAGTCTGTCTAGAAAAATGGGAAATCTAGAATTGATTATACTGACGGAAATCTGGAGCACCATATTGGAAAGAATAGACAAAACAAGTAATTATCTTCAGAAAGAAACAATAACACTGGACGTTGCAACCAATTTGTTGACTTCACTTTATGATTTTATTACTGACCTCAGGGATAAATTTGATAACTTCGAATCATCTGCCAAAGAAAATAACCCAGAATCTGACTACAAAGATCTATCTCAAAGAACAAGACGTAGAAGCTCACGGCTGATTTTTTTTGATGGCTCTGCGCCATCAGTCCAATTGAATGGAAAAGAGCGATTCAACGTAGAAACCTTTCTCCCAATAATCGATACCTTGAGTGTTCATCTAAAACAGCGACAAAGTTCATATGAGACCGTCAGTCAACGTTTTAGTTTATTTTTTCACTTAAAAACTCTGAATTCCGAAGAGATACGACAAGGATGCAAAGAATTTTCTCAAATCTATCACGAAGATGTAAATGAAAAAGAGTTAGAAATAGAATGTCAACATTTAAAAGAATACTTAAAAAATGTTCAGAGTGAAAATGAAGCATCTAACAGTGTACAGGAAGTATATAATCTATTAAAGCAAAACAAAATTGAAGACACATTTCCTAACGTAGAAATTGCATTGAGAATATTTTTAAGTATGATGGTAACTAACTGCAGCGGAGAACGCTCCTTCTCCAAATTGAAACGAATAAAAAATGAATTAAGAAGTACAATGCTTCAAGAGAGATTAACTAGTTTGTCGCTGATGTCCATAGAATGTGATATTCTCAATACCATAGATTTTGAAGATGTGATTAACGATTTTGCTCATCTTAAATCTAGAAGGGTACCTTTGCAATCAACATAGAATTAATCTAAGGATTTTATGTTAAGCGAGTTACTTTTGTAGATTATTTTTTATATTTCCTATTTTTTTATAGTTAGTAACTAAATAAAAATAAATTTAGAACCTTGTTTGTCTTTCTTTATCTATTGTAACTAAATAGTGTTTTCTCAAGGTCCTAGGGGCCCCATGATCCTAATGTGCCCAGGGCCTCAAATAGTTTAAAGACGGCCCTGGCCGAATCGCACATTTTAAGACTGTGGTAACTATTAGCTAAATAGCTAAATGTCAAACAGTATGACGCCTATTTGCTGCCTTTTCAGGAACGAAACAATAGTAGCAGGTATAAAAAAGTACATTCTACTTGAAGGAATTAACAACAAGGTCAAGGTGCGCGAAACTTTAGCATGTACTTTATATTCGTGGGATTAGCTTGTATAGGTAGTGTTACCTGCTGTTAATTTGGTTGCCATGACAACGTTTGTAATAACAAAATTAGGCAAATATTTTCTATTTCCATCGCCACCGCAGTTCGCCAATGATAAAGAGCTGTGACCTCGGCACGTAAAGGTACAAAAATTTCAAATAATCTCATTATAAGTGATATATGACATTCTATGTAGAAGCGTCGGTAGATAAGTGGTTAAGGAGTCAGCCTTACGATCGAAAGGTCTCGGGATCGAATCCTGGCCATTACACTGCCGACGTGAACCCACTCCTAACACGAGCAATTTAGCTTTGCTGGAGGGTTTAGAGGGAATATTAGTAATTTCGGTTCTAATATTCTTAATTAAAGTTAAAAGTTAAATTTATTTATTTATTTATTCAACTTTATGCACAGGACTTTTGTACAAAGGCGGACTTAATGCCAAAGGCATTATCTAACAGTCAACCTTAGGGTGATGCAGAGATGCATTGAGGTAGGTGTAGGCAAAATAATGATCCATTTATTATCATATTATCTATGTTCACAATATTAATACATACACACTATAATACATAAGAAATCCATACACATACTTTTAAATATATTAGATACTTATAAATATATATTCGTATAATAAATACTTATATAATGTAAACTTACCTATACTTATATACTTATACGAATGAGTAGGACTCTGGTGTGGGGCGCAACATGCGTCGATACCATTGCCCCTACTCATATACCTGGCATGGCTGGCTGTGCTGGTGCTACTGCAGCTTCGGCAGAGGCTCTTAAGCGGCGCAAGTATTCTAATCTCATTGGTGATTATGAGGTTGTGCCGTTTGGAGTAGAAATGTTTGGGCCGTGGGGTTTTGACATGTCCTTTCTTCAAAATGCCTTCGATTTGATTGACTTACAGATGTATACGTCGACTCCTACCAGGTTGTCCATTCACCCTCGCTTCATACATTTGTTTCGTCAGTCTTCTTTCGTCCATGCACTCCACATGTCCGAACCAACTAAGCATCCCTTTCTCTATCTTAGTCACTATCACGCTGCAATAAATAAATTTAGAGCATGCGCAATTGAAATCTCACCACGAATTCAACTTTCAAATCCGTTCGATCGTTCGAGACGTTCTAAAGCAAGTGGCTTTTTTTTATACCACTTTGGTGGCAAACAAGCACACGCCCCACCTGATGGAAAATGGCTACCGTGGCCTTTGGACGTGTGCAAAACCAAGGGAGTCACACTCGCGCTACCAACCCTGTAAGCACAGAGAGTTTCTGTGCCGTCAGTGTAAAAAACGAAGCATGACAAGCTTTGGTCTTTCCGCTGACAGCACAAAAACTCTCTAGTGAGCTCTGGCTACCTTACTCAGCAAAAGTTACTATGGCCGTGGTATACTAAAGGGCGGAGTACTTCCCCAGTCGGACTGCTCAATTGGACGGAAATACCGTTGTGTCCTACCTCCTCCTAGTGCCTGCATTAGTGCAACCTGTCTGTGCTTATCACTTCTGACGGAGAGTGTAAAACGAAATGTGAGTGGTAGGTATCACAATATGTACTATATGTATACTTTTATTCGACACTTATCGTAACCAACAAAATATATAAAGTGCTATAAAAGCTGTAACAAAATTATGACGGTCGTAGAATAACGATAAATTAGAAAAATATGTGGTATCAGAAATTTTATCGTGTTTGTGTTCATAAATGAAAGTAATAAAGTCAGCAATTCTTTCGTTGTTAAGGCTACACATAGAATGATACCATATAGTGCGTGACTGTATAGTATTTATGTGTGGCATTCATAGAGAAGGAAATGACCATAAACTGTCCTCTGCGGTGGCGAGGCATAGACAATATCTTTCCATTTTCTACGATCCTCACATAGGCCTTTCGTTGCTTCTTCTTTCATAACACTGCCAGTTGGGCTAGACTTGCCATTTATACATACATACATATAATCACGCCTTTATCCCAGGAGGGTTAGGCAGAGGTAAATTAACACCCACCCACCGAATCAATGTATTCGGTCTCACGTAATAGGGCGTGAGCCTATTGCCGTATTTTTGACGAGGCATGCATCTGGGGCTGAGTCTAGGCTGTATATATCTGTCTGATGTTACATAGCCCTATCCTTTAGTCGCCTTGTACGACACCGCATGGTATGAGATGGGGAGGCCCAAATTCTACTCTGCCGGGAACCACGCGGCTTTTCCCGAAAATATTCTCGATCTGTTGTACATACGTACGCCTAGGTCGACCATTGCCAGATTGCACATACACCATTGCCACATAAATATGTTTTATCAAACTTCTTTAGTTCATTCTCTTATTCATATCCCGTCATCCCTTTTTCTATCTTATTAAGGAGGTTGTAACCGTCCCTTCAAAATTGTCAATTTTTTCTTTAGTCTTTGATAACATAAGATAAACTAACGCCTATATCCCCGAAGGGGTAGGGAGAGGTGCCAGCACCCACATTTCGCCAGTTTGTGTTTAGATCAAGTTTAGTCTTTGATATGCAATAAAAAACGCTGCTGAAATGTCCAGGAAATGTAGGTAAATAATACCAAATAAATCGCCATAGAATCCGTTAAAAAGTAGTATTATTTCAATGCAATAAGATGGTCTATAAAATATACATTGGGCAGAGACAACTTTTGCCACTTCACGAAATCGTTGGTTTTACTAAAATGTTGTAGCCAAGCTACAACACTTTTCACTCACGCAGTTTCACTGCATAGTACCTGCTGGCATATTTACAATAAACTATCGGAATTTATAAAATGCAATGATAAATTATAATAAATATTGCACAACATTCCACACCGCTATCTAGACGACCAAGCATAGCTTTACTAGCTATAAAACATACTAAGATACAGTTTTTTTTGTAAATACATACACATCATACATAGAAACACCCAGACCAATGCAAATATTCATATTCATGCATACAAATATTTGCACTGAGCGGGAATCGAACCCGCACCTCTAGTGTAGCTGTTGAACGTTCTACCGCTACGCCACATTTTATATTTTAGATAACGCTAGATATTCGATGATAAATGAATCCTATCAATATGTGTAGCAGGTTCCACCAAGCGCCGTCAATCAACAGTATTAACAGAATACGATCGCATAGTCGCAAGCCGAAAAAGAGATTCCAATCTCTATCCTAATTTCTGACGCAGTTCTGGAAATTTGAAATTCTGAACGCTGTACCTACAATCAACCAAGCTTTTACTTGCCACTCTGTTTATTCGGTTAAACTTTTCTGGGCGTAGTTGATTAAAACAAAGTTATAAAAATACATTATTATCATTAGCATCTTAAACCATATACTATAAAGAAACCCTTTGCTAAGAAAATGTTTCGCAAAAAAACGACGGGAAAATTGCGTTTTGTGTGAGTAAGCTAATGTCAATATAGTTCTTTAAACTGTCAATGTGTGCCTATCGTGGGATTATAGTATATGTCAACTTATACCGAAGTCGTAGATTTTTTGATGCCACATAGAAAGTACACTTGCGGAGTCTATAGAGTTTGTATATAGTGTAAGATTAGCATGTTTTAGCTCAATGTAATCATCTATGGATTCTATTATTATTGAGGTCATTGGTTGAATTTGATGGGTTAACATTAGTAAGAATAAATTTAGAACGGAAAAGTGAACAGCCAAGACTGGACTTCAACCTACGAGTTTGGCGAAAAATATCTTTATTGAAAAATGACTAAGTACGACCAGTCTCTTAAACTCTGACCAACTGAGCTACTTCAATGGACACCTCTTGAATGTTCATGCTATATACTACCTCTATACTTAGCTATATACCTACTTATTATCATAAAAATATTGAACTTCTGTTTAATAGCAGAGTGTTTTTATATTTTGACAGTGATACGTACAACACACTGATAGAAAACTCCCTCCCTCTTTCAAAATACTGTCATAAATAATATTTTAATCAACTATATCTTAATCCACCACGAAACCTGGTTGGGCTCCTCCAAAACAGACCATGCGGGAAGAGCCGCCCATGCATTTGCTCTGGCGCATGGCCTGACCCAATTGGTACACGAGGTCACTAGAATACCAAGAAGGTCGGGCCTAGCACCCTCTCTGCTAGACCTTCTGCTGACGAGTCACCCAGACCTGTACAGTGTTTCGGTACAAGCCGCTTTAGGCAATTCCGACCACTGTCTGGTCTGCTCCAAGGTGCCAATTATAGCGCCTTCAAGACCCGTGCAGGGGAAGCGGCGTCTCTGGCACTACTCGTCAGCAGATTGGGATGGGCTGCGCAACTATTTTGCGTCCATCCCGTGGGTTGAACGCTGCTTTGAAGGTAAGAAACCCTCGGATTGTGCTACTGCTGTTGCCGGTGAGATCGGTCTGGGTATGGAATACTATATTCCTTACACTGATGTCACCGGTGCCCGAGGAGTGCGCCCTTGGTTCGGGCGCGAGTGTGCGAGGGCTGTTGATCAAAAGCAGTCCGCGTATCGCGCTTGGGTAAGGGCGCGTGCCACGCACGATCCCAATGTGAGCCACTTCAAGGCGGCGTACAACAGAGCCACAAAGGTCTGCAAGAGGGCTTACGTCAAAGCGGATGCCCTGCGCATTGCGCGGCTTGGTCAAGAGCTAGTGGCACATCCCACGGGCAGCCGTGGATACTGGCGACTGGCCAAAGCCGTGCAGGCCAACTTCTGTCAGCCTTCGCTGCCACCGCTGCGCTACCCTGATGGATCCCTGGCCCATGGACCGCAAGAGAAAGCCAATATGCTAGTAAATCTCTTTGCGGCCAATTCCCGAGTCGATGATTGCGGTATACAGCCGCCGACACTACCCAATGGTGACCACGTAATGCCTGAAATACGTATCAGGCAATGCGATGTTCGTGCGGTGCTTCAATCACTCGATGTCCGGAAAGCCAGTGGCCCGGATGGTATTCCAGCGGTGGTCTTACAAAAATGTGCAGCGGAGTTGTCTCCGATGCTTACGCGGCTGTACCGACTGTCCTACAGCTCGGGTACAGTGCCTTCGGCTTGGAAAGAGGCGAATGTACAGCCGATCCCCAAGAAGGGGGATCGCTCAGAGCCAGCCAACTGTCGACCCATAGCCGTCACCTCAGTGCTGTGCAAGGTCTTCGAGCACATCATTAACAAACAGCTCATGCGTCACCTAGAGGATCACTCCTTAATTAATGACCGGCAATATGGCTTCAGGCCGAAACGGTCAACGGGTGATCTTCTAGCATACGTTACCCATCTTTGGGGTGAGGCTATGGACAAGCACGGCGAGTCACTGGCAATTAGTCTTGATATCGCCAAAGCTTTCGATAGAGTCTGGCACAAATCGCTTCTCTCCAAGCTACCAGCCTTTGGTCTGCCTCCTAGACTGTGCAACTGGATTGCTAGTTTCCTGCAGGAGCGCCGTATCCGCGTCCTCTGTGATGGACGGGCTTCGGAGTTCTTGCAAATAAATGCTGGCGTACCGCAGGGGTCTGTATTATCTCCCACTCTCTTTCTTCTGCATATCAACGACATGCTGTCCACCGGCAGCATACATTGCTATGCAGACGATAGCACCTTACACGGGAGTTATCACGGACAACCTGCGGCCAAACAGTCTGATATCGTGGAAAAAAGACAGCTTCTTGTCACTGAACTGGACCGGATCTTGAATCACATTTCTCAATGGGGCTCCGAGAACATGGTCGAGTTCAATGCCAAGAAGACGCAGGCTTGTGCGTTCACAGCAAAGGTATCTTCTTTCCTTCCCCTTCCCACTCTTCAGAGCACGCCACTTCCACTGCAGGACAATCTCTATATCCTAGGCATGGATATTCGCTGCAAACTGAATAACAGAAATTACATCGAGAGCATCATCAAAACAGCCTCGCGGAAACTCGGACTCTTAAACAAAGTGAGACGTTTTTTCACGCCGGAGCAGCGGTGTCTTCTCTATAAGACACAAATTCGCTCCTGCGTGGAATACTGCTCGCATCTCTGGGATGGCTCCGCGAAATACCTACTAGATGCTCTCGACAGGTTGCAGCGACGCGCGGTCCGAATTATTGGGAACCCTGAGGTCACGAACACCCTCGAGCCTTTGCAGATGCGTAGAGATATTGCTTCCTTGGCTGTATTTTACCGTCTCTACCACGGTGAGTGTTCTGACGAGCTCTTCCAACTAATCCCACCATCTCCTTTCCTACATAGGACAACACGTGCAGGCCTTAGATGTCACCCTCACACTGTGCAGAATATACGAGCAAGAACCAAGCGGTTCGGAGACTCTTTTCTTTGCCGCACCACCAAGACCTGGAATTCATTACCAGCACACGTGTTTCCTTCTTCCTACAGTCCCGGGGCCTTTAAGCGGGGCGTGAAAAAGCATCTGATGAGGCCGCCAAGCTGAGTGCCACCATTGTAGCACTTAGTGTCTGTAATGGTGACCCTCTTTCCTGAGACTTTGCCTTTAGCTTACCATCAGGCGAGGTGAGGTCAAGTTGGCGTGTCCTATATAAAAAAAAAAAAAAAAAAAAAAAAAAAAATACAGAATATACCTAAACAATCCTGCAGGTTCAGCCATCAGAGAATTCCTCCCATCGATATCCACCGTGAGGGTGGTCAGAAGGCAGGCGGCATTGCCACGTTGAATGGCAATACCACTCCATTGCACAAGAAATAAACCAGCCCTCTGGTCACGGGTAGCGTCAATTAGACGTTTAGAAATGTCTCTAAACAAAAGACGGGCACTTGGACCCCATGATCCTGACCCAAAACGGCTGAAATATATAATTACCACTTATATTAGAAATATAACCTAAAAATGTTATTTTTGAAACGGAAAATGTAAAAAAAGACTGTTCAGGAGTGTTCGCAGTGGCGTCTTTAAATATGTGCAAAATACCTCCAGGAATACCTTTTATTAGATTAGTGTACCTACCAACTACTCTCTCTTTGATAAGGTTCAACGACCGCGACGAGGGCCCTCCGAATCTTTGTCATTCATCCTAAACATACTCATAAAAGCGTTAAAAAATACAAAAGTATTTTATTTCAGTCTATTCTTTGTCTTTTTGAAACGTTTTATATCGTTTTACATAAAAATATTATACAGCTTCGGCGGCACCCAAAAATATAAACGAGTAACATCTGGTATGTTATATCGAATATAATTTTACTTTAAAAAGAACTATATTTTATTTTATAAAAACAAATTTACGTTACTATGGTTTTAATCTGGTATTCAATATAATTTACCTATACTATTTATTAATATCTGCCAGCTTTTGTGGCGTCGTGGTAGTGAACGCGACTGCTACGCAGGGAGTGCGGGTTCGATTCCCGCTCAGTGCTTTTATTTCTATGTTTGTATTTTATTTTATTTATATGTCTATTTGGATTGGTCGGGGTGTTTCCGTGCCTCGGAGAGGACGTTAAGCTGCTGGTCCCGGTTGCCATACGAACATCTATGGTAACATCTTTACGGGTCTTTCATCTATTTGGAGCTCTCAAAAGTTCAACTGGTCTAACTAAGGAATTTGAATATCGCCAATTGGATGTGGAGGTTAATGGCGGTGGCTTCATCATCCCGGTCCCTGTCCCATCCGCGGCTTTCACCTTCATCGACGGACCACGACCGCTTATTAATACTAGTCGGACTGCCCCGGCTTCGCCTGTGGCATACTTGAAACCTTTATACATACTTTTGAGATATATATGGCCACGTTTTTTTTTTAAATAACGTATGCTGAATTTGGTGATTACTGATCCGCTCCCTTGTGCAGAAGCGTGATGTTATATCGCGTATAACCTTCTACGATAAACAGGCTATTCAGCACAAAAATATTTGAACCAGTAGCTCCTGAGATTACCCCACACCCGAGGAGAGGGACAGATCGTGAGAGATGTCCCTGGGTTAGCCGGGATGCGAGGGATATGCCTGTCAACCTCACCTTCGGCAACCAAAAACGACCCACAGGCGGCGTGCGTTTTGGTCGGTTCGAGTCCGACATAACCTCTTCCTCCGGCTCCGGTGGGGGGTATCCGTGGAGTTTAGGCGCACGTAAAAAAATAAACGTCGAGAATCAAGGCCGGAATCGGAAGAGACTAAGATTAACGCAATGAAATCATAATTTTATTAGATTTTAATCGGATTCATTCAATTGTATATTCAACAAAAGCTCTATTATGTGTTCAAACGTCATTTTATTTACACTTCACACCATTATGACGTGAGTAAATATAAGGCGTAAATAAATTGCTTGTTGAAATACATTTTTAATGAGACGTTGATAAAGAAAGAGAAAGAAAGAAAATGTTGATTTCAACTTACTGCAGCACATAACATTTGACTACTAACAGCACTCACATATAAAATATACAAAAAAACCTACAACTAAATATATATTTTTTTTGTGATGGCAACACTGACCACCATTTTCTTCCTTCAGCCATTGCAAAATTCTGAACCAATTATACTATTGGTATATATTGGTCTTTACCTATGAAATTACCGAAATTTTCTGACAGATTTGACATGAGTTCGCTATTCCTGTAATTTAATAGCTATATCCATTATTTATATTTTGTTTGAAAGTTGATTTCAAAATTTTACAACTCTGTTAATTTTTTTTATTGGCCTGGCCGCTTGATAAAGTAAATTCGATCTTCAAAAACAGAACTTCCTAAATGCTATCCACTTTGATGATCGTATCTCTTTTGTACAGGTGTCACTTCAAAAATATAATAAACGTTTTTGTTGGCTTAATGTTGTCTCATTCATACACAAAAAAAAATTGGATTTGTCATTCCTAAAAAAAATGCAAAAATGTGCGTACTGAATATTAGGTTTGCTCCAATTTCTTAAAAAAAAAATGGCAATATCATATATAACGACCTATTATAATCTATACAGGTTAATAATCTAATGTTGATCATAATGCTGATTGCCCTTGCATTCGACCTTAAAAGAAAAGAACTAATTAATTTCTTAGTTTGTGTTCCAGAAAAGTTTGAGGGGTGTTTGAGGTTCAATTAGGACCCACGGGACCAAGTGTGACGGATGATGCTCTGGCAGTAATATTAGGTTGGGGAAGAAGTCTTTTCGCGTTATTGTATGTATGAACTTGTAATAAATTCTCTTTGGCTATACTATTTGCATCTGGCTGGTTTTGGTATCATTAAAAGTTAAAACTTTATAGAATATAATTCCAAATTATATATTTACAAATTATTATTTTATACTCTTGTAAATATTAGTTTATATCTTATTACTTTAGTTTACATGTTATTCCAAATTGAAATTAAGAAAATATGTGATTTTCATTTGTTTTTCGTACTGTCAAGATGAGTGAATCTAATGAAGAAATTCGATACATTTTAAAATCTTATTGCAAAAAAAAATTTGCTATGTTTATGGACCTAGTGCAGTGTCTGTAAGAGTAGCACAAATTTGGTTTGAGCGTTTTCATTCCGGAAATTTTGATGTCAAGGATGCACGTCGCTCTGGTTGCCCTATTACGAATAAAATGGATGCCATTTTTGAAAAAGTGGAGCGAGATCGGCACATCAGTAGTTACGACGTAGCTGAAGAACTGGGAATTGACCACAAAATAGTTTTGGCGCATTTGAAATAAACTGGATACACGAAAAACTCGATATTTAGGTACCTCACGACCTCACTGAAAGAAACCTAATGAACCGTGTACTCATTTGTGATTCTTTATTACGACGTAATGAAACCGAACCATTTTTGAAAAAGCTGATAACTGGTGATAAAAATTGATCACGTATGAAAAAGGTCGTGGTCAAAGGCTGGTCAGGCTTCAGAAACTGTGGCGAAACCTGGGTAAACTCGCAACAAGGTGATGCTGTGTGTGTGGTAGGATTGGAAGGGCATTATTCATTATGAGCTGTTACCACCAGGCAGGACCATCGATTCTGAACTTTACTGCGAAAAACTGATGAGGTTAAAGCAAGAAGTTGAGAGAAAGCGGCCGGAATTAATCAACAGAAGGGATGTGGTTTTTCATCATGATAACGCTAGACCTCACACGTGTTTAGCCACTCAGCAAAAATTAAGAGAGTTTGGCTGGGAGGTGTTAATGCATCCGCCGTATAGTCCTGACCTTCAGATTTCCACCTGTTTTGGTCTCTACGGAATTCTTTAGGCAATGTCAGGTTAACATCACGAGAGGACTGCCAAAACCACTTGTCGCGGTATTTTGATCAGAAGTCCCAAAATTTCTCTTTAGCAGCGGGATCATGTCCCTACCTACAAGATGGCAAAAAGTTATCGAACAAAATGGTACCTACATACTTTAATTAAATGTAAATAAACTGTATTAAAAAATGTTCTGAATTTTCTTAAAAACTGCGAAGAAACTTTTCCCCCTACCTATTATATACTATAGAATGTTTTTGGCTAATGTACATACTGATATTCTTATCTGAGTGACAATGCAATGTGAGATAGTCTTTAGCAATGCTGTAGCAACCCGTAGCAAATCCGTAGCACAGTTACACAACCGCGACGTAGCTCTAAACGTAGCAAAGTGTCTGCGTAGCGGCACTAAAACTGGGTGTATACAATTATAAGCTCTGATAGTCTGGGGGTGTACGAACCATTAAAACGTTTGTGCTTTGGATCGATACACTTTTTCTATGGAAAAATATAATATTGAATAATTACGATGTAACAATAACATAATAAATCAATATTATGAAGACACCAGTGAGTTTATATCATTTATTACCCAATTATGCAAAAGCATCTGTAAAAAACAAAAGAGGTATACGCGATTACTAGTGCCGACGTCCAGGTGGTAAGGCAAGAAAATACACCAATAATTTTGAACCACACTGGATACTACTCTTTCATTCAAAAAAAAAGACTATTTACGTACAGAATATTGTGATTCATATATTTTTGACATCACCGAAAGCCATTACAAATTCCTTTCTTTCCTTTTTAACCGAGTTCAAAAAGAATATATTTCTCAATTCGACCGCAAATAGGACCCGCGATTTACTAATTCATTGGGAACGACATCAGATTTCCCCGCGGGTGGAGCCGCAAGCAACAGCTAGTATTATCTATTTTGACATTGCAACCTTTCATAACCCACGTTGACCGCTTAGTAGACTTAGTAGCACAAAAGAACACCAATGAATTTTTATTCATATTATTATTCATAATTGTAATCATTAGGTTTTTTAGTGCCGCAATTAGTGGCTCTGAGTAATTGCTGAATGGCGTGACTCGGTGCTCTTATAGACGTCGATGTTTGCCCCCAACGAAATTGTGATAAATGATAGTAAGCCAACACTTAATTTGAAAGGGTTTTTTTTTTCAATAAATAAAGTACCAAGTGGCTATGTGACCGTGAAATAAATGAATGTTGACAATTTTAAGAATTCTAATTCAAAGGATTTAATTTACGATATACGGGTTTACAGGGTGTTGTTATAATTAATAAAAATATAGGAGGTAGGACACGACGGTATTTTCGTCCAATTGAGCAGTCCGACTACAGAATACCGCGGCCATAATAACTTCGTGCTGTGTTCCCAGCGGTGAGTAGGGTAGCCAGAGCTTACTGGAGAGTTGGTGCTGTCAGTGAGAAGACTAAAGGCTTTTCCTACTTTGTCTTCTACACTGACGGCACAGAAACTTTGTGCTTACAGGGTCTGCAGCGCGAGTGTGACTCCTCTGGTGTTGTTACACACGTCCACAGGCCACGATAACCACTTTCCATCAGGTGGGCCGTGTGCTTGTCTGCCACCTAAGTGGTATAAAAAAAATGTCACCTTACTCGACCGCTAAAGCTGCATGCACATACAATTTAAGAGAAAAGATATTACATATTGAATAAGACAATTTGTACTTTTCCACTATGTTTAATTTTTCACCTGAATAGATAGAGAGAGAAATATCTGCTGCTGGTTAGAAATTTCAAAATACAAATTCTAAATCACCCTTCTAGCGGTAAAATATCGATATGGAGTGTTAGAAAGCCCGGCAGAGTAGAATTTGGACCACCCCACCTCTTCCCATGTGGTGTCGTACAAGGTGACTAAAGGATAGGGCTTTTTAACATCAGAAAGATATATTACACAGTCCAGACTCAGCCTCAGATGCATAGCTCGAGCCAACAATAGTGCCCGGAATACGGCAATAGGCTCACTCCGTATTACGTGGGACCGTATCTTTTGTAACTACACCATATCTTTTGTTGTTATAACATTACTGTCCATCCCAAGGTTGCCTGGAAGAAATCGCTTCAGCGATAAGGCCGCCCATTGCACATTGAACTGTATAGATGCTACCTACTTGTCCTACTGTAAATCTGTTGGTGTACAATAAAGAATTATCTATCTATCTATCTAATACAATTATTGGTGAAATGCGGATGTTAATTCACCTCTGCTTCACCCTTTGGGGATTAAGGCGTGATTATATGTATGTATGTCTGAGTGATAAATACCGATGTGTTCAGTCAGCATCAGATCGTACTTGATGAACAAAGTACTTCACTATGTTAAGCCTTGGTTTTTCCCCTTCCTGTTGACTAATTGTTCAAATATTTGGTGCACAACCTTGAGTTCAGACAATAATACAAAATAGACCAATAAAACAGTTTGACTTGCTCTTAATACCTTGGTATTAAGATCATTTTGAGACTTTGTACTTAAGATCTTTCTGACCTGACTGTATACTTTCCGTGTTTCAGGTGGCTCCTCAATTCAGATTTTTGAATTGAGGCGCCACATTCACATTGATATAACTTTAGACATATTTTACTAAAAATTTCAGAATTCGGTCTACAAAATGATTTACTTCCCTACTAAATAAGGGGGCGAGTTTCCTTTTTAAATCTGGAGTGGCTCCTCAATCCATACGGACATATACATTTATATTTAAAGTAGATATATGCGATTACATATTTCTTTCTTTGAAAAATGATGACCTTCCATTCAACTGTTTATCTTTTATTTTCCTTAAATTTACAGGGTAATAAAACGTATAAAATTTATACAATGGCCGTGATGTTATGTTATTAGGTATTCATTTAGGTTAGAGGAAGGTACCACGGGTGCATTCTGTGAGAAAAGCCCAGCTGTTGTTACAAGGATAAATATTAATTTGTTGCTTTTTTTATAAAACAACTAAAATCTTTCTTAGTGCGATCAAAATTGTGAGACTGATATATCGCAATCAAACGTTTAATTAACCGCATAGCTTGTTCGAAATGGTGCCGTTCATTTATTTTCGATAATTAGCCGTATCCTTTGTTACATATAAAAAACTGAATGGCTACTGCATCACCAAGAAATAAGACAGAAAGTTAGTGATAGGTTTATTGAGAAAAGCATTGCATTCCAATTTGAATAGGTTGGGTTAGAGGGCTAATGCGGGAGCGGACTGTAGCGGAGTTTTCGCATTAGCCTTGTGGCCTAGCTGTTTGATTAAATGGCTCAGACAGCAATGAAATGCCATCGTTTCAAGTCATATGCCTAGCTGTTTGATCAAATGGTTTAATATAAACAGCTAGTTGAATGCTAATTGAACAGCTAGTTGAACGGCTCCGTTTGGTTAACAGCTTAGGAGGTTAATTGAACGATTAATCGGTTAATTCTTGGCTACGACATATACCTAGAAATGATAGAAACACATCATGTTAGCTTGGTGAAGAAGTGTTTACGTCAGTTTTATAATTCACAATATGTGAAGCAACGTTTTTTATGGTTAAACTGTCAAAGCCATTGAGCGATAGTATCTGTTATGTTATTCATCATTCACATTGTAGTCAGTTTGTGAAGTGTTTAAAAAAAACAAGTCTAGTTGTGACATACAGTTTTGTTATACTATGTATAGCGGTTATATTTTTTTCTTTTCAAACGGAAATATTTCGTCACTTTTATGTTATGTATGTTCGTCTTTATTAATACCATAAAGAACCACAAGTTTCGGTGAGTATTTTTTTTGACGCATCAAACAGTCTTTTTACCAGCACACGTGTTACCTTTTTTTTACAGTCCCGGGTCTTTTATGCGTGGGGTGAAAATGATTATGTCGTAAAGCTAAGGGCTATCATTGTTACCTACATCGTAGGTGTCTTCAATTGTGATCATGTTATCTGAAGCTTTGCCTTCAGCTTAAGATCCAGCTAAGTGAAGTAAAAAAGAATATATTTATAAAACTGTAGGCAGCATTGTATAGGTATGTTTTGTGGAAGGTACCAAGCTTCACGTCTCCACGCGGACTTCGCATACAAGTCTCAATCATTGGATTGTAAGTTTTCAAAGATATGTTTTTATTAATCCAAGGCTATGCTTCAATAATATATTTTTAATAATGCTCCTATATCGTACTATTGAGTCCACATAGATGAACAATTTATTATAACTAAAGCCAAGGACTCTTAGAGACCTTCAATACTTAATCGAAGGTAACAAATTTTTATTTATTGGTTTATACACTTGTGTAGTAAATACCGTGGCCCCATTTAAAAAATCTAATATTGTACGTTATAAAAATGTTACAAATCGGTTCATAAATAACAGAATTTTATTGTAACAAACTTTAAAGTAAAATATAAAAAATACAGCCGAATTGGGCACCTCTTTTTTATTATGTCTGTATAGAAAGCTAAAACAAATGATACCACTTTCAATATTTCAAATACATTTATATCTATAGTTATGACTTATAGTTGCGGCACGCTACGATGGGCGTTTTGACACGACTGGTTTTGATCGTTTTTTTTTATACCACTTAGGTGGTAGACAAGCACACGGCCCACCTGATGGGAAGTGATTACCGTGGCCTATAGGCATAGACAACACCATGGGTGTTACACTCGCGCTGCCGACCACGAATAAACCTACTGATGTCCCTCTTGAAATCCTCGTTTTCTCTTTTTTGGTGTGTGAAGTTAATTGCCTTCTGTGCCAGTCTCGTCATATTTTTCTTAAACGAGCAAAACCATTCGTATCAAACCGGCATGCCTTCGATCGAAAGGATCCGGGTTCGAATCCTGGCCATTACACTACCGACGTGATCCCACTCCTAGCACAAGCAATTTAGCTTAATTGGAGGGGTTAGAATGAATATTAGTAATGTCGGTTGCCAATATTCTTTATAAAAAACATAATTTATAAATTGTGGTTGTGGCAACTCCAGACTCCATTTCGTTTATATCCACTATATACCCTATTTAACATAGGTATAAGGACCGGGGTCCTGTCTTTTCGCCAAAAATCGTTTACCCGATTATCACTTGCCAACCAACGTTACGCCAATTTTTCACTTTGACGACTAACGATTGTCAAATGTTTGTATGACAACGTTTCATTTGGTAGAATTATTGTTAAGCTGATTATTGTAATGACAAAATACGTTTGGGGCATTTATCTTTTGCCAATTTATTTATTAGGCCAGACAACTTTTAGACGAATAACAGAATCGGTTAGGTTAGTATTATGATAAACAATGCACGAGCCGAGCGAGTGAAGCGAGCGTGCCGCGGCAGCGGCCGGCGAAGTGCCGTAACCATTTTATTTTTACATTTTTACATACATTTACATAACAAACAATAAACAACTACATGAATATTATGCCAACTAAAACATTCGCTACTTGAAAGTTGTCATTTTGAAAAGTGTCATTCTAAAAGGTTGACCAAACGTAAAATTGGCAACTGAGAAGTTGGGTAATAAAAACAAAATGAAATCACAAGTTGGCAAATGATTATTCTGCGAAATATAATTCTGGGAAACGTTAGTTGGCTAGTGATAATCGGGAAAACGATTTTTGGCGAAAAACCAGAGATCTATAAGGACCCTGTAAAGATATAATACACATGAAAGATATAGGTAAATACTTAGGATAGGTACCTACTGTAATAGTGTATGTGGGATGAATATATGCAGGGCCGTCTTTAAACTATTTGAGGCCCTGGGCACATTAGGATCATGGGGCCCCTAGGACCTTGAGAAAACACTATTTAGTTACAATAGATAAAGAAAGACAAACAAGGTTCTAAATTTATTTTTATTTAGTTACTAACTATAAAAAAATAGGAAATATATAAAATAATCTACAAAAGTAACTCGCTTAACATTAAATCCTTAGATTAATTCTATGTTTTGTTGTATTGCAAAGGTCTTCTAGATTTAAGATGAGCAAAATCGTTAATCACATCTTCAAAATCTATGGTATTGAGAATATCACATTCTATGGACATCAGCGACAAACTAGTTAATCTCTCTTGAAGCATTGTACTTCTTAATTCATTTTTTATTCGTTTCAATTTGGAGAAGGAGCGTTCTCCGCTGCAGTTAGTTACCATCATACTTAAAAATATTCTCAATGCAATTTCTACGTTAGGAAATGTGTCTTCAATTTTGTTTTGCTTTAATAGATTATATACTTCCTGTACACTGTTAGATGCTTCATTTTCACTCTGAACATTTTTTAAGTATTCTTTTAAATGTTGACATTCTATTTCTAACTCTTTTTCATTTACATCTTCGTGATAGATTTGAGAAAATTCTTTGCATCCTTGTCGTATCTCTTCGGAATTCAGAGTTTTTAAGTGAAAAAATAAACTAAAACGTTGACTGACGGTCTCATATGAACTTTGTCGCTGTTTTAGATGAACACTCAAGGTATCGATTATTGGGAGAAAGGTTTCTACGTTGAATCGCTCTTTTCCATTCAATTGGACTGATGGCGCAGAGCCATCAAAAAAAATCAGCCGTGAGCTTCTACGTCTTGTTCTTTGAGATAGATCTTTGTAGTCAGATTCTGGGTTATTTTCTTTGGCAGATGATTCGAAGTTATCAAATTTATCCCTGAGGTTAGTAATAAAATCAAGTGAAGTCAACAAATTGGTTGCAACGTCCAGTGTTATTGTTTCTTTCTGAAGATAATTACTTGTTTTGTCTATTCTTTCCAATATGGTGCTCCAGATTTCCGTCAGTATAATAAATTCTAGATTTCCCATTTTTCTAGACAGACTAAGGGCTTCGTCTCTTGTTTCTCGTGCCTTTTCAGTATCGTTTGCGATGGTGATTAAAGCTTCTAATATTCTTTTATAACCCCCATGCAAAGCACTTACTGCATCAGCTCGGGCTGACCATCTGGTTTGTGAAAGACTCTTAACAACTTTTTTTGAACCTAAATGTTCTGTTAATATATTCCATCTGTGGGTAGAGCCCGAAAAAAAGTTGTACACTTTCTGAACTATTTCAAAAAACTGTGATGCCTCCGGTACACACCCAGCAGCATGGACACCTACCAAGTTTAGTGAATGTCCTGCACATGGTATAAAGGTGGCAAATTCACATTTTTCCTTGATTCTTGTTTGTAGACCACTATACTTTCCCGACATATTTGAAGCATTGTCGTAGCTTTGTCCTCTGCAATCTTTTATGGGAATATCATGTATCTCTAAAAAATTTAAGATGGTCTCCGCTAAATACTTAGATTTATGCTCTTTAATAGGTATAAATTTCAAAAACCTTTCAACAGGAACACAGTCTTTTACGTATCGAATGATGAAAGTTAGCTGGTCAATATGAGACAGATCGGGCGTACTGTCAACGCTTATGGAAAAATATTTTGCTGATTTAACTTCATTTATAATTTTTTTTAGAACCTGTTTTCCCATTACTTCAATAAACTCATTACAGATATTTGCTGATAAATAAGAAATGTTACCCTTTCCAGGATTCCCAAATTTTTTTAAGTGATCTGCAAGAAATGGATCAAATTCACTCAATAATTCCACACAACCCAAATAATTTCCATTGTTTGGAGATCCTAGGATTTCATTGTCGCCGCGAAATGGAAGCCCTCTCGATGCCAAAAATTTTACAACAGCTACAATCCGTTTAAGTACGTTTCTCCAGTAATCCACTTCCTTTTGATGTTGAGATAATAACTCTATATCTACTCTACCAACCGCTTTACTTCGTGCCAGATAAGTCATCATAGATTGCTTATGCGCTGGGCTATTTTCATGTGTTAAAATTATGTGATTAATATGCTTCCAATCATTACATCCATTCCGAGAGCAAAGATTAACATCAGTTGGGTTAAATAAGCAGCATGAAAAACAAAATACAGAGCATTTGGAAGGCGAATACAGCAACCATTTTCTTTCGACGCTTTCATTGTTCTTTAATTTGCGAATAAATAATGCTTTGTTCAAATATCTCGTCACTAATTTATTACCATCTTTGTAGGTTCTGGATGCCTCGGAAAAGTCAGAATCTTTATTTTGAAAATATACTGGTCCCTTACGAATTAAAATTTCGCGATTTATTTCAACAAACTTTTCGTGAAAATAATCGGCGGGATCGTGCGATATTAATTCTTCTGTGTTGGAAAACTGCTGTTCAATTGACACAGTTGGAGTTGTCGGTTTTAGTGAAGTTACTGAAGTCGTTGCACTTTCGTCGTAGGAATAGTCGCTTTCTGATTCAATCTCTTTTTCAAAATTGGAACATGAAGGTTTAGAAATTCCCGCAATTTGTAATTGAGCTGAGTCATCATGTGGAACATTTATGAGTTGATTGCTACTTACAGAAGTTTCTCCAGTAGTAGTAGTAAAATATGATGTTAATTTTGATAACTTTTCAATTACTTCTTTCTGATGTAGAGCTTTTTTCCTTTTTTCAGATCCACTAGGATATGACCGTTTCGACATTTTATATTATAATTCAGTATTTAATTAATTTTATAACGAAAATATTCGCTAACACAAAACAGACAAACGACGATTTAATCAAACAATACAATTTTTTTGTCAGAGCTCAAGCACAGTCAGTAACAAACTAACAACTACAAACAAAACAAACGCCACAACATCGCAGACAAATACTTGAAGGGAATTCCCGTTCGTCAAGTCAAACGACGATCGGGAGTCGGGAATTCCCCTTTTTTGTCTTTGGTATTACGAATGACGTTCGAATAGATTTCTTAAAGACATAAACCACACCGCATCAAATAATTCTTCTTTTTTTAATTTAATAATTTTTCTTTTAATTGTATTCTTATACTTACATATAGGTATTTAAATTAACCTAAATATACTAATATCGGAAAAACTCATTTTTGAGAGAGAGTGGAGTACTTATACCCTGTTGAAATGGAACATAATCGTATATTTAGAATATAGATTATTTTATCATTTTAAAAACTCATATTTGAAGCATAACTACACAATACGAAATCATGGTATATTTTTTTATGCATGTGGCGAGACACTTGTGTTAATTTTTTCTTTCTCTTAACTAAAATACGTATTATTCTAAAGAGAGGTCGGCCGGTCATAAACTATATTTTTTTGTTAGAGCGTCCACTTCAACTCTATGGGAACGATGGCTAAATCGAATTCTTGGGATATTCTATTTTTAAACACATGTATGCAAAAGACTGTTATGATGCTAATATCATTTACGTGAACGAGTGCAATATTACATATAACAATATATTGAGAATGTAATCATATTTGATATGGAATAGTATCATGATAAAGATGGTGGATTTTGATTATAATTAAGGCGTCGTGTTACGCCACACACGTTTGTAGGTTCATGCGAGTTTGACTCCATGGAATGATCAATCTTCGGATTAATCTAATAATTGGCACAAAGCATTACAAAATTACGACAAAATAGAATTCTATAAAAAAATAAATAAGAGCTCATCTTCACGACGAAAGCGCAAATACAGTATGTTTATACATACGTGCATGACCAGCTGGTTAACTATTGGTTTATTACTGGTTTACCATTGGTTTATTATTGGTTTACTATTTAGTTACTGTATATTTGGTTTACTGTATTTTATATACTATTGTTTTGCATGATTGATATTCTGTAGAATATAATCATAATTGATTATATTGCATGAAGGCATGTTATATCTGAATGTAAACATGAGCTTAAAATTAACTTGCACTGAATTCCTTTGTTGACATTGTAAAAAAATCCTATGACAAAAAAAGGACCCAAGCGTCCCCGCTCCCGCGCGGAGTTCGCACTGGTATATAAGGAAATCGGCTGGTTTGCGGGGGACAGAGAGTTTGGTTCGATTAGTAGAAGCGCACAGACCATGCAACGGTTTCATTAAATTATTCTAGCCGTATTACGCCAGTGTAATTTGTGAGAAAGTGGCAAAAGTTCGGTGTGCGGAAACTGTGTCGGAACAACGCGCTTTCTGAATTATTTCAGAAGGTTCCTAATTATTTATATACCTATTCCAATACACACAAATACCAAACATCCTTGAGACGTAGTGTTGATAAGTTCTTGTAGGTAAAGATTGCTTTAAATTTCGGGGCTGAGACTGGCCTTCGAAAGCGTCTCAATACCTTATCCTGGTCACCTAGGTTTCCGTGGTTTCGTTGTAGGAGAGTCTAAACGAAATCACTTCCCATTACCTTAGCTAGTTCACATTGTTGATTTACACAATTCACAACACACACATACACATAACTTCTAACTCACCTATTAAGGTTGGTAAGTCTTAATAGACCTAAGGTAAACACTAGGGCTCCTAGCTAGGTCTAGTTAGTTTTTCTGTTGCTACAGACATAGATTGTAGGAATTCTATAAGAATTATAGGTGTGCACTGTACATTAAGTTTGAAGTGAATCTGTTACGTTATCTTTGTGTTGATATAATAACTGTTGGGGACACGTTATAATACACAACTTGTAGAGATTGAGTTGGGGTTTGTTATTTCCACATTTGACTGTAGCTGGAAAGAATTTGCAGTTGAATTATTAATGCGAAAGGCTTTATTTAGTGAGATCTTATTTAACAGCATACGTGCTAAAATGAACTACATATTTATGTCCTATTAGAATTACATTAGTAATTCATATATTATACTAGATCTCATCATTTGTACTATACTGAGGCCTAAAATAGTAAAGTCATACATTTAGTTCCAACTGTTAGGATTCAATTCTGTGGCTCCTGGATCATTTTGATACAGTATTAGAGCAACTCTGATTGAAGATATCAATAAAATTCCAATCAGAGCAGTTTGTAAAGTGTAGCGGTCCATAAACCTGCCAAAACTTATTAAATTAATTATATATTCATTAGTAAATGACAGACATTACAGCCGTGAAGGCATAATAAATTATTGTTGAAATAATATTATATCACATTCAATCATTATTCTAATTGTTTTGGCATCGTTCATGAGATTCGTGAGGCGTTAAAGGGCTACTACATTTTATACTGGAACCAGAAGCCGAAAACTGAAGGATTACAGTATACAGTGGAGTTTAGTGGAGGTTTTACAAACTGAATTAAATTAACTGTGACGAAGTGGAGGAGAGCTTGATCTTTTGATCAACGCTATCAGTTCTTCGGAATTGATCATAATCTCGCTCTTCGGGGCTTGAGATTCATAATCTCGCTCTTCGGGGCTTGAGATTCTTATTCTCGCTCTTCGGGGCTTGAGACATTTAATTGATCCGGATCACATATCACAAATCATATATGATATCTTCGACATTAAAGGCCTATATTATAAATATACAGCTGAAAAAGATGCCACAAAGTTCAAACTATCAAAGACCTATATTTAATCTAATATATATCTCATTTGAATGAAATATAAATCCAGTCTTATCATCACACTATTCCGAACAGTTAAAAACTAAGTTAGAATAACGATTTAAACTGTAGTGTCAGAATTATTAAAGTAATGAATGATAGATATTGGGTCGGGTTTTAAAGATTAGGTAAATAGACGATCACAGCTATAAGTATCGTGGGATTACCCCGGTAGTTCCCGTTACACTGTTTATTTATTAGTTTGATCTTTCTTTTTGACGGATGTCAAATCTGAAATCGATATAACTTTGCAACGACGAACAATATTTTCTTATTTCAATAATATTAAAAATTGATAATAATCATAAGAATAGACACACAACATAAGAGTACCTGTTAAGGACTCAAGCATTTTCCGAAAGTCTTAAGTGGTTTTTATTGCTTCGAAGTAAAATTTAAATAGAAAAACTGAAAACAATGGTACCTACCCAATGTTTTTATGTCTAGTGCAATAAAATTGATTGACGAATGAATTTATTTATTTTGAATAGTTTAAAACATACATACAGCCACATATTTAGCCAACACATTTTTTACACCAATAGATATTTTCTGTTTCCCATCACTGACCCATCTGTCAAAAAGTTCAAGCTATGTTGTACAAGGTATAGCTATCCGCATGCGGCAAACTAAAGCTAATATAATAAGCGTAGGTATTGTAGTAAGTCATTATCATCAGATTTTTCAAAATTAATGTTTTTCGGTAATACCTAAATATCGGTTATCATTTGGTAATCTGGCAGGAACTAGGGGGCCCCATTCGATCGCGGGGCCCTGGGCACGTGCCCATAGTGCCCAGTGGGG
Organism: Eilema griseolum; assembly: GCA_963662185.1. Lineage (NCBI taxonomy): Eukaryota > Metazoa > Arthropoda > Insecta > Lepidoptera > Erebidae > Eilema > Eilema griseolum. The sequence continues at coordinate 6,585,960 of OY759246.1, forward strand.
AAGAGGGGCCTGAATATATGTATATAGAGTAAACTGCTTATAAATAGATAACTGTTGAAATAACAGCAATGCAGTTTGCAGAGGTCAAAAGTCATAATTGCTGTAATTTTAAATGTAAATATGAGTTTGCATTTTACTTAATTTCATTTCACTTCATTCACAGCGACTTTTAACCTTAACAGGGTTAGTGACTGACTTGTCACTCAACCTGGTTAAGTTTCAAGGACAATATGTTCGATGTAAAACATAAAGTATAATATAAATAACTAGCACTGCGCTGCGGTTTCACCCGCGTAAATCCTGATCCCATAGGAATATCGGGATAAAAATTAGCCTATGTTACTCACGAAGAATGTAGCTTTCTAATGATTTTTTTTTATTAAAATCGGTCCAGTACTTTTTGAGTTTATTCGTTACATACAAAAATATAAATCTTTCCTCTTTATAATATTAGTATAGATATTCAATATTGCAAACATCGTGGAGATCAAACTTGATCTTGTTCCTGGTCCTCGATTGTACTAAAGCAAAACCACTGTCATACCACAGATAGAATAAAATAGAATAGAATAGATCCTTATTTACTTACGTACTGCAAACAATGGCATTAAACTTTAGACATTACTGTAGTACCATTACAGTCGAAAATTAAATGAAAAGAGTTTCATTACACTTAATCATTCAATCTGCTAATAGACTTTTAATTTTGGACTTTAATTGTATTACTTTAAAGTCTAAAATGATTTTTTAGCAGTGTCCGTGATGTGACGGTTTTGCTTTTGCAGAATTGAGAATTGAGACCTTATCAGTGGTATCCCGCGAATTTTGCGCACAATAAAAAACGTGATCAATTTTTTTTATTTATTTTTTATTTATTCAACTTTATGCACAGTAATTTTGTACAAAGGCGGACTTAATGCCAAAGGCATTATCTAACAGTCAACCTTAGGGTGATGCAGAGATACATTGAGGTAGGTGCAGTGCACTATGTTCACAATAATAATACATACAATATACATACATACTATAATACATAAGAAATTCATACACATACTTTTAAATATATTAGGTACTTATATATATTCGTATAATATATACTTATATAGTATAAACTTACCTATACTAATATAATTATACATAATGACAAAATATTTCTAACATTAAGGTTTTACACATTACTATGACTAGGGGCTACTGTAGTAGAGCTGCATACTCCTCTCCATAGGTATCGTACTATTCAAAGATACCTCATTAAATTCTTCCACTCCAACTTCATATACTCTGCATTATTGTCACGATAAAATATCTATTGCAAGATAAGCCTACGTCTGATTCGACACGCGATGTTAATAGTACTATACCTACTAACTAATAATTTAATCTATCTCGCATCTCTAATTCTGTTAGGGGTTGAATAAAACAGCCAAATAGAGTCAGCCTTGAATGGTATAATTTATTCAATTCAATTTTAAAATATTGTACCATAGTGTATATACATATATACCTAGTTCTTATACTATTGACGAATTTTTGAATAATATTAAATTGTGATAATTCTATTTTTCTTTGGCATTATAATGTATATGAGAATTTTAACTATCGAATAAGTTAATTTTAATTGTAAGACATATTTTTATATGCCACATAGTGGTAGAGTATGGCTTGCACCTAAAATGCAAACATCCAATATTTCTGTACCCACTCACCCATATTTTGACAAATAAACTTTCATTTCATTTGCCACACTTGATTTTTTTGTACTACTTAGGTGGCAGACAAGCACACGTCCTGCCTGATGGAAAGTGGTCACCGTGGTCTATGGATATGTGTAACACCAGAGGAGGCACACTCGCGCTGCCGGCCCTGTAAGCACAGAGTGTATGTGCCGTCAGTAAAGACAAAGCAGGACAAACCTTTAGTCTTCTCACTGACAGCACAAATCTCCAGCGAGCTCTGGCTACCCTACTCACCGCTGGGAACAGAATACGAAGTTATTATGACTGCGGTATTCTGTAGGGCGTATTTTATATTACGCCCTACAGAATACCATTGCATTGGCCTGGGTATTTCTAAATATAATATGAATGTATTTACAAAAAAAAAGTATCTAAGTATGTTTATCCGCATTCTAGATCCCATAACACAAGCTAGTTAAGCTATGCTTACCATGGGTCTAGATAGCGTTGTGTAGAATGTTGTGTAATATATTTATTTATTTATTTACTAGCCCCTATACGTTTATAATGAAAATCATATCTTTATTTACAACTCCCACACGTGAACCGTTTTAATATCATTATAGTTTTAATCTCGATTTTTTAGTGATGAAAACATATAGTCTGTCAGGTTGATCAATTAAATATAAGTAGTAATTACACTTCTGACTCTTATAATGTCAATAGTCACAGAATAAACTAACATATATGTCAAAGGTACCATACTTTGTGAATTTAATGTAGGACCAAGGTCAAGGACCTCATAAATATAAAACGTTCCTAAGTGCAGTCATGAAGAGGCGGTGTCAGGGATTTAGTAGATGTAATGGTTTACAACTTGCAAAACTGTTGAGATATTTAACATACTGTCTTTTAGAAACTCGCTGTACATAACAATTTACATGTTATTTTACAAATTCCTCAGTTTTTTTAGCTATATAACTTGCCATATATACATTTACATTTTCCTAGGTTTTATTAGCTGTATACTATAAGTGCTGAATTGACTTAAATAAATATTATCGTGTACGGCATCTAAGTTAGGTCCAACCTAAAATATTGTATTGGTTTTCATTTCAAGGAAATATAATTGTATCTTAATAAATATAATAAACCCATCTCGAGGATAAAATGTGTATCATGTGACGCGATTGCAACATCACTTACTAGGTTCAATTGTGAACGTCAACAGGAACATTGTCTATTGAGTGTACATATCCGCAATTTCACCAGCTTTACTATTAAATTTCTATCTCCTTTCTTTAGAAATTTAAAAATAAAGTTTCAACCACTAATTCAGTCATTTCAGTTATATTCAGTTATATTCTTTAAAATAATACCTTTGTATTATATTCTTGTATTACTAAATTATATTTTGAAAATAGGACTCAAACTTCTCAACCTATCAACGGATGTGGTCATTCATGGAGTCAGCTCGCCCTTCGGTATTCGCAACTAGTAACAAAGAAGGAGAAGAAAGAATTGTTCGAGGCAAAGGTGCATATGCTTACCTCATGCCAAGCCTTTTATTTATATCCATTTCAATGTAGATTAGCCTTCCTAGACATGTGGCAATTAGTTAGTATACGTATCTTAGGACACGTATCTTGGACCTAAATCACGAGGCAAATGAGGCCCTGACGCGCGCGGTTTGTTTTGTAATTATCTATACTTGGTGAGTTTGAGCTCGTTCTCCGCCGTAGCACCCCGGCAGGCCGGGAGGTCACGAATGAAGCTGTCTGTCACCTTGGCAGAAGCAAGCCGCGGGCGGCGGTGTGCCTTGCACGCCTCCCCGTTTCCGGGGACGTGTTGGGGACTCTGTGGTCGTCACACCCGAGGACAGGGCCAGATCGAGAATGGATCGATTGGGTTGACCGGGGTGCGATGGATATGCCTGTCAACCTCACCTTCGGATACCAAAAAAGACCCACAGGCTTCGTGCGTTTTAGTCGGTTCGAGTCCGACAAATCCTTTCCCACCGGCTCTGGTGATGGGAGTATCTGTAGGGATTTTTCGCACGTAAGAAGAAACCGCAGTAGCTCCCCGTACTATCTTAAAAAGACACCCAAGAAAGGTGTATTATGCGTATAGAGTTCATTATGGTCACATGGTATTAATATACGTAGCACCATAATGAGCTTATGGGCATAAATATAAGACCATTGATAATACGAGTATATACTGTAAAGCTTTCTTTGATAAATAAATAAATATTATTATTATTATTTTAGATCCAAAATATATGTCCCGGGCAATATTAAGGAATGTCATAAACGTCATAAGCGTATAAATACACATATTTAATATTCAACCTTATTTTAGTGTGCTTTACTTTAGTTTCAAAATAAGTACAACACAAATAGGTACCAATTTTCCCACATAAACAGAGTTAAGATTGATTAACTAACTACTTACAGACTTAGTTCCTAACCTACTCCTTGTAGGCTGTAGCCCTTCATTCGAATTGCCACAAGATGACATGAAAAGGCTTTCAGGCGGTCTACGACATTAAATGAGGGACTTAGCGCCCGGACTAGTGACCGTGAAATATATAAGATCTTACATAGAAGGAGCTAACATTTGAGTTGTTATATATAGCACATGCTTAGAAGTGATAAAGTTCTCAAACCAAACACTCTATAATCGTCATGAGTCACGAGATTTTAGCATTTCGTAGTAGGAAAAGGAGCAAGAAGATTTAAATAACGAAATTCCACGCGTTTTCACTCCTAAATAATATTTGGGCTTGGCGTTAGTGAATCAGTTAGGACTACACACGTAATTATATATAAGTACTGTTACTGTACTGTTGCCCGCGGCTCCGTCCTCGTGGATATCGGTTATCGCTACAAAACATGGCCTATGTCCTTTCTCTAAGTCTAATCTACCCCTATACCAAATTACATCAAAATCGGTTCTGCTGTTTAAGCGTGAAAGTGTAACATCCAGATAGACAGATAGACAGATTTACTTTCGCATTTACAAGAATATGGATATACCAATAAAGTACACGTGTCTTGCAACATATACTTCAATTTGTGGCGGTGTTTTATGAAATGTTATGGCATATTAGGATAATAACAAGGTTGTAGGTATACATTATGCCTTCGACTACAAAGTACATAATTATTAGTTCGACATCTTACACAACGACATGCTTTTTTAATCGGTGGAATCATATAAAACGCTTTCGACTGTATATTTCTGTACTTTTATGGCATTAATTCGATAGAATTAATAATAAGGAGTGAATCTGTCTAGTTAACGTGTTATATTCAACAAAATAAATTCCTGAAATCTAAACTTATAATTGTATTTATAAGTTTAGATTTATAAGTTAAGCAACAAGACAAAGCACTTTTACTAAAAGGTTCTTCGGACAGATACCACCTAGCTTTGATGTTATTTATTTATTATAAGTAAAATTGTAATAAAGGGGTTAAACGGACTTCAAGAAAAAAGAGGTACTGAAATGAGGAGGAGCAAAATATAACGGAATTTACAGATTTAGATTTAGTTAGAAGTCGGTGCCAGCTTTGTTTACTGTACATGAACTATTACGATGCAATCAATGGGGAGGTACAGGGATAACTAATCTCAGACGGCGGGGGTGCGGGTTGGGTAACCTCCACGTTGGCTTACCTGTTTCTTTTCCCTCTGGACCGCGGTCCTGGGGAACGGAAGCGGGGAGGCTGGTGCACCCTGGACGACGGTTAGTAGACTCTGACTCCAAGGAGAAGGAGCTCTGCTAGCCGTCGACAAATAACCCGACAAGCCCTTTTTAGGGCTAGCTGACCCTGGGGGGGTCGTGGTATGGCGGGTCTGCAAGGCCCGCGGGAAGGGACTCGTAGAATCCCTTCCATCCCAAACAGCCCTTTTTAGGGCTAGCCTGTCGCTTCCGGTATCCCTCTGCTTTCAGAGGGGACATGGGGGTGACACAAGGATCCATGGGATCCAGGGACGGGCCGGCCTACTGCTCGCGCAGAGGCTGGCAGGCATTCGTGCCACCGTCGGTGTTGGGAGAGTTGGCTGCTCTCCCGCGTCGCGTAACCTCCAGGATATCGACAACGACCTGAGTGCTAGCCACACTTGGGAAGCCGATATTCTGAAGGCCGCGGGGCTTGCCTTAATTGGCCGGCCCGCGACAAGGAAAAGTCTGAAAAACCCGACAGCGAAGTCGATTAAAACCTGTGGAAACCTGGGGAAATCCACAGTATTTACCCCGCTTCTCGGAATGAGCGTCACCCGGGAAGTGTATTTTAGATCGTCTCCACTCGTGGGATTCAAATGGATACTAAAAAAAACTTAACCAAAAATACCAAACCATCACCAAGCGAAACAGTCTGCGCGGAGGTCGCGCAGCACCAAGACGCGGAGGTCGCGTCCCAAGCAGGGACGGTGTCGGAAGATTTCGACACCGCCACTGAGAGGAGCAGGGCGAACAGCCCGGTGGGTCTGCAGACCCGAAAATCTGCACGGCGGAAGCGCAACCGCCGAAAAAAAATCATCCCCCCAGATAAGACCGAGTCGGATCTAGACCTGACCCTGACCGACTCGTCTTCCAGTAGTTCTGGTGGGGATGAGATGATGCGTCCCCCCCCACCCAAGCAGGTTGCGGTTAGCCGCCGAAAGCTGCAGGGTGGGGGCACCAAAGCCGCCCCCTCACGGGCCTCAGCCGGGGAAGATGTGAGAGCGCCGCCGAGTCCCTCCGTCTCGGCGGCGCCCGCGCTTCGTACCGACGGCTCCACGTCCAGGGACGTGATGGAGGCCCTGGAGAGACTGGCCGGGGCCCGCTCTGGAGCTCTAACGCCGGAGGAGGACCGGGTCCGGCTGGCTGCGACGCGCCTCGTTGAGCAGTTTGAGCTGCTCAAGGCGGAGCTGGCCGAGTCCCGGAACGAGCGAGCTCAACTTGGCAGGAGGCAAGTTGAGCTCCTCAACAGCGTCGAGCGTACAGCGGCTGAGCACCGCAAGGAGATGGAGAGGATGGCGGCCGAAATGGCGAACCTCCGTCAGGTCGTCGCCGGGCTGCCCGCGGAGCGCGTGACGCGGTCGGCGCGGCGGCGACTAGCGGTGCAGCCGGAGCGGCCGGTGCCGTCGGCGCCGCAGCTGTCGCCGGTGCGGTCGAGGTCACCGGTGCGGTCGGAGGCACCGGTACGGCCGGAGACACCGGTGCGATCAAGGCCGCCGGTGCGACTGGTGCGGCCGGAGACACCGGTGCGGCCGGAGACACCAGTGCGGCCGGAGACACCGGTGCGGCCGGTGTCACTGGCACAGCCCGCTCGGCTGGAGTCGCCGGTGCTGCAGCCGGCTAGGCCCGCAGACCCACTGGCGGCATGCATGGCGGCAATGGCCGCCATGGAAAAGCGGCAGGAGGCGGCGCTGGCTGAGCAGCGGAGGTGGCAGGTGACGCAGGAGGAGCGCACCCGGAGGTTCATGGAGGCGGTCATGGACTCCAGCCGCCGCCCGCCCTTGGCGCCGCCGACGGGGTACGCCGGAGCGGTGAGAAGCGGTCCCACCAGTCCGGCGGTGGCGGCCCCGCAGGAGCCGGCCTGCAGCCCATCCGCTGCGCCTGCCGCTCCTGCCGCTCCGGTCGCTCGAGCCGCTGTCGTTCTCGAAGTGGGAGCTGGGAGCTCCCAGGGTGCCCGGGCCAAGGGCAAGGGGAAGGGGAAGGGCAAGGGGAAGAAGTCCCCAGCCCTAGCCTCAGCCCCAGCGCCGGCCCGGACCCCGGCGGGGATTGCCTCCTCAAGTTCCCCGCCGGAGGGAGGCTGGGAGGTGGCCGGAGCCTCCAAGAAGCGGCGCAAGGCGCTCCGGAAGGCAGCCAAAAAGGCCAGGAAGGCCGAGGCTGCTGCGAGGGGAGGGCCGGGGAGGCTGCGCGTTCCCCGCTCAACCGCCGTCGTCCTAACGATGACGGCGGAGGCGGCGGAGAGGGGCGTGCAGTACGCCCAGATTGTCACGCAGGCGAGAGCCTGCGTCGACATGAGGGCTCTCGACATGCCGGGCCCCATCCGGGTGAAACCCACTCGGACGGGTGCTCGGTTACTCGAGATCCCCGGCGCATCAAGCGGTCCCCAGGCCGATGCCCTAGCGGCTAGGCTTCGGGACACGCTGGACGCAGCCGACGTCCGGGTGTCCAGGCCCAACAAATGCGCAGAAATGCGCATTTCGGACTTGGACGACTCCATCACGGCGGAGCAAATCCGCCTCACCGTGGCGGAGGCCGGGGGCTGCCCCCTAGAGGCGGTGAAGGTCGGAGCGATCCGCTTCGGCCGCCGTGGACTGGGGGCGGCAGTTGTCGGCTGCCCCATCGCAGCAGCCAAGAAGGCTGCCGACCGAGGGTTCCTCGCCGTTGGAGGCGTGGTGCGGGTGCAGGTCCGGCTCCTGCAGGCTCGACCGACCAGGTGCTTTAGGTGCCTGTCGGTCGGCCACGTGGGGGTGCAGTGCACGGCGGCGGTGACGGTCGGTGACCGCTGCTTCCGCTGTGGCCAACCCGGCCATACGGCCGGTGGATGCGAAGCTCCGCTGCACTGTTTCAGGTGTGCAGCGGGGGGCAAACCGGCCGACCATGGGGTTGGTAGCAAGGCCTGCACCGGGGGGGAGCCGAAGCCGCAAGGCGGGGGCTCCACCCAAAGTTCGCGGCGGGATGCGGAGATGGTTCCATAATGGATCCCCAGCTCCGCATCCTGCAGGCGAACGTGGGCCACGGTGCCGATGCTCAGGGTCTTCTGCTCCAGAGCATGGCACAGTGGTCCATACACGTCGCCGCTGTCGCCGATCCGTACACTCACCGGCCCCTCGGGCCTGCCTGGGTGGTCGACCTGGACGGGTCGGCGGCACTGGTGTACAACGCCGCTATGGGTGCCCCCCCCCCTGTTGTCGTGGCAAGGGAGCATGGCATCGTAGCGGCGCGTGTGGGGGAGATTGCGGTCGTGGCCGTCTATTTCACGCCGAGCCTACACCGACGCATAGGGGAGTACCGGCAGTCGCTGGAGCGACTGACCGACGTCGTCAACGCCTGTCACCCTCATCCGGTTCTTGTGCTCGGGGACTTCAACGCCTGGTCAGTGACCTGGGGGTCCCGGCACACGAACCCACGAGGTAGGGCTCTGGAGAGCTGGGCCGCTAATCACGGTCTAGTTCTCCAGAATCGCGGGGCCGAAGCCACGTTCGTGACCGCGGAGCGCAGTTCGATTATCGACCTATCGTTCGCAGGCGCTTCGCTGTCGCACCGTGTGCGGGACTGGCGTGTTGTTGTGGGGGTGGAGACACTGGCGGATCACCGATACGTTCGGTTTGATGTCTCCCCCCCCGCGGGTGATGCGCCGGTCATACCGGCCCCACGCGAGCCACGCTGGGTGCTTGGGAGACTGAATCGGGAGGTCCTCCTGGAGGCCGCCATCGTACAGGCCTGGGCCATTGCGCCGGACAGGCCTGTCGATATCGACGATGAGGCGGTGTGGTTCCGGGAGGCCATGACTCGTGTCTGCGATGCGGGTATGCCTAGGGCACCACCCTATAGTCCGAGGCGTCGGGTCTACTGGTGGTCTGCGGAGATCGCGAGGCTACGGCAAGCCTGCGTGATCGCGCACCGCCGGTGGACCAGACTCCGTAGGAGGCGTAGCCGAACCGCAGATACGGAGCCCCGAGTGGCGGAGCTTCATGTGGGATACAGGGAGGCCAGAGATGCCCTCCGAGCGGAGATTAAGCGGGCGAAAGCCGCGGCTTACAAGGAGCTAATGGAGACGCTGGAGCGGGACCCATGGGGGCGGCCTTACCTTATGGTAAGAGGAAAGCTGCGCCCCCGGGCCCCGCCGTTGACCCGGGTCCTCCAGCCAGCTCTGCTCGGTGGAGTGGTCGAGTCCCTGTTCCCGGCGCGAGCGGAACACGTTCCGCCGCTGATGACTCCGCCACCTCGGTCGCCTGTGGCGCCCAGTGTGGTAGTTGACGACGAAGTCCCCGAGGTCACTTGGGTAGAACTGGAGCTGGCGGTGCGAAGGCTTAGAGCCAAGAAGAGCACCGCCCCGGGACCCGATGGCATTCCAGGCCGCGCGTGGGTCCTAGCTCTGGGAGAAGACGGTCTCGAACCCCGGCTGAGAGGGTTCCTCAGCGCATGCTTGGAGCGGGGCCAGTTTCCGAAGATGTGGAAGACGGGGAAACTGGTCCTCATCCGAAAGGAGGGTCGCCCGGCGGACGAACCGTCCGGCTACCGGCCCATTGTGTTGCTCGACGAGGTGGGCAAGCTCTTTGAAAGAGTTATTGCGAAGCGCCTCGTCGAGCACCTCTCTGGTAGGGGGCCGGACCTGGCGGATGCCCAATATGGCTTCCGCCGGTGGCGGTCCACCGTGGATGCCATCATGCGCGTGAGGACTTTGGCGGAGGAGGCAGTTGCCCGGGGTGAGGTGACGTTGGCGGTGTCCTTGGACATCTCCAACGCGTTCAACACCTTGCCCTGGAGTTGCATCAGGGAGGCACTCGTGTACCACGGTGTGCCTCTCTACCTCCGCCGCATAGTCGGGGCGTACCTGACGGAGAGAGCCGTCATCTACCCAAGTGCGACCGGCGTCGGTCGGCGTGAGATGTCGTGCGGTGTTCCACAGGGATCGGTTCTCGGGCCGCTACTGTGGAACCTTGGATACGACTGGGTGCTTCGCGGTGAGCTTGCGGACGGCGCCGCCGTCACGTGCTATGCGGACGACACGCTAGTGACGGCGAGCGGAGCTACACACCGCGAAGCGATCCTGAGGGCCACGACCGCGGTTGCTCAAGTCGTGGAACGGATCCGGCGGCTGGGCCTTGAGGTGGCTTTGCATAAATCCGAGGCCATGTTCTTTCATGGACCTCGGCGCACGCCACCACCTGGTTCCAGTCTCACAGTGGGAGGCACTCTCATCGGCATCAAGCCCCAGATGAAATATCTGGGGCTCGTGCTCGACGGCCGGTGGGACTTCGGGAAGCACTTCCGAAGTCTGGGCCCCAAATTGGCGGGCACAGCCAACGCTCTGGCGCGGCTACTGCCCAACCTGAGGGGCCCGGATGACTCCTGCAGGAGACTCTACGCGGGTGTCGTGCGGTCCATGGCCCTGTACGGGTGTCCCGTGTGGGCGGACACCCTGAGTGATCGGCACATGCTTCTGCTGCAGCGTCCGCAGCGGAAGTTGGCGTGCCGCATCATAAGGGGGTACCGCACGATATCATTCAACGCGGCGAGTCTCCTCGCCGGATCGCCACCATGGATCCTGGAAGCGAGATGCCTTTCGGCGCTATACAGGTTCCGAAGGGCGGCGCGGGAGCGGGGTCACGATCTCGAGCCCGAAGAAATTCGGGCCGTGAGATCCCGGCTCCACAGGGAAATGGTGGCAGAATGGGAGAGACGACTTGGGCAACCAAGCGCAGGGCACGCCGTAGTAACGGCGGTAAGACCCATCATGGGGGAGTGGCTAGAGAGGCCACACGGCAGCCTCTCGTACCGTCTGACGCAGATGATCACCGAGCACGGATGCTTCGGAAAGTATCTGCGTCGGATGCAGAAAGAGCCAACGTCCGAGTGCCATCACTGCGACGCGAGCGAGGACTCAGGTCCGCACACGCTCACCGAGTGTCCGGCGTGGGAGACGCCGAGGCGGGAGCTTGTGGCGGCCCTGGGAGTGAGGGTTCTCACGCTCTCCACCTTGCTCGCGGCGATGGTTCGCTGCGCGGATGCGTGGGCGGCCGGCGCCTCCTTCTGCGAGCAAGTAATGCTCGTGAAGGAGGAGGCGGGGCGGGAGCGGCAGCGAGAGCGACGAAGGATCGCTAGACAAGCTGCCCGCGCACGAAGGCAACTCGGGCGTCGGAGGTCGATGAACGACCTCCGCCCCCCATGAGCGCCGGCCTGGGGGTGACAGGTGAAGCCGCCTGTCACCCTTGCAGAAGCAGGCCGCGGCGGTGGCGCGCGTGGCGCGCCTCCCCGTTTCCGGGGACGAGTTGGGGACTCTGTGGTCCCCACACCCGAGAAGAGGGCCAGATCGTGAGAGATGGCCCTGGGTCGGCCGGGGTGCGAGGGATATGCCTGTCAACCTCACCTTCGGCAACCGAAGCGACCCACAGGCGGCGTGCGTTTTAGTCGGTTCGAGTCCGACATAACCTCCTCCACCGGCTCCGGTGGGGAGGTATCCGTGGGGATTTTGCGCACGTAAAAAAAAAAAAAAAAAAAAAAAAATCTCAGACGGCGTCACCTTCGCTGGTGCTTGTCTTAGAGTCTATAATCCTATGTTTCTAACATCAGAATGTCAGAAGTGTTTGTCAATCTTATCATTGACATTTGCATAACTTATCATAAACTCACGTCTATATCCCCGAAGTGCTAGCACCCACATTTCGCCAGTTTATGTTTAGGTCCCAATGTAATAGGTGGTGAGCCTATTGCCATTAACCGGGCATTTATAAACATACACACATAACTTCGAAAAGCATCGAAATGTCATTGATGTGTGCCATGGTAAAACCTGGGATCGAAACCGAGACCTTGTCTCAGCAGTCCATTACCTATACCACTAGGCTACCGCGGTTGAGATTTGCATTGAGGTTATATAACAAAATTTATCAATTAAAATGCGCTCCTGCATGACAGTGGCGAATTTAAAAGAAGAGTTGAAGTAGAGATAGAAGAGAAATGTTTACCTACTTAAAAATCTGTAGATTTGTAATTAGGCACATACTCAGCTCATTTACAATTGTGTAATAGTACCTGTAGATTGTTATATCACATGCATGTTGCAATCAAGAAATTAATTAACTACAACATTGCAGTTAATTTAACTTTCTTGATTTCAACGTCTAAAACGTGATTGCTGTAATTAACACCAGATATGGCTGCCCAGAAATTATATTTGACTCCCAATTCAACTTAATTTATACATCTGTAGGCCATGGTAACCACTTTCCTTCAGATAGGTCGTGTGTTTGTCCACTTCTGGGTATTTAAGTGGCAGACAGGGTACTTAGACTACTATGCAAGTTCTATAGACACGTAAGTGTCACTCCAACGCGGCGAAAAAATTGTTACTACTTTGGCACAAGTTGTTATACTTTTAAAGAATCATAACAACCGCAATTATTAAAATTCCCTGTAAATCCTCCAAATAGGAGTGGGTTCTCGTCGGTAGTGTAATTGGCTAGAATTCGAACCCGGGTCCTTTTGATCGTAAGACTCCTTAACCTACCGACACGTATATCAAACACTAGCTGACCCACCCCAGCTTCGCCCGGGGTATATTTTGAAGCTTCATGTCCCTTTGAGCCCGTATGTTTTAGTCTTCAAAATATGTATGAAAAATTGCCGGATTTGTTAACATTTATTATCAATGCTCCACTCCCTTAAGTAGTAGCGTGATGGTATATAGCCTAAAACCTTCCTCGATAAATGGACTACCCAACACTGAAAGAATCATTCAAATCGGATCAGTAGTTCCAGAGATTAGCGCGTTCAAACAAACAAACAAACTCTGCAGCTTTATAATATTAGTATAGATATATCCCATGACATGTACATATTTACAATTTAAAAAATAATAGTGAAATTAGCTCACTCACACATAATGCGTATTTCACGCCGTTACTGTGTCTGTACAGTATATGTTCTAAGAAAAATACTCGTTCTTTCTAAAAAGAATCTGTCAGTAAATAAGTCGGGATAATCAGTTACATACGAGGTAAGGTAAGATAAAGATAAGATTTACAAAATTACCTACACATAATAAAATCGTTTAAAAATAACGCTTATGCGCAGAAGTATCTTTTGCATGGCGCCAATTATATTTAATAAGCTACCTATGAACTGGAAGGAACTTACCACCAGTTCATTCAAAAAAGAAATTAAAGGCCTACTCCTGCATAAGGCATATTATAGCATAACAGACTTCCTGGCAGATAGTATTAACTAACTAGCATTAACTAGTAAATACTGCTATTATATAAATTATAGTAAAATACTTATTAGGTAGGCCTAATATTCTGACATCGGTAACTTAATATACACTTGCCATTGTTATTGATATGTAGTACATGTTCTATTGTATTTTAATCAATTTGACATGATTATTGATAAGATATTGACATTTCTACTGTATTTTTGAATCCATTTGACATTACATTACATAATGATTATTGAACTGTTAGTGAAAATTGAAAGCAATTAATGCACATCTTATGACTAAGCGTCTCCTTACGCATATATTTGTACGCCGCTATATGGGACAAAACATGACTGGACTATATATACTATTACTGACCTATTGCATGCTTTTGTATGTACACACATGTTTTGAACAAATAAAACGATTCTATTCTATTCTATTCTATTCTAATTATATTTCCTAATCACTGATCTATAACCATGTGATGTTAGTGTATCACGCAAACAATATTGTTGTATCACGTAACAGTTAAATGAAGGATTTCGATGTTCTTAAATGATAAAGAAAGCTGATTCACACTTCACAGAGTTTCGTCGTTCGTATCTATTCACTTTGAGGTTTGAAGATACATATCGGAAAAGTACACAAACCCCGACATGTATCTCCGAACCCCCCTCTGGTTATTCAACCCTCTACAAGTACAGTTTCTGAAAACATTATTGAAATTCCCTTTTGGCAAAGACTATCTCACTTAAAAAACTCTGTTTCGATCCTAAAGAGAATTCCTCGCGGTGCAAGACCAATTGTTGCGAAAAGTTTGTCAAACTGCATAGGTCTTGTACTTCGAGAAAATAGTAAAACGGCTTGGGAGCAACTGCTCACCTTCCCATACAAAATTTTACATATTAGAACAGACAGGACAGACCGGACAGCCCACCGAACAACAACAAATTCATTGACGTCTCAAATTAAAAATAATTGTAGCGTCATAACGGAAAATATAAACCCAACATACTCTTCGTTTCGGAAAAGCAATATTTTTAACTTGGTTGAATCAAAATTGAGGGATGGTGACATAAGTGGGGCATCGAGATTGCTTTTTAGTAGCGATGTAGTGGCGCCCTGCTCTCCTGAGACCCTTACTGGTCTGCGGAGCAAGCATCCAGCGCCTGCGGGTGGCCTTTCCTTTCCTGAGGCACCTGTCCCCGACCCTGATTGCCTGTGCGTAACGGCCAAGGAAGTGTTGGCAGCCGTTGTCTCCTTTCGAAGTGGCTCTGCCGGAGGTCTTGACGCATTAACCCCACAACATTTAAAAGATCTTTTAGGGCCAAGCACCGGGGAGGCTGGTGAGGCACTTCTGAAGGAGCTAACGGCTCTCATGAATTTGATGCTCTCCGGTAGTGTGGATGATGCCATCACAGACATTTTGTATGGGGCTAATTTGTGTGCCCTACGCAAGACAGATGGTGGCATTCGTCCTATTGCCGTGGGATGTACGTACCGACGTATGGCAGCCAAACTCTGTTGTAAATATTACAAAACCGAGTTATCTTTGAAGTTCCAGCCCCTCCAAATTGGTTTTGGTTCAAAGGGGGGCTGTGAGGCTGCCATACATGCTTTATCAACCTACCTTGGCTCCAGTAAAGGTGAGGTCATTCTCAAGGTCGATGTGAAGAATGCTTTCAACTCGGTGAACAGAGACACCTTGTTGAACCAAGCTAAATTAGAAACACCCAAAATTTATAATTTTCTTTGGCAATGTTACAGATACCCCTCCAAATTATTATACAAGGACAACCTTTTGAAATCAGCTGTTGGATGTCAACAAGGAGACCCTCTTGGACCGGTAATTTTCAGTTTAGCTATTCAGCCCATTATTCGGCGGTTAAATTCTAAATTTAATGTATGGTACCTAGACGATGGGACTCTAGGGGGAGATGTGGAGACAGTTTTACAAGATTTGGCATTTATTAAAAATGAATTTAGATTAATTGGTTTAGAACTAAATGACAGCAAATGCGAGATTTTTTTAAACGACGTTTCGGACAAAATTTCTACTATCTCTAAATTCAATTCCATAGCTCCCACCATCAAAATTTTAGAAAAAGACTCTTTACGTCTCCTCGGGTCCCCAATCCTAGAAGATGCCTATACCCCATTTATAGAGGAAAAAATTCAAAATTTTAGTGACATTTCGGATCGCCTACTCAAAATTAATATACACTCGGCTTTCACTATTCTTCGGTATTGCCTATTCGTTCCAAAATTCACCCATGCCCTACGATCAACGCCATTTTTTAAACATTTAACGATTTTGAAAAAAATGGACGAAATTATAGAAAATACCCTCACCAAAATTTTAAATGTGGCCTTGGATGACCGAGCTTTACTACAAGCGACTCTACCGATTCGCTTGGGTGGGCTCGGTATTCGCAAAATTTCAGATGTCAGCTTACCAGCGTTCCTGTCTTCAGTCCACGGTACCGAAGAATTAACTAGGAAAATCCTTGCACCTACACTAGTTAATTCTGAAGTATTGTGTAAGACTGATGCAGTGAACGCTTGGAAAATTGCATGTCCAAACACCGATCTCCCAAGGAACCTCTTCTCACAGCGTCAGTGGGACGGGCCGCTCTGCAGCTTAGTTGGAAAAAAATTACTAAATACATGTTCCAATGCTGCTGAGCGTGCCCGTTTACTGGCGGTTGGAGTGTGGGAATCGGGTCTTTGGCTACAAGCTCTTCCGTCATCTAACGTAGGGACTATGTTAGATGACACTACCTTCCGCATCGCAACTTGTCTCCGTTTAGGCGCGCCGTGTGTTTCTCCGCATCAATGCCGCTGTGGAGAAGCCGTTGACAGACTCGGACACCATGGTCTGTCGTGCTGCAGGAGCGCAGGGCGAATTCCACGGCACGCCAGCCTCAATGACATAATCCGCCGTGCTCTTGTCACCGCCGGTGTACCAGCTGTACTAGAACCAAACGGTTTGGCGCGTGACGATGGCAAGAGACCGGATGGCATGTCGTTAATGCCATGGAAGATGGGTAGGACTCTGGTGTGGGACGCCACATGCGTTGATACCATGGCTCCTACCCATATAACTAGCACGGCTGGCTGTGCTGGAGCTGCTGCTGCTTCTGCAGAGGCTCTCAAGCGGCGCAAATACTCCAATCTCATCGGAGATTATGAATTTGTGCCGTTTGGAGTCGAGACTTTGGGGTCATGGGGTCCGAGCGCTCGCAACCTCTTCCGTGAGATTGCGAAGCGTATGGTCGACGCTTCTCGTGACCAGAAGGCTGGCCTCTTTTTAGGTCAGAGAATAAGCATTGCCATACAACGTGGCAATGCTGCCAGTCTTCTGGGAACGCTGCCACAAGAGGCATGCGATGCGGAGGAATTCTACGACGCATTTTAATTGTTCTTAGCTATAAGTTGTATAATAGTTATTTTATTTTTATTGTATTTAATATTTATAAATTATTTAATATTATTTCTGTATAGATTACTTAGAATTGAGATATTGTTTCTATTTTATATTCCATGTCAAGTAGTAAAGTAAATGGACTCCGACATCGTCTGCACATGGTCCACGAGATAAGTAAGAGGATAATGTGAAAAAGAAAACTTTGTGTTATAAATCTATATAATAAATCGCGGTAGAATTCGTTGAAAAGTGATTTTATTTCAAAGAGTGATGTTCGTGTTAACTTCAGACACTAACAAGAAGTAAACTAATTTAAATATTACGTTAACATTTAAATTAGTAAGTACATCATACTTTTTTTACGTGCGCAAAATCCCCACGGGTACCTCCCCCACCGGAGCCGGTGGAAGAGGTTATGTCGGACTCGGGTCGTTTTTTGTTGCCGAAGTTCTGGCCCTCTCCTCGGGTGTGGGGACCACAGAGTCCCCAACTCGTCCCCTGAAAAGGGGAGACGCGCTAGGCGCGCCGCCACCGCGGCCTGCGCTCATGGGGGGCGGAGGTCATTAACCGATCTCCGACGCCCGAGTTGCCTTCGTGCGTGGGCAGCTTGGCTTGCGATCCTTCGTCGCTCCCGCTGCCGCTAGTACATCATACTACCAGTTTAGTGCGATGTCTGCAGTGCGATAGCAGTTGTAATTAGTTAATGCTGATTAGTGACTAAGTAAAATCCATAGTTTATGATGATTGCTAATGGTTCTTTGCATTTCGGTGATAGCTCGTAAAAATTCAATCACGGGAATGACTACTTCGGGGTGTTTATAGTCGAAAGGAACATGATAACACAGATAATAAAACTAAAGTAGTAACTATTTCGCTCGCACTCTTTGCATGCACGCGCGAGTGCGATTGAAATGGTACTAGGTACTTTAGTTTTACTTTACGCGTCACCACACACAAGTTCTATGCGTTCCGTCTATGTAATTCTTTTAGTCTCAGACTAAAGACTAAGAATTATTCTTCTTCTATAGTGGCGATAGCGCCTCGACTCTCACACAGAACACAGTCTGAGAATAAGAATTGATTTCCATTTTGTAGGTTATTTTAAACAATATCACCATTATGTTGACCGTGATTCCAGCTCACCTTGGAGCCCGGGGTCCGCTTTCTAGCTCCACCTATTTAATTTGCGTTATTTTAATCATTACGAGAGTGATAGTTATCTGACCTCTCAACTCCGAGAAAAAAGTAATAAGATAATCCGCGAGGCTATCAGGTATCCCACCAGCTATCAGGTGAAGTTGGATTGAGATTGAGCCCCAAAGATAACCCTATACTATATCCTTTAAAATATAGTATGCAAAAAGTCATGTATTGATTTGTATGACAAGTTTTCTGCCTAATATAAAAAATAAATACTACTCACACAAGAAGAAAAACCTATGTTCCACAATTTAATAAATAAATAAATCCTGTCCAGAATCTTCTTGGCATTAGCAGTAATATGATCATTATATACTTAATTATGTAAGCAATCTCCTCTGTGCCAAAGTGTACACGTAGACGAACCCAGTATCATCAATCACCTTTCAATTAACAACATGCAAATAACCTCTACGGTTTGTAACTACCCTTCAATATTGTTGCAAAGGTCGGATGTATCGTCATTGTAACATACAGTCAACTCCGGCCGCAATGGTATAAACATACCCATCTTTCTACAGACTTTAAAAGTAATAAACTAATTAACAGTTATGTTGTTAACAACGTATTGTTAATTTAACAGATTTTCTCTATTCATTTCTCTATACTTACCTATATGAATAAGTAGTACCTTAGTCAAGTTACGTTTATCTTTTGCTTCACTAAAAGTACTATAACTGTCTTAAGGCTGGTTTACACCAAACGAGCGAATGATCATTCTATTTCATCTCCATCAAATGCTACTAGTGTAAACAGAGACAGAATGTTCTTATTCTAGCTCTAGTTCTATGTTCGTTTGGTCTTAATCCACCTTTAGGTAAAAACTAATATATCTCGTCCTGCTGGGCCCTGATTCTGCTAATTTTCAACCACGGTCGTACCACAGACTCTGCAAAGCATGCAGTACATTTTTCAATTCAATTCAATTTATTTATTTGTGGATCATAGGTTTGTGTACAGTTCTTATTCTAGGTTACATTAAAGTGCGCTATGTCCTACCATGGAATATGGTGTACAAATTAAATTTACAGTAACATTTTTAGACTAAATTTTTTGAAAAAGAGTTTATGACTTTTTTCATTCGTCCTACAAGATGTCATATTATTTTAGACTTTTAAACAAAGCAGTATCGGTCTACCGCTACGTCACAGAGGGTGTTCGATACAATCGCAGCATATATTTTACATAATGCAATGTCCTACTTTGTATCAACATTTGCGGTACACAGTTTAGGTTTACCATTTAAACTGAATGTAATCTAGGCCAGGGACGAGACAAAAAAATCGATGCAAATAGTGCTCAATTTAGTGTCTTCACTGATGGGCAGACAGTAGACAGCAATGTCTAGAAGCTACGATGGGGTGAGTGTGTCTTAGAACTTTTTCGAAATAGTAGTCACGATCAGAACGACAGGGAGTGATGGGGACGTAGCGGTGAGTAGGGTAACCAGAGTTCACTGGAGACTTTGTGCTGTCAGTGGAAAGACCAAAGGATTGTCCTGCTTTGTCTTCTACACTGATGGCACAGAAACTCTTAGCTTACAGGTTCGGCAACGCGAGTGTGGCTCCTCTGGTGTTACACACGTCTATTGGCCGTGGTAACTACTTTCGATCAGATGGGCCATTTGCTTGTTTGCCACGTAAGTGGTATAAACATATCGTAGCCCGAATTAAGTTCTACGGTAGGAAGATAACACCCAAAAAATACGCAACATATGAGTTCAAGTTGATGTCTTTAAATCGTTCAAAGTTGATTGACACGGTTTGACACTAATATAGGTCTTCCCCAAAACATGGAGTCCAAACAAAACTTCTTAGATTTACTTAATTCACTTACGGCACTTACGTCACTTAGAAATTGTGGTATGAATTTGTCGTGACACTGTGTAGTTTTATTGGTTGACATTTTGTTCCGATTTCTTATATGAACTTTCCATAAAACCATTAATTGCCTATTTTAACTTCAGTAGCGAAATTTATATGTATGCTTTTTTATACCACTTAGGTGGCACACAAGCGCACGGCCCACCTGATGGAAAGTGGTTACCGTGGCCTATGGACGTGTGTAACACCAGAGAAGCCACACTCGCGCTGCCAACCCTGTAAGCACAAGAATTTCTGTGCCGTCAGTGTAAAAGACAAAGCAGGACAAGCTTTTGATCTTCCCACTGACAGCACAAAAACTTTCCAGTGAGCTCTGGCTACTCTACTCACCGCCGGGAGCAAAACACGAGGTTATTATGGGCGCGGTATTCTGTAGGGTGGAGGTACTTTACCAGTCAGATTGCTCAATTGGTTGGAAATACCGTCGTGTCCTACCTTCTCTAGTCTAGATCCAGGGTTTAGGAACTATATTGCTGAATCAGTCAGTCGGAATAAGTAATTTATATGCATAGAAAATAAATGTCTAATTGAAGAAAATCGGCTACTATTATTTTAATTACGGGTATATTATACACACGTAATAATTATTATGCTACGGTTGCTAGCTAACTGGCGCGCGGCACAGAGCTGCAAATGCGCATGCAAATGTCACAAGTTTTAATTATGAGGAAACGAACAAGCTCGAGCAATCTAACAAAAGAAATATCGTAGCCATAATTATTTCGTGTTGTTTTCCCGGCGGTGAGTTGGGTAACCAGAGATCAATGGAGAATGTTTGTGCCGTCAGTGGGATGACCAAAGGCTTCTCCTGCTTTGTGTTCTGCACTGACGGCAATGAAACTTTTTGTTCTTACAGGGTCGACAGTACGAGTGTGACTCCTGAATATATATTATAGCAAAGAATAGAAACTGCCTTAGTAAATGCAAACAATTTAAAAAAAAAGCAATATTTATGATTTTAAAGTTAGGATTATTTTCTAATTTGGATATCAATCAAATTTGGGATTCATCAATCAATCATATCAAATTTGAGATTCAATCAAAGAGAAATAAATCACCCGTCGACCTATATTTAATTAATTCAGTTGAACTTATATACTATTTATATACACACTTGGTGGAATTTGTTGTTTAATATATTGAAACAGTTAAGAACTCAGTATCAGAATAAACGGGATATTTACCATGTTTCATTATTTTGAGTTTCTGATATTTCGGCGCTGTTGCAATCCCGTTTATTCTGATACTGATGTCAGTGACCATGATAGTTTAAATAGTTAAGAACTCTGCAATTATTGTAAACCTTTGAGAATGCCGTAAGGCGAAACCGGTCAGGTGTAATAATAAAAAATACTGTGGAAAAAGTACAAGTGTGTTTCAAAACGTGTGAAATAATATAATTAATTTGAAACCTTATTATTATAACACGATAGTCCTAAATAGTATATCTACCCACCATCTACAATTCCAGTCCTCCCTGACTAATATTCTAGTCACATAATATTTTTTTATCATTGGTAGACCAGCGTTTGTTCACTATCTCGTCCGCTTAGTGATGATTTATGGTCAATAATATACAGTAAAACACGCTTGCCTAAAAGCAACCTATTTTCCTCGTGACTTGCGTGTTCAGAACTGTTTATATTCCTAACAAAATATATACAGCACTTATAACGACGTCAGTAAACCACTCGAAAATTTGTAATCAAAAATAATCAATACTTCAGTCACAAATTTAGTTTTTTTTAATATTCTTGCTTATTTCTGTAATATGCAGTAAGCCAATCAAGCAATTTAATAATAAGCGATAGGATATCAGGAAAATCAAGCTAGTTCAGCTCATAGATTCATCTTATTATTGTTTTCCAACAATGCACCCACTTACATAAGGGATTGTAAAAAAGAAATGCTTGTTCGTACCTGTTAGTAAGTACTTATAATAGTGTATTTACTAGTCATCATGGGGAGTGGCTAAAGAGGCCACACGGCAGCCTCTCGTACCGTCTGACGCAGATGATCACCGAGCACGGGTGCTTAGGGAAGTATCTGCGTCGGATGGAGAAAGAGCTAACGTCCGAGTGCCACCACTGCGACGCGAGCGAGGACTCGGGGCTGCACACGTTCACCGAGTGTCCAGCGTGGAAGACGCCGAGACGGGAGCTTGTGGCGGCCCTGGGAGTGAGAGTTCTCACGCTCTCCACCTTGCTCACGAAGATGGTCCGCTGCACGGATGCGTGGGCGGCCGGCGCCGGCGCCTCCTTCTGCGAGCAAGTAATGCTCGTGAAGGAGGACGGGCGGGATCGGCAGCGGGAGCGACGAGGGATCGCAAGCCAAGCTGCACGCGTACGACGGCAACTCGGGCGTCGGAGGTCGATGTCATCGACCTCCGACTGGTGGAGCCGCCTGTCACCCTGGCAGAAGCAGGCCGCGGTAGTGACGCGTCTCACGCGCCTCCCTGTTACCGGGGACGAGTTTGGGAACTCTGTAGACCCCACACCCGAGGAGACGGCCAGATCGTGAGAGATGGCCCTGGGTAGGCCGGGGTGCGAGGGATGTGCCTGTCAACCTCAAGTTCGGCAACCAAAAGCTACCCACAGGTGGCGTGCGTTTTAGTCGGCTCTTCCACCGGCTCCGGTGGGGGGGGGGGGGGGGGGGTATCCGTGGGGATTTTGCGCACGTAAAAAAAAAGGTCATAAGAAAGAAGAATATTTATATTAAAACCTTGTTAAATGCAATAAGTTTTTACGGGCTCCATACCTCAAAAGAAACCCCTATAATAAACAATAATTAAAACGGCAAAATCTAAGTGCTCTAAATCAAACTAATGAAAAAAGACCTAAATACATTTATGCAGCATACTTAGCTAACCCGTTAAGCCAGAATCATGAAATTTTGGCGGAATTAAAGATTTTATAACACAAGTAAAGGAAAAAATCTGAAAGCTATATCTTATCATCATCATCACCAGGGAATTCTTCAAAATCAAATAGAAAGTCTGAAACTATTGACGTGAAGTTTCAAAATAAACGTAACCACTTTTTTACGTATTCTATTGCGATTATTTAGTATAGCGGTAGCCTAGTGGTATGGGTAATGGACTGCTGAGACGAATTTCGATGCTTTTTGAAGTTATGTGTATATTTGTCGCAGGTTTATAAGTGCCCGGTTAATGGCAATAGGCGCGCCACCTATTACATTGGGACCTAAACATAAACTGGCACAATGTGGGTGCTAGCACCTCTGACTACCCCTTCGGGGATATAGGCGTAAGTTTATGTTATGTTTACTTAGTATTTGTTTTTAATTCAATGAGTGATATTTGCGTAAACTTCACACTTGATGTATTGTTAGGTTTATGATAATACCGTGTCAAGGTAACTATATTATTGTTGTCAAGGTTGTGCTGGAATTGTCTAAACTTAGACTATGAAGGTGGACAATAGACCTTCTTAACTAACAGCATGAATGTCTTGTTTACCTAAGTTTTTATAGCGACCGTACAAGTAAGTAGTACTATCATATAAAACCGAACAGTGAGTAGCATTTTCAACTATCTGACATAGGTATATATTTTAGGTCTTCTAGTGTTGTGTTGAAAAAGTTTTTTTTTTAATTATAGAAGGTATAGCAAGCTCGTGAAGTATGTAAGGACAGAAACATCGCGGGTTGTTGTTTCTGCATACCCCACAGGAGAAATGGCATGAGTATTTTTGAACTGTTAATTATTCTCTTTGAAAATACTCGTAGTCTTGGGGGCGTTTCACTTTTTCATAGCTTCTAATTCAGATGGTTTTGACGCATTTAATTAGTTCAATCAAATTTACTTTCGATTAATTAAATCATTATCTATATTAACTAGAAAGTTAAGGTTAACTAAGCACTAAAAAGGTTAACAGCTTAACTGAAAAGTAAAGTAACTTGTTCATTTCAGTGGTTTTTTAAATTATTATTTGAAAGTTACGTACCTACATTTTATACATACATACATATTATTATGCCTTTATCCCCGGAAGGTTAGGCAGAGATGAATTAACACCCACATTTCACCATCAGTGTATTCGGTCCCACGTAATAGGGGGTGAGCCTATTGCCGTTTTCCGGGTACTATTGTTGACTCCAGCCATGTATCTGAGGCAAAGTCTGGGCTGTGTATATCTGTCTGATGTTAAACAGCCCTATCCCTTAGTCGCCTTGTACAACACCGCATGAAGTGGTCCAAATACTACTCTACCAGAAACCACCAACATTTTATGACTGCTTTTTAATCATTTTATTGATTAAGCGGCAACGGTTGTATGAGAACATTTCTATTTCAGTAAAATTTACTCATATGCCAGAGTTAATACTCACATAAAATTATATTTTATACCTTAATTATACATTTATACTGAACAATATTAATATCTGACCGATCGCGTGTAGTGCTCGTAAAAGTCTATAAACTTCTATAGGTAACCAATATAGGTAGGTACACATTTTATACAATTAGTTATAATGGATTTTTAATACTTATTCGTAATTACTTCCTAGCTACTACTTAGATACTACTAAAATGGTTATTTTTTAAATTGTGCCCGGTTCCAGCAGAGTAGAATTTAAACCAACCCATCCCTTCCAATGCGGTGTCGTACAAGGCGACTAAGGGATAGGGCTGTTTAACATCAGACAGATATATACAGCCCAGACTCAGCCTCAGATGCGTGGCTTGAGTCAAAAATAGTACCCGCAAGACGCCAATAGGCTAACCCACTATTACGTGGGACCGAATTTAATGATTGGTGAAATATGGATGTTAATTCACCTTTGCCTAACCCTCCGAGGATTGTATGTAGGTATGTATGTATGTGAAGATTGAAGATGATAGAATACTGCCCGGGGAAAATATATATAGTAGTGTTTTACGCGTTGGAGCATGTGGTTGTCTACTCACAGAAGGGCAACGTGGACCGGATCAGGGAACAAGTTTCATTATCTGATGAAATCGGATACGCTCCGTATCACCGTCCTGTTACGGTGCGGTTCTAAAATATTATGTATTTCTTCCTTTTTTATATATAGGACACGTCAAATAGACTTCGCCTCACCTGATGTAAAGCTGAATTCAAAGTTTCAGAAAAGAGGGTCACCATTACTTACATATACTATGTGACAATGGTGACACTCAGCTTGACGGCCTCATCATATGCTTTTTCACACCCCGCTTAAATGAACCGGGACTGTAGGAAGAACAAAGGGATTTTTTGTGAACGAAGGTAACTTCTTAATCTTCTTCTTAATAAAGGTAAATAGACGACGAGAAATTGTTATAAAACCGCTAAGAAGAAATTTAACCAATATGTCGCTTAATAAAACAGATCCGACGCGTGACGTCCTTTAGTATTTATTTTATCGCCAGAATGTAACAAATACTTTTCTGAATATTGTATCAAAATATGTTCTTTCAAATACTATATAATATTATAATCGCAAACAAACATACACAATAACAATGTTTGCAAAACAAAGATAAGATTAGCTACCGTCCCGGCTACTTTAAGCGGGACGTGAAAAAGCATAATTATGATGAGGCCTTCAAGTTGAGTGTCACCAATGTCACATGGTATGTGTAAGTAATGGCGACCCTCTTTTCTGAGACTTTGCATTCAGCTTACCATCAGGCAAGGTGATCTAATTGACGTGTCCTATAAAAAAAAGCTAATACCATATGCTTACCTAGCCATAATTGATTTCTTTAATACTACGTGAACCGGGGTGCGAGGGATATGAAAAAAAATAATGAAAAAATATTTATTGATGCAAAATGTTACATAGGTACACAATTTCATAACACAACAAGTATAGTCATTTTGGGTAACTCTGACCAAGTTTTGTGTAATAAGTATGTTATGATCTAATGAGAAACATTCTGCAGAAAACCCACTTAACTTAACCTAGATCTATCTGTGGTTTCCTCACTAGGCAAGCCTGTATGTATGCCTGTCAACCTCACCTTCGGCAACCAGAAACAACCAACAGGCGGCGTGCGTTTTGGTCGGTTCGAGTCCGACTTAAACTCTTCCACCGGCTCCGTTGGGGGTATCCGTGGGGATTTTGCGCACGTAAAGAAAAAAGCGTAAGTTAGAAGTGCGTTAAGTAGTATGAAAATTCGTTAGAAGGAGGCGCACGGCATTTGCATGTTACTATACAATTGTACGGCCAAGATATTAAGTTTATTTTGTGAATAAATATTTAAGATTATAACATAACATAAACTCATACCTATATCCCCGAAGGGGTAGGCAGAGGTGCTAGCACCCACACTTCGCCAGTTTATGTTTATATTGCCATTAACCGGGCACTTATTAACCTGCGATAAATACACAGATAATTTCGAAAAGCATCGAAAAGTCATTGGTGTGTGCCATGGTAAAACCTGGGATCGAACCCGCGACCTCGTCTCAGCAGTCCATTACCCATACCACTAGGCTACCGCGCCACTTTAAGAATTAAGATTATAGTCCAATTCAAATCGCGTGCTGCGTTATAGGTATAATAAGCTCGTGCTGGATTGCTATTAGAATAATGTGAACCAACACTGGAACGATTACATTCCAGTAGCCAGTTTGGTTTCTAATTCCAGCTAATCCATAACGACATGAAAATTTACATAAGTATGTACAATATATACAGCATGAGTTCTATAGGAACTTATCGTACCTTTATCCTATATGAAAGTAATAATTACGGGACTATTCCCTAAAAACTCCGTCTATTTCAAGTTTACAGTGTCAATTATACTACAAAGGTACTTACCTACAGAAAATGTTACATTTCGTAGCCTGACAGAGCAAAAATTAGTTATAAACATAAACAGCAGAGTTAACATTGACGTCACGCACTACTGTCAACTGGCTCGCCCGCGTTTTGCGGTTTTGCTTCATTTTTATTGCAAACAGACGAAAAATCGCTTTTTTTTTAAATAAAATCATATACAATCCTTTTTACGCTGCGGGGAGCACACATCAAAGAAGCAGTCAACAAGCACACAGCAAAAAAGAAAATCCCGAGGAGGGGCAGATCGACAGAGAGGACCCTGGGTCGACAGTGGTGCGAGGGATATGCCTGTCAACCTCACCTCCGGTAACTAACAACTACCCACAGGTGCCATGTGTTTTAGTCGGTTCGAGTCCGACAAAACCTCTCTTCACCACGTACCCGTGCGGATCTTTCGCACGTCAAAAAAATGCACACAGCAAAATTTATGCAACAAAATGCGAAACGTCAATTTATTGTGTGCTTGCAACTTTGGTAGGTGGTCCCCATTATGCCTTGATCACACGAACCGAGTGGAGTGGCGAGACAGCGCACTTGACCGATGCTCGGTACGTATGAATATAGCTTCGCACGTACAATCGCATTCGTCCAAATGAACTGTCTTGCCATTCCACTCGATGCTTCACGCATCAAGGTATTAGTAATAAAAGCTGATATAACACATACCTGGTAGGTACCTGTTTAGGTAGTTATAAATAAAGTATGAAGTATTAATAGTACAAATTCTAGAATCTACTCTCCAAAAGGGTTTAATGCGCTTCGCCTCAACAGGGAAAGTTAGGTAGGAAAATAGTTTAAATTGGAGAACTGAGAGCCGACTTGACAGTTAACATGACGTGGGCTTATGACCTAGATAAATAATAATCGTTACACGTTTCCCTGTAGGTCTATTCTTCCATGACAGCGGTGTCTTCTCTATAAGACACAAATTCGCTCCTGCGTGGAATACTGCTCGCATCTCTGGGATGGCTCCGCGAAATACCTACTAGATGCTCTCGACAGGTTGCAGCGACGCGCGGTCCGAATTATTGGGAACCCTGAGGTCACGAACACCCTCGAGCCTTTGCAGATGCGTAGAGATATTGCTTCCTTGGCTGTATTTTACCGTCTCTACCACGGTGAGTGTTCTGACGAGCTCTTCCAACTAATCCCACCATCTCCTTTCCTACATAGGACAACACGTGCAGGCCTTAGATGTCACCCTCACACTGTGCAGAATATACGAGCAAGAACCAAGCGGTTCGGAGACTCTTTTCTTTGCCGCACCACCAAGACCTGGAATTCATTACCAGCACACGTGTTTCCTTCTTCCTACAGTCCCGGGGCCTTTAAGCGGGGCGTGAAAAAGCATCTGATGAGGCCGCCAAGCTGAGTGCCACCATTGTAGCACTTAGTGTCTGTAATGGTGACCCTCTTTCCTGAGACTTTGCCTTTAGCTTACCATCAGGCGAGGTGAGGTCAAGTTGGCGTGTCGTATATAAAAAAAAAAAAAAAAAAAACGCATTTGATACGTAATAAAAATTAAAGAACCAAGCATAGAATCTAAGAATCGTCAAAATTTTACTATTATGTCAAGAAATAATATTAAAATATTAAATAATGTAAAAATATACCATTGGAAAATGATTCTTTCACTGGTTCGGTAGGTTATTTCTACTAAGAAGATACCAAACTCAGCGAACTTTATTAGAACTAGATTATCTTTCTTTTTTTTAATTTGATTTTTTACAATTTATTTTGTGCAAGCATGCAAGAGACTTATGTTGACCACGCATTTACATCATCAAGATACTCACCTAATTTATGGTACCTAACCTTTATTTATTAAAGTTTTTTTCACTTCTATTTTAATATTCTATTCATTATTAATCAAGCGGCAGTCCCTTCAAACCTCATTAACAGATATGATAACAAATCCGCAACCTCGGACATTGTATCATGACCAATCACGTTACTCATAATCATAATTTTCAAAAAACTGGAACAATCCTCTTTTTTTATACAACTTAGGTGGCAGACAAGCACACGGCCCACCTGATGGAAAGTGGTAACCGTAACCTATGAACGTGTGTAACAACAGTAGAGTCACATCCGTGCTGCCGACCCTGTAAGAACAGACATTTTATGTGCCCTCAGAGCAGAACACAAAATCAGGACAAGCCTTTGGTCTTCCCACTGACAGCACAAAACCTCTCCAGTGAGCTCTGGCTACCCTACTCACCACCGGGAACACAACACGAGGTTATTATAGCCGTGGTATTCTGTAGGGTGGAGGTACTTCCGCAGTCGGACTGCTCAATTCGGACGGAAATACCGTCGTGTCCTACCTCCTCTAATTAACCCAAACTTGCCTCATTCAATTAACCCAGATCTAAAACGGGACTCCAATTGATATTGTGAGCCGTGAAACTTTTGTAAGATCTATATGTTTCGAAGTCACTAAATCTGCAAAGAAATATCTAAAACTGCATTCATAATATTTTACTGCTATGTACTTTATTTTATATTTTCGGTCTAACGCGGTCTACCGGTCTGCCGCGGTCTCTCTACTGTAAGAACATTGAACTGAGAACTACGCATATTGATAACTTGTACTTTTCCACATTACTTTTATTACTTGTTTGACCTGACCGGTTTCGCCTTACGGCATCATCAAAGGTCATTGAATATATGTAACAACTGAGTCCAGATAATTTACTCTTTATAGTGCAATTTGAACATGGTATAGGTTCATTCAAAGTTAAAAAATCTAGATCTTTTCGAATGTACACAAGGAGTGTACACAATTTTCATAAGAGAAACAAGAATAAACTAGTGCCAAATTTCTAGCTGTATAAAAGTATTTAATAAAATGTCTCAGGATTTGATTAATATAAATAAATTTATAAATATATAAAATGGATGAGAATAAAGGTTACTATAAAGTGGATGAGTATCTTAATGATGTAAATGCGTGGCCAACATAAGTCTCTTGCTTGCTCGCACAAAATAAATTGTAAACTAAAGCAAATTTCAAAAAGAAAAATCTAGTTCTAATAGTTCGCTGAGTTTCTTGCTGGTATCTTCTCAGTAGAGCTAACCTACCGAACCAGCGAAAGAATCATTTTCCAATGGTTTATTTTTACATTAGGTACTTAAGTAATATTTTTATATTATTTCTTGACATACCTAATTGTAAAATCTTGACGTTCATATTTGCTCTATGTGTGCCTGAACTGAATAAATGAAATTGATTCTTTGATTCTTTGATTCATTTACGTCCCGCACGTTCATAGATTCGTGGTCAAGATAACTCTTATTATTATTTTTAAAATGTAAATGTAATTAAAAGTAATTAAAATGTAGATGTGATAAATGTAATCACCTAATATAAAAGTAATTATATTCAGGGGTCAAAGTTTCATAGTGTAACGGAGGTTTTTCGCTGCGGTAATTTTATTATTGTTCTCATACTTATTTGTAATCGAATTTAGACCGTTTTGTAGTTAACCTGAAAGCCGACCCCCAAGGGAGTTGGGAAAAGGCCCAGTAGATGATGACGACCTATTTCTAAAATATCTTTACGGTTTAGACTGATCTATGTAATGTTTGTGTATCTATTATTGTACATACATACATACATATAATCATGCCTTCATCCTTAATTAAAACCCACATTTCACCAATAATTTAATTCCGTCGCACGAAATAGGGGGTGAGCCTATTGCCGTCTTCCTGACATTATTGTTGATTCAAGCTATGTATCTGAGGCTGAGTCTGGGCTGTATATATCTATCTGATCTTAAACACTCTTATCTCTTAGTCGCCTTTTACGACATCGCATGGAAAGAGATTAAATTCTACGCTGCTCTTAAATTTTAAATAAGTAGTAGCAATTGCCCGCGGATCTGACACTCTTTACATTCGATCCGGGCCCAAAGTGAGTATTGCGCTTAACCTGATACTACAGTGAAATAAAAAATAATAGCTGATAGGTAAAAACAGTCCTCCACATTAGTTAATGTAGCTTCACATTTTTTTTTGTGAACCGATTTGTAAGCTTTTAAGTTAATCCTCACATCTTGTGACGCTATTCAAATCTGCCTAATGTTTGTGATCAATCTGTTCACGATGTCAATTAAATTGAAGTTACATTGCATCAAAAACTTACCAAAACAGAAAAAACTATCTGTAGAATACCTAAGTAAGTAAATGGAACGAGGTCGAACAACGAGCCCCGATGGCGTCTACTACCACAGCGATGTCTTCGTTCACTTGTAAAATCGATATTTTAGCAGCGGTCGCATCACCACACGATAGAACACAAAAACAAAATTCTGTACAATACACCAAACATCGCCTACCTCAGCTTGAAGCAGCTTGCAAATATTTCAATCTTGTTGACACGATTTACAACATACTTTGATAGATTTAATAGAAGTGTTGTATGATATCGTAAACATAAACCCGATAGTTAATCAAAGTGACTACACATGCAGTGCCCGCCTGTGCATCATTCAAACTAAAGAAAATAATGTTATTCGATTTCAAAGTTTGCATCGCGCGACGGAAAGTTTAATTACTTTGTGCTTTACAGATTTAATAACTTCATTGACTTTATTTGTTTGCCACTGTAACTTCTAACATTTATTTATTCTGCAACTACTTAAAATTCATTCGCATTATTGAATATGTTTAACGAAAGTATTCATTATCACTGCGAGAGAAGGAAAACTCGCAATAAAACCTTGTACCAACCCGTCTGCAATAGGCCAAAGCCAACATTGGGAGAGGCCTAAGTCCAACAGTGGACTGCGATAGGTTTATTGATTGATTGATCCACTATTCAATATGTATGTATAACTAATAATATTATAAATTATATACTGATATATTTTACGCCAAAATAAAATAAAAAAGCAGAGAAGAGGAGGCTTTAATTTTAACTTATCTCACTTGATTAGAAAAACTAATTTTCGATTTCTATAATGAACTTACAATTATAACAACAACTTAAATTTAATTAGAACAATCTGACCGCCAACATAGCTAAAACAAAAATTTTACAATTTGAGAATTACAAATCAAATAACAAACCACTAAAGATCACCTATCAGGGTACAGATATAGAGACAGCAGTTGATACTAAATTTTTAGGTATTACATTAGACAAACACTGTAATTGGCACTTGCATATAAATGGCTTATGTTCCAAAATAAATCGGTTCGTTTTTGCTTTAAGACGACTACGCAAAACAGTGAATTTAAAAACTGCAATGACTGCTTACCACGGCTATATACAATCAACTTTACGATACGGTTTATTGTTATGGGGTAACTCAAATCATATCTCAAAGGTCTTTATATGTCAAAAAAAATGTATTCGAGCTATGGCGAACATTGGGCCACTAGACTCGTGTAGACCAGCCTTTAAAAGTCTTAGGCTGCTGACGTTGACGTCACTATACGTTTTGGAAATTGGCATATTTGTAAGGAAGCATCCGGAGTTGTTTAAAAAGGCCAGTGAAGATAAGTTGTACAAATCTAGGGATACCACGAAACTTCTGCTGCCTAGCTGTAAAACTTCTCTCCATCAAAATAATTCACATTATATGACAGCCAAAATTTATAACCACATACCCAGACCCATTAGAGAGCTAACCTTCAACAAATTTAAGAAAGCACTAACTACCTGGCTGATTGAGAAGTGTTATTATAGTGTCAAGGAGTTTCTTGAGGATAAATGATGATTTTAATGTATGTCATTTTAATGTATTATGTGGGACTTATTGTATTGACTTTTAATGTATTATTGTATGTGTAATTATTAGTAGGTAGGTATTGTGTATTCTTTTATATAAAAAATAAATAAATTATACTTGCATGTATTCTTGACACTAAATATTGACATTTTTGGACATTTTATATGTATT
This sequence comes from Eilema griseolum, assembly GCA_963662185.1. Lineage (NCBI taxonomy): Eukaryota > Metazoa > Arthropoda > Insecta > Lepidoptera > Erebidae > Eilema > Eilema griseolum. The sequence continues at coordinate 6,618,798 of OY759246.1, forward strand.
CTATTTTTAATTTTAATCTTATTACAATTGAATTGCCTACATCATCATCAATCGAATATGTAACATTTTCAATGGATTTTGCATGCAGAGAAACTGCGAAGCATGTCGGACCTTATTTGTTTTTGTAACACCATTGTAACATACCGTGTTTCGAGCAATAAATGATTTACTTACTTACTTACTTACTTAACTGTGTCTTGGGTAATATTTAGGCACTGAGTTTATTTTGACCCTAATTAAAAAACGTAAACTTAAAAAATATTTATTCGTATTTAATTAACTAGCGTTCATTTTTTAAAAGTTCTAAATAAATGTACTCACCGACAGTCCGGGGTTACAGCTCGACGTGATAGAATTCTTCCTGAACTTGGGGATGCAGACCTGCATCGAACTCTTCCCCTTAGGCGGACCCGCGCACCCATACTCGTCACTTCTGTCGTTTCTCGTTAAATTAATGTTATTCGTGTTGTTGACTTTCACCAGAATGTTACAAGTTTGCGATGCAATTTGGAAAAGGCCTTCTTCAAGGTTTCTTTTGTTTTGATACTGTCTATTGAAGTGTAAATAATCCCACCAAGAAGGCATTTTCTTTTATTAAACGAGTGTAAGTTTCGGCTGTGCGGGCCAAATGAGGCGTGCGTTCGACGGCAGCGCTAACACCAAATGCCTTCTTTCATATATAACAAAAGTACTCTGTGGCCTTCTGTTCGTGAGCTTGCGCGTTAAACTTTACTTTTGGCCATGTACAGTCGTGAGAGATAGCGTTTGTGGTTTTCTTCGCTGGCGAAGTTTTAAATTTCTTGAATGTTGTCGGCAAGAATCCATTTACTATCAATGTAAATTGTTGACGTTCTGTGTCTTTGTCTCTATCAAAATTCCATAATATTTATAAGTATTACCTACCAATACTAATAACCTTTGATGCCTGAAGCTGCAGGATCGCTTAGGTATATTATGTATTGTTTTTATATTTTAATTTAGATAACTCCCATGTACATTAAGTACCTAGAGTATATAATTTACCTTCATATTTACATAACATAACATAACATAACATAAAAACGCCTATATCCCCGAAGGGGTAGGCAGAGGTGCTAGCACCTACATTTCGCCAGTTCATGTTTAGGTCCCGATATAATAGGTGGCGAGCCTATTGCCATTAACCGGGCACTTATAAACCGGCGATAAATCTACACATAACTTCAAATTTTGCTAAAATTTGTGCAAGATAAAGCTTTCTACTTCAGATGTAAAAGACAAGAATTCCAAAGAACATATTTTTGAGCTCAGTATCGTTAATTTAACATGACCCAAGTTTTTATAAAACTCCAATGTACAACTACGACCACTCTTTATAATTATATAACAGTGTAGATTTTTTAATTCATAGTTAAGCAACAGTGTTATTAAGTATATTGTCTTATCGAAGGTACACTCCGCAGGTGGATTATTAATTAATTCATCCTTATTGGCTTTTCGACAACACATTTGATGGATACATTAGGGAATAGAGCTCGTTTCAAACACGCACCTCTTTTAATATTAAAGAATTTCTTTTCATTGTGTACATAATAATATGTTGATTTAGTTAAGTGGTAACCCAGTAGGCAACACATTGTAAAGTAAAACATTACTAGCCGGGTCAATGTTAATATGGGTGACCTTAACACATTGAGTGTCCTATGTGCCTTGGAGAGCACATTAAGCTGATGGTTCCGGTTTCCATGTTAACTTCTATGGCTGTAGTTGCGAATAGTTGGAGCCCTAAAAACTAATAATTGGTCTACCTGTAAAACTTCAATATAGTCATGGGTGAGATGACAGTTGTTGATGAAATTTTGGCCACTAGGTATGTAGTTATACACTGAAACCCCTGGTTTTGAACTTGGTTTAATTTTTTTAAATTTATTTTTATTTTAATGTAATTATTTAATTAAACTTATTTTTTAGTGGTGATATTTGACGACTATTGTTGTAATTTACGGCCATAGTTTTTCAGTAACAATTCATTAGATATAGCTAATGTTCGTGTGGCAGTAGGTTGCAAATTGGGTAATATTTTAAATTGAAACTGCGCTATTAGGACAGTTGAGTACAATGGAAGAGTTCAACGAGGTCCAATAATCCAAAGGAACACGAGCTTTTTTGTCTCTTAAGATACGGGGTTCTCCCTAGTTTAAGATGCTGAGTTCAAAGTTCAAAGTTCAAAGTCTTTATTGCGTTCATGTGTTGTACAGATCTTACAATATTTATAATATTATTATATCAACATGAAGCCCTGTTGGGGCACAGCAAAGTTATATAAAATTAGTTTCAAATGTCGTGAACATGGCTTTCTATGTATCCTGAAGCCCTCGTTGCTTATAAAATATATGTTATTTTTATTGTCAGCTGTGTAACATTTTTGCAATAAACGTTTATTATTATTATTAATTCAACTTCATCAAAATGAAAAATACACTAAATAGAACTTGGACACTAAGTCATCATAGAGTAGTAAGATTTTCTATGCGTCCAATTCGCCACGGCTACGTAGATGCTACGTAAGCTACGAGCTCTACGAAAATTATCGCAACGCAATAGTATTGTAGCTACTTCTTATGATAGACAATCTCACAACCATCTGCTGCATATTAAGGCCCAAGAGGGTGTGGTGTTGGGACTCTGTGGTTCCCACTCCTGAAGAGGGTCAGATCTAGAGAGTTGGCCCTGAGTCAGCCAGGGTGCGAGGGATATGCCTGTCAAACGCACCTCAGGCGCCGTGCGTTTTAGTCGGTTCGAGTCCAACATACCCTCTCCCGTACAAAACACATCCTCTTTTTTTACGCACGAAAACAAAAAGAGGGTGTGGTGTTTTAGTCCGACATAACCACTGCACACGAAAAAAAGACGCGTCGATCTGTAAAACCTTAAATCTGTAAAATAATGAAACTTCTAATTATAGCAAATTTTATCAGATGCAAGAGCAGTACAACTTATTAGGGTACTTACCGTTTAGCTAGACTTTTCCACCTGATGGAAAGTGGTTACCGTAGCCCATGGATGTGTGCATCACCAAGGGGTGTCCTACCTTCTATTCAACGTCCTTAGTTTTGGCGACGATAAAGTAAAATATATAGGTGCATAATTTCGAAGCACATACGTTTTAGATTATTTTTTTATATCACTTAGGTGGCAGACAAGCACACGGCCCATCTGATACCTAAGGACGTGTGCATCACCAAGGGAGTCGCACTCGCGCTGCCAACCCTGTAAGCACAGAGTTTCTGCGCCGTCAGTGTAAAAGGCAAAGCAGGACAAGCTTTTGGTCTTCCCACTAACAACACAAAAACACTATCTAACAAAAAATCGTAAAAGGCTTCTTTGGAATCCTATCCTATTTCAACGACAACATACCTACCCTTTACAAAAATCTAAGAAACATTGTATATCTTAGTGATGTTCCCAGTTGTATCCGAGGCTTTCAACTCGGAGTCTCATCAGGCCCGTTTACTCTTTCAGCTCCTTTCGGTTCGTCTCATAGGTAGACACGGCTTATCGGCTTATATGGATATATATCGTTTGTCAATCAGCAGGTGCATCGGTTTACAAGTGAGGTTGATTTGGGCTTTCGGGGCCCGACATCTTGGTTAGACCCTATATACTTACCCTGGAGAAACACATTTAAGGATGGTAAATCCCTAGATTTACACACTTAATAATCTAGCCATTAACCCCACTCCTAACGAAACTCTTAACGAGGTCTCTAGTTCCTGACTTTTGCGGGCTTGAGCTCAGAGGCATCTCTAGCCCATGTAGCGTCTGTGTGCAATCAAAACAAACAATGTATAAATAAACCACAGTGCTCCCATCTTGCCTACAAAAGAGGTCCGGATATCTGGTGATGTTGGCGATGTCCAGGGACACCGCCAATATTGCTTCGCCCCGGGCAACCGCATCCTTCGCCGAAACTCTCAAGCGCAGGATGCATCCACGACGAAGTGCCACTGGCGGAAGCTATGTTGGCTATCAGCCAAAACACGCTCTCGAAGTGCTCGACGAGGCGCTCTGCTATGATTCTTTGAACTAATTTACAATCCTACAGTCCCGGATCCTTTAAGCGGGGCATGAAAAAGCAAATGATGAGGCCGTCAAGCTGAGTGTCACCATTGTCACATGGTGACCCTCTTTTCTGAGGCTTTGCATTCAGCTTACTATCAGGCAAAGCAAAGTCTAATTGACGTGTTCTATAAACTTCGTCGAGCAGCACTATGGGCTGGCAGGCCGATCGCGAGTCGGCGGCGCCCCCTGCCATACCACATCTGTGTGCACCACACTCTGCACCATAAAGATAAAGACGCCTCTGATTCAGTTATAATACTAGGTAGGGTAGATACATAAAATAAATAATAACATTTCATAATCAACAACAATTTTAATAATAATACATACATATATATAATCACGCCTTTATCCCCGAAGGGTTAGGCAGAGGTGAATTAACACACACATTTCACAAACCATTGTATTCGGTGCCACGTAATAGGGGGTGAGTCTATTGCCGTTTTCCAGGCACTATTATTGTTGACTCGAGCCATTCATCTGAGGCGGAGTCTGAGCTGTACCTATATATCTGTCTGATGTTAAGCAGCCCTATCCCTTAGTCGCCCTGTACGACACCGCTAGTGAAGAGATGGGGTGGACCAAATTCTACTCTACTGGCACATAATAAATAATATAAAAATAAAATTAAATAAGTAATTCACAAAAATATATAGGTTAACAAGTTTGTACATAATATATATAACCCCGTCATAAGGGGTTTGAGCTGAATATAAAACAAGACTCATAAGACCTCGAAAAGAATATTAAAGTACGAAACAGACAGAATCAACATTATTATGGTGTAGATAATTAAAGTGAACAAACTTACATCAATATTTACCTTGCATGCGATACCCTGTCGTGTCATGGCACGTAATAATTACCTAGGAGTATGTAACACTTGCCATATTAAATTATTTATGGTTGTTAGGTGTACACTAGACACTAGTACACGAAAGTACCAACTGTTTGTTCAAGGTAACTGTTAGTTACGGGGATCTTCGGGTTCGTCGCAACTAACATTTGGTCCTTCGAGCCGGATAGCCGTAACTGTAGGATAATATTCTGTGTATTGTATTAAATATTCTGTGTCTAGCACTTGCTAAACGATACCTGCAACAACATACCAAGATCCCACATTTTAAGCTAAATCGTAAGAAATAAAATAAGTTAAGAAAGAACGTTAAGAAGAAAAAAAAAACCTCGACTGCTATCTCAACGACAGAAACAAATTTGATAGCAGGTGGTACCCATTTACTAATCATAAACCGAAATAAAATTAATGGATACCGCCCCACATTATACATGATTTTAATTCAGATTCTATATGTTTTTCTTTTGACAACTCGCGTTTTAGCATCAAAATTCAATCAATTGTTGTTGACATTTTATGTACCCTATGACACTCGGCAGATGAATATCTTCCATTCGAGACCCTACTCATTGAAATCCGTCCAGCCGTTAGGCCTGTAGAGAGGAACCAAGAAAACTTCAAACATACACACATACGCGCGTCGGGTAAAAAACAGTGGCACTCCGGTAGGGCCGACAGAAGTGAAAACAGTCTACGTAAAACATACCAAAATATTTACTTCCTAAAAAAGTGCCAAACTCTGAATGCATCTAAAAAGTTCTCACTTTAAAGAGGGTCATAATTCCACTATGGCCCCTCTTCCACAATTTTTAAATATAGGCACTACTAAAGAATTATATTATACAAGCTTTGCCCACGGCTCCACCCGCGTGGATGGCGATTATCATAACCAAACATAGCTTATGTCCATTCTCAAGGTCTAATCTACCCGCACATCAAATTTCATAAAAATCAGGTCAGCGATTTGGCATGAAAGCGTAACATACAGACAGACAGAGTTACTTTCGCATTTATAATATTATTTGCGGTTGTTCCGCATATTTGTGACGTAGAGACGTCAGAACTAGTCATATCTATGGAGGAAGGCTGCGCCTATTCTGACTTCATGACGGATGCATGCATCCAAAAAAAAACTAAGAAAACTACCCAACGCGCCTAATGAAGTTTTCACTTAAAAATAACGAATGATAAAATATAGGTAAAAAATAAATTAGTTGGGACAAGAATTTAAGCACTCTATGGTAGCCTAGTGGCTTAGGTAGGCGTCGGACATGCTACGTGGGGCGCACTATAAGTTTCCGGAATGAATATGAAAAAATACTATTAAAGGTACAAAATTAATTTATTGTTTTTCAAAATAATCTCCTTTGGCGTCTATGCACTTTTTCATTAATCAAACCAGTTTTGAAAACTTTTGTGCCACTCCTCTGTGGTGACCTCTGAAACGTGTTTTTCATACTCCTCGACAGCCTCTTCTGGTGATGAAAATCGTTGGCCGCGTAATTGGTTCTTAATTTTTGGGAACAGATAAAAGTCACAAGGTGCCAGGTCGGGACTGTATGCAGGATGACTCATGAGTTTTACATTTTTCGCCTTCAAAAAGTCGTTTGTCTGTCTGGCCGTGTGAGAACTACCATTGTCGTGGTGCAGGATGATACGGCGTTTACGGTTATTTTTACGGAGGTCGTCAATAACTTCCGGCAAACAAATGGTCGTGTACCAGTCACTATTCACAGTACGACGATTTTCTAAAGCAACAGTAGCCACGTGTCCAGTTTTATTAAAAAAAGAAGCAATCATCCGCTTAGATGCACTTTTCACGCGCGCCACTTTGGTTGGTTTCGGCTCATCTTGAAAGACCCATACGCTCGATTGCTGCTTTGTTTTGGGATCGTAGCAATAAATCCATGTTTCGTCACCTGTTACTATGTCCCACACCAAATTTGACGCACCTTCGTTGAATCTGGTAAGCATGGCACTGCACCAAGTGACGCGGTCCGTTTTTTGATCCTCGGTCAAGTTATGTGGGATCCACCGCGAGCACAGCTTTCTCACACCCAAATATTTGTGTAGGATTGATTGTATTTGACTCATGCCTATTTCGAAGGATGCGCGAATTTCATGGTAGGTCACATGCCTGTCTGTTTCAATCATACGGCGCACAGCATCGATGTTTTTGTTGGTCACAGCGGTGGACGGCCGACCATCGCGAGATTCGTCACAGATTGATACGACCACGCTTGAATTCTGCAAACCAGCTATAAACAGTCGTCTTGCATGGAGCTTCATCGCCAAAAGCTGTTGAGCCGTCAAATTACACTTAAAATCGTAGAAAATCATACTACGAAAATTTTCCCGAGTTAAATCCATGTTGATGCAGAAACACAATTTTTTAAATGGCGCCACAAGGTAAAAACAAAAGACAGTAAGATGAAACAAACTGTATTCTACAGCCAAAGAGTTCTATTTTCAAATGTAATAAATTTTTAAATATTGTTTATGTAAGTGGCCAGTTCCGAAAACTTTTAGTGTAACCTATGTATTTATAGGTTCCGGGTTCGAACTCCAACCATTATCTACCGATGACGACGTGAACCTACAGAACTTACACCTTTATATCAAACCTATGATTCACAGAATATATACTATGATTATGTAGGTATAGGTATACTTATCGCCTCTGCCGATATAACCACTGAATAGATTACCAGGGCTGTAGCGTGCGGTAGGTGCTTATCGCCGTAATCTGGGCAAGGACAGATGCCTAACTGTACCGTCAGGGTGGCCCCCACTGAAAGAGCAGCAACCGCCAGCAGCGGTCAGACTTTTGTACTAGAAACATTTTAGTAGCAATATAAATCAATGACTAGAAATAATTGTGTGAAAGCTCGCGCAGCCCCTCTTTCACCTTCTAATGACAATGATCTTTTTCTCCAATGAATAAGATTCAAAATGGTTTGTAATATTTTGCTTCAAAAAGCCACTGCTGGCTGCGGCTCTTTCAGTGGGGGTACTGGGGATTGACCCTTAAAGCGTAGTAGTAGATACTATTATATATAATGAATTAAACTCAGTACTTAATCAAAATATTTATGAACTTAAATCACTAATGCATGTACTTAGCAACTTAACCTATGTATGCTAATGTTAAGAATCATTTAGAATATCTTTCATTTCAACATCATCAGAAAGTGATTCTATATCATCAGGTTCATCCAATAACGCTTGCAACTGATGTATTGAAGTAACCAGTACATGAAACTGTTTCTTCCTCAGAGCTAAGCGGCTCTCTAACTGTTGTTTTGATGACTCCAAACTTGACAGTTCCGTTTTCAATGTACTGAGTCTTTCTAATGTCTCTTTACGATCAGGCTGTTCACTTATTACCTTTGCTAAAACATCATATTCAATGCGGTTTTTTCTAACGGTTTTTGCTTGAGCCAGATCTGATTTGCTTTTCTCTATGTTGTCTTTGGCCACTTCTATACCACTTTCCAATATTTTTGACAAAGACTCATAACTTTTTAATTCTGCTGCCATCATTTCAGAGCCCAGCTGTGATTTCGTCACAGCAAACTCGCATTGAGCGAGTTGAGCTAACATTCTATCATGAGTTGATTTACTGAAATAGAGAACATTGTAATATTAAAATATGTAGTCAGACAGTTCATCCATCTTCTGTTAATAGTAAATAATCAAAATATTCTTCTTCTTGTTCTATCTATATTTATAAGAAGAAGAAGAAGTAGATCATCATATTCATATGCATTTATCCATTAGCATGCAGTGGCTGCCTTAAAAAGTTAAATAACCAAGAAGTATCCCAAGTATATGTATAAAAGTGTATTTGTATTGTTGTATTTAACCTGCTGTCCTAAATAAATAAATTGATTAAAAAACGAACCCCGAACCCCGGTCTCTAAGGTGAAGACCTCAAATGTGACTGGGGCTAATGGAAGGATAATTTTTTAAATTAAGCTTTTATTTTGGTATTACATATGGACACTTCAATATTTATTTATTTGAATAGATATATATAATTAAAATTAGTCTTGAGTTTACAATAAAATTTCTAACCTCTCATCGGCTTTTTCATCTGCGCTATTACACCATTTAATAAGAGTTTTGAGAAGCACATTTAACCTTCGATCGTCTCCAGTTCCATCTCCGTCTATTAGCAGCCTTCTGCGAATCACGTCCTCTGAAATGAAGCAATTTATATTAAATAGGAAACTTGTATCGCGATTTAATGTTAGATTTTCGAAACCAAACATACCATCTCCCATGTTGGTATTGGATATAGTTAATTTATTACAACCAAAGTCAAATATAAGACGAAACAACAAAATTCTCAAGGTGCAGAACAAATTCTTATAAACAAATAAACATGTACTTGATGTATTTTATTGAAATAAAAATAATCAAAAGTTCAATCACCAATGTCAAATTTGTCAAATAGGTACTTAACGAAACGTGAATATTTTTTATTTGACAGGATTAGTGATGGGCGAAATACATAAATCGATTAAGTATTAACCTAGTAATTAGTTTTGGTCAGGGACTTTATGAAAATCGCATTTTGTTATATTATAAGAAAGAACGTTACAATTTATCATAAGATTATGAATAAGCCAGAAATCAGAACATCATTTATTTTGTTATACGACGACGTTGCTAACTGTATTGCTTTATCGAATCTTTTGTTACGTGCAATCAATTCGATATTTAGTTTATTTATGAAAAAGGAATTAATATCGACGTTTTAGTTTTTATTCCATGCGATACATGCGTATTATCAAAGAGTATGTATTATGCACACTATGCACCTCTGTGCACCACAGGGAGAATTTGATTTTCCATTGCTTGTTCAAAAATTTCTATTTCTAAATTATTTTATTTTATTTACCACCGTTAAATATTGAGAGGTCTACGAAGGCACAAATGACTGCGATAATTGAAAATATCTATAATACCACCAAAATTAAATAGGTAACTATCAAAAAATCAATTCAATATCATCTGCACGGTTTGCACAATCAGTGTTATTCACAGACCAAATACAACATTTACGACCAAAACAGATTCGTCTTACCTTACTCTTAAATCCTCTTTGTTGACCTGTTGTAGAACGGAAATTCATTTGTCATGTCAAATTTTGTTTTGCTTTCCAGTTCGTACGGAGAAAATTATGGCTATTCATTACAATATTCTGGCTATAGTTGATAATTTTATCCAGAACGAAACAATTCTTACTTAATTATATTAAATACATCCAAGACAAGCATGGAAAACCCAACTTTTAGTGATAAAATCGAGTCTTACCTATCGGAGTTGGGGCGATGGCTAGTATCACAGTGAATAAATCGAAAGAATGGTTCAAAGGCAAATGTTCTATATTAACAATAAAATTATTGTTATGATTTTAGGACGGTATGGCGAAGTATACTTTTGGGCCAAGTAATATCGTTACTGCTGAGTGGTAAATGTATACTCACTACATTGCTGCAAAGTGCTACATGGCAATTCCCTACAACCGCACAACTGGTGGTGCCGTATTTAGCGCTCTTTATATTATTCACTCCATCTTTATTATGTAACGGGCTAGAGAAGCTATCCAAGTAAGTTCTATGAGTATTTAATTATAGTCAACAATTAAACACACAAGACTTCACAACAATACTTGTATATTTCAATTTAGTACTATTATATAAAATATAAACAATTTAATTATTTACCATTTGCCCATATATCAAAGTAATTACTGTAAATATTAAGGACAAACATAATATTAATTCTACTTAATTGTTTTAGTAATAAAATAAATTATTAATTACAGAAGATGGTGGGTGGTGATCATTGCTTGTACATTAGATGTGGAAGCTGCTTGGCTGCTAGTCATGTCACAAAGGTTCACTTCAGTGTTGAGCTGACAACTGTTAGCTTGCAGTGGAGTGGGCGCTGCCCTAGTCGGGGGAGCATGGCGCGGCCAGAGACTTGGGGTAGTCCATGTAGCAGGCGCTACTATGGGACTGATGGCTGTAGTATGTGTTGTGTGGGCAGATGTTGAGGGTGCACCTACAGATGGTATGTCATAGTAATTTTGCTGTTTTTGTAATAAACAATTTCACTACCTTTATTTACCTACAACTGATACTAGAGGAGGTTTGAATCTGCAACTCCCAAGTTACAAACCTCAATCACAAGTTTCCAATTTTCGTTATTTGGAATATAATGTTAAAAACCTAAATTACTAGTATTCTATAATGGAAGCATACTGGAGGAGGTTTGAATCTGCAACCCCCAAGTTACAAACCTCAATCACAAGTTTCCAATTTTCGTTATTTGGAATGTAATGTTAAAAACCTAAATTACTAGTATTCTATAATGGAAGCATACTGGAGGAGGTTTGAATCTGCAACCCCCATGTTACATACCCCAATCACAAGTTTCCAATTTTTTTTATTCGGAATATAATGTTAAAAGCCTAAATTACTAGTATTCTATAATGGAAGCATACTGGAGGAGGTTTGAATCTGCAGCCCCCAAGTTACAAACCTCAATCACAAGTTTCTAATTTTTTTATTTGGAATATAATGTTAAATACCAAAATGATTAGTATTCTATAATGGAAGCATATTGAAGGAGGTTTGAATCTGCAACTCTCAAGTTATAAACCTCAATCACAAGTTTCCAATTTTCGTTATTTGGAATATAATGTTAAAAACCTAAATTACTAGTATTCTATAATGGAAGCATACTGGAGGAGGTTTGAATCTGCAACCCCCAAGTTACAAACCTCAATCACAAGTTTCCAATTTTTTTAATTTGGAATATAATGTTAAAAACCAAAATTACTAGTATTCTATTATGGAAGCTCAAGTTTTCTATACTCTGCTGTTTCAGGTAAAAACCAGTTGGTTGGTGACATGCTTTGCCTTGGTGGTTCCCTACTCTTTGCAATGGTCACAGTGCTCCAAGAGATGATGTTAAAAACGCACTCGTGCTCCGACTACCTAGCCCTACTGGGTCTAATAGGGAGCATAGTGTCATGTACACAAACATTTTTTCTAGAATTTAGCGAGCTCATGGCTTTCAACTGGTACGATCTAGATACAATAGTGCAGTTGGGCAGCTATTGTTCTGTACAAACAATATTTCAAATACTGCAGTGCTTTATGCTGAGGGATGCAGGCGCAATAATACTGCATCTATCATTTTTATCTTCAGACTATTATACACTCATAGCTGGGATGTATATATTTCAGTTTAAGGTATGTAAATCCCAGATGCATTTCTATATTATATTGTTTGATATTGTAATAATAATAAAAATAATAATGACGTCTTTATTGTACACCAATTACACATTACACTAGAATATGTGATACAAGTTCCGTGGCACGTACAGATGGCGGCCTTATCGCTCTGCGGCAATTTCTTACAGGATTGTATAACTTCTGATCAATTATGCATTGTTGTAAATGGAGTCAAATCTTTATACAATAATTGTCTTTATAACTAGCGATATTTACAGCCAGATTCGCAAGATGATAAGTGAAGTCTGTGGGAAAAAAATCTGGCAATAAAATCTCTCTCACGATGCTCGAGTAAATCGCCATGTAGCCACTCGAGCACTCATTTACCGCACGAACCAATGTCCGATACATTTGCCACACGAGTCAATATGTAAATATTTTAGTAGAACACGACAGTCGTTCAAACCACAGCATATGCCGCAGCGAGCGGTTCGCCTCGCTGCACCTTACGCTGCAAATGAATGACAATTTTGGTCGAACATTGATCTGATATATCTGATATGAGTATACTTAAATATTCTCCCTTGTTCTTTACAGTTCCATGCTCTCTATTTCCTGTCGTACATGTTGGCTATGGTAGGCGTATTCTTGTTCAGTTCTAGACTGACAAAGCCACTGCCTCCGGTACAAGATAGACTGCCACAACTTGTCAATGATTCAGTACAGAGTCAAGATAATGTTTCTATGTAAGTATATAATAGTTAATTTTGTTGAAGTTGCATTCCCAGGTTCGTTTTCCAAGTTGGGTAAATATATTTTTGGGTAGTAAATAGCAGTATTGTATTCAGAAATAAGTGCCAGGTGGACAGCAATACTCTCACCCATAATACCTATGTGCGTCTGAGAATATCCTATTCTGCAAGTTTGTGAAAATGTGTGAATGAATGTGTGTGTTTGAGTTTGAGCTATGGGCAACAGCCAATAGTAAAATATAATGCAGCTGCTATGAGTGTGATTAATAAAATCAATGCATAATAATTAAAAAATCAATTTATACCGTAAGAATTTTTGCAGTCTGACAAGGGGGAGTGGGGGTTAAATAATTGTAATAAATCTGCTTACGTAATACTTGAACGGCTCCCCATACAGGAGGGCTGATTTTCTCGTTCTCCTCCTCTTGTCCAACTTCCGGCTGTCGGCGTCCCCACTGGCAGTAGTAATATTAATGTTTTTTTTTATGAATTTCAGGGAATACACAGTACCAACACTAGACTGCATACCTATAGAAGGTCTAGAACCGCCTATGAGCAGAGACACCACATTCACATCCTTCCTGGGCGGTCCTCAGAACATACCCAACGGTATAGTAACATTTGCTCAGACTAATGGAGCTCAGATCGTTAAAGAGACATGTTAATTAATTAAATTATGGCCTGTAATAACATTATAAAGAACTGTTTGATCATGTCATCATTCAATATTGATTGGTTTTCAGCAATACATAAATGTAAGGGATTTCTATGAAATGAGAAACACAATGTGATTAAATACAAAACATTTAAAATTTATAGAAACATACTAAAATATGCAATAATTTTAACGAAGATTAACGCAATCATAGTACCAGGCAGGTGTTAAGCGTGGGTAGCTTAGTGGTTGAGGAGTCGGCCTTAAGATCAAATTTACATACATACATACATATAATCACGCCTTTATCGCCAGAGGGTTAGGCAGAAGCGTTAATTCACCTCTGCCTATATATTCAGAAAAAAGTGCCAGGTGGATAGCAATACTTTCACCCATAATACCTATGTGGGACTGAGAATATCCTATCGTAACATACGTACATACATACATACATATAATCACGCCTTTATCTCTTAGGAAGAGGTGAATTAACACCCACATTTCACCAATCATTGAATTCAGTCCCACGTAATAGAGGGTGAGCTTATTGCTGTTTTCCAGGCACTATTGTTAACTCAAGCCATGCATTTGAGGCTGAGTCTGGGCTGTATATATCTGTCTGATGTTAAACAGCCCTATCCATAAGTCGCCTTGTACGACACCGCATGGGAAGAAATGGGGTGGTCCAAATTCTAGTCTACCGCGGCAGAGCGAAAGTTCCCGGGTTCCAAGCCTGGCCATTAAGGTACTGACATGAACCGACGCAAACACAGAACAGCAGAACCGAAATTTAGCTTTGTTGGAAGGGTTAGTAATAATGGTGAACCTATACCATGATCGCGTTAATTCTTATTAAAATTATTGTACATCATGGAACGCGAGATTTTAAAAGATAACATTTACTAAGAATTTATCATCCTAAATATATTTCATGATCAAAATAACGTATCGTCCTAAACTGTATATAGCAATATAATGTAATTCCACTTTTAGCCGATGTAAGACAGTCCGCCTTTTAGCCCTATATGTCGCCTCATTCGAGAATTATCGTGAATCAAATTGGCATTTTAAGTTGACACAAATATGAGCTGTATATGTATTGTATAAAGACACTATATTATTTGTAAGGCTATATTATTATTAGGCACTATATTATTTTATTGTGATATTAATGATATTATGTTTCTAGTCGTTAATTATAAACGTACAAATCGTGCGAATTAACATGGCACCAGGCTTGAAAATAAGCCTCCTCTCGCATCCCCCGCACAAGGCCCCGCTCTCTTCCTTCGAGACCAGCTGCATCCGCAACACTGATCGTTGCACGTTTGTCTTAGTTTGAGCATAACATAACATAAACTTACGCCTATATCCCCGAAGGGGTAGGCAGAGGTGCTAGCACCCACATTTCGCCAGTTTATGTTTAGGTCCCAATATAATAGGTGGCGAGGCTATTGCCATTACCCGGGCACTTATAAACCTGCGATAAATACACACATAACTTCTAAAAGCATCGAAAAGTCATTGGTGTGTGCGATGGTAAAACCTGGGATCTAACCCGAGACCTCGTCTCAGCAGTCCATTACCCATACCACTAGGCTACCGCGGCCTAGCTTAGTTTGAGTTTCGTTGTTATTTGTCATCGGATTTTATTTATATATTTCTATTATAAAAAACCGTTAATGGCAATAGGCTCGCTACCTATTACATTGGGACCTAAACATAAACTAGCGAAATGTGGGTGCTAGCACCTCTGCCTACCCCATCAGGGATATAGACGTGAGTTTAGGTTATGTTGGATTTTATTTGAGATTTGTTATTGTTACGTTTGGGAAGCCAGACAGAAGCCAGCCATATTAATGCGCACGAGTCGCCTTGTACGTGTGTTGTCAGAGTTACATTTTATTTTTGTTATTACGTTTTCTTTTCACGTTACGTAAAGGGCATTAGGTTCTTACCGGGCAGCACGAGTTGACTCCCCTGGCGTTGCACACGACCACAGGCCATGGTTAACTGGCCCTGGGTCGGCCGGAGTGCGAGGGATATGCCTGCCAACCTCACCTTCGGCAATCTAAAACCCACAGGCGGCGTGCGTTTTAGTCGGTTCGAGTCCGACATAACCTCTTCCACCGGCTCCGGTGGGGGGAGGGGGGGTGTAATCCGTGGGGATTTTGTGCACGAAAAAAAAAAGGCCACAGTTAACTTCCCGTGGACATTGTCTGACACCTAAGTAATATAAAAAAAATCAAATACAAAATACCACTGTAATAAGTTAATAATGCAAGTGATAACCCGCACCTTGATGTTATAATTATATTAGTTGACTGTTATTCATATTAAATTTTTTATACTATAATTATAACGATGAACGACTGGGGAAGTACCTCCGCCCCACAGAATACCGCGGCTATAATAACCTCGTGTTGTGTTCCCGGCGGTGAGTATGGTAGCCACAGCTCACTAGAGAGTTTTGGTGCTGTCTGTGGGAAGACCAAAAGCTTGTCCTGCTTTGTCTTTTTACACTAACGGCACAGAAACTCTCTGTGGTTACAGGGTTGGCAGCGCGAGTGTGACTCCCTTGGTTTTGTACACGATCGTAGGCCACGGTAACCAATTTCCATCAGGTGGGCCGTGGGCTTGTCTGCCACCCAAGTGGTATATATATATAAAAAAATTGACTGGCAAATTAACGAATCTATTATAATAATGTACTCAATTCCAGTATAACCTCACTACATATTAGTTATAGAATCACTGACTACCTAGGTAACTAGTCATTTAGCGTAATGTTAGCGCACATTAATCTTAAAACCTATACCTAGTATTTAAATGAAATGCTCCATTTATTATGCCCCTAGTAATAACTGACTTAAATGAAAACAATACGAAAACTGCCACATATTCGAATTTTTACTCTATTTTTATCCTCATTGTAAAATAACAAGTTTATATGAAATTTTAAAATGTAGTTTGTTATAAAACGAACGTTTTTGAGGCAATTTAGAAAATTTAATATTAGGAACGACCTCCAATAGGCACCTATTTTATAATTCCATCTAGAAGTACTTTAATACAACTACCCCGGTTTCTTGTACATTTTTGAAACTCATATCAACTTCACAAAGCTCATATTACTATAATATGCTTGTACGTGAAAGATGATCGATGATCAACAGCGTTCAGAGTGCCTAGCGTGAGATATTTTTTTCACACACACTGATTCTGGTGACGAGTAAACGCAAAAAAGTTGCATTCGTTTGCCGCCAGGTGGTGCTAATTCAATATCATTCAAATCAGTTTACTTGTCACTGGTGAATGTGTGTGTGAAGAAAAAATCTCGCACAAAGCACTTTGAACCGGGGGAACGTATTTAAAAAAGTTATCAACAACATATGTCGCAATAATATAATGCTTTAGTAAACTCTTTTTGATGAACGAGCACTCATTCTTAATTTAATTCCATAGATTTTATGAGGCATGTTATTTTATCAGTCATTGTAATATTATTATTACTGTTGATCACTCGTCTACCAACATTATGACGCTCAATTATTAAAATAGTTATTAAAATTTTAATAGCAAAATTAGTCCATTAGATAAATCTTATAAGTACTTTGGAATTGCATATATTCTGTACTATATTGTGTTAATAAGAATTTCTACCAAAAAGTTACGTCACCAATATGATGGTTGTGTTACGTTAATTGTAAAAATAAATAAAAAATATTTAAGCTATTTATTACATTGTTGCAAGTTAACGCTAAACACAATAAAATAATTATGATGAATTTAAGTTAATAAAATGTAACGCTAATTTATTGTGACTTACTTTGAACGTGTAATTTAAATTGTGACTTAATTATACAATGTTTTCTTAAAATTGTTTTACTGTAATAGGCATTTGGATGTGTTTCAACCATGATGTATTGCGTCAAGCTCTTGATTAAAAAAAAACTATCCTGGCATTGCTTTGAAGAAAAAAATAGCTAAAGAAACCCGCCTTAGCTTTTTTCTAATGGTTTTTAAAATTAAAATAAATTCTTCTTTCAGTAAAATGTCCCATCTACAATTACATCTACAGGTACTTTACTTCCATGCGGCATTGCCGTAGGACGCCTTCTGTATAGATACTTGGGCTCCTCAAATAAGGCAGAGTGGCAGACTGCTGACTGGTGGAGAATTTGCCTCTCCTGATAACCTTGTGGTTTTAGTCGCTTCGTTTCAAATTTAGCCATATGTTTCCCTAAGGTACTGCTAGCTGTCTTGCACATAGATAATTATCTTTCCCTTCCTTTATCAGCTTCACCCCCCGCACACTCAAGCTGTGGAATAAACTACCTGCTGCAATTTTCCCAAGCGCCTACAATAATGATACAATAATAAATGGGCCGGCAGCGCGTGTGTAACGCCACTGGTGTTGCACACGTCTATAGGCACGCCTGGAGCGCCCCCCCGTTTTCCGGGGACGAGTTGACTCTGTAGTCCCCACACACCCGAGGAGAGGGCCAGATCGTGAGATATGGCTTTGGGTCGGCCGGGGTTCGAGGGACATGCCTGTCAACCTCATCTTCGGCAACCAAAACGACCCACAGGCGGCGTGCGTTTTAGTCGGTTCGAGTTCGACATAACCTCTTCCACCGGCTCCGGTGGAGAGGCATCGGTGGGGATCTTGCGCATGTAAAAAAAAAAGTCTAAAGGCCACGGTAACCACTTCCCATCAGGTGGGACGAGTGCTTGTCTGCCACCTAAGTGGTCTAAAAAAAAAGCTAAAGAAGAAACTATACAAGAAGGCTTAAAATAATACAATCGTTGTAATTTTCAGGTTTTGTTTATATTCATGTCATAACATAATACAGAGAAGATAGTCACACATTCTAAAACTTGTGGGGTAAACTAATTACTTCAATAGTATCCGAAATAATAGAAGTCAACAGCTTAGTAGTTATTTGTATTAGAAGCCCAGACAAATTAAAAAGAATCTGTTGAATACTGTACACGAATACTATTTTATTCAATGTTGCATGCACAACCCTTTCTAATAATTTGAACAAAAAACAGTATGGTAAAATCAACGATTCCGTGATAGGAACTACGGTTGTCTCTGTCAAATCATACTATTTAATGCAAATTAAAGATAATTTAGCACGATTGGACATTATTGAAAAGTACGGCCTCCTTCAGTTCACGAAATCACTATTAAAATGACATGTGATGTGACTACATCGACGCAATGCAACAATCAAAATTAATAAAATATTTCAGTGCAATGTCACACTACTGTATAATATTTTTAGCGTAATTATTTGTGTTGGTGCAATAGTCAAATACTAAACATAACTTAGATATTTCTACAATGTGAATACATTGTTGGTCGAGTTGCTTACTTACATTGCACTTACAACACCAAGTGAAAATCGTTTTATACTTACAATTCAAGCTATGTCATGTCACCTGTGTAATAGGATTGTTATAACTGTGAATATGATAGAATCAATAGCGATGTTTATTGCTTAATATCTTAGTTTTTTTTGCAAAATAAATATAGTGGCAACTAAACAGTAGGTCAAAATATAAACTTCAAATGACTTTTACTGTGAACTATATAATTGCAAACTCAATGCAGACCGAGATAAATGCAATATTCTCTTGTGCTCTATGGTATTGCATACGCACTACAAAAGCGTGACGTCACGCTTTTGTAAAGAGTTGAGCGTTTTCGGGCGTTTCGAAAAATTTGATTTTCAATTGTGAAATAAAATGAAATAAATTATATCGTTAAAAATATTTGTTGAAATAAAATTTTAGTTTAGAAGTTCATTTTATTATTATAAATTAGTCAACTTTTTTAACACGACGAGCGTAAGGTTGGTTGGGTGCTACACCCGGACGTCGAATGATGTGGAAGAGATGGAAGCTGGGAGTGGAACCGTGAAACTCACCTTACGCTTCATGTAATGAATTTGAACTAACACATTTTATTTTCTTGCTATTATTTTTGCATTGTTTTCACTTTTTTCTGAGGATAAGATCTAGATTGTGGTATGGAGATAGACCAAAACGTCTTTTCAAAGAAACTGTATGCAACAGTTATGTGAAGAATCTGATAGTGACTAAGATATTTTGTGGAAGAAGCTTTAAAAGCCAGTCAGGGCAGGAGTTGAATGATGAAGAACAGCTTGATAGCTCTGTATCTATAAAGATATGTGAAATATATTCTAAAAAAAGACTGAAAGACTACATAATTTGTCAGCAGATGAGCCGTTATCTATCTAAAGAACATGTCATTTTCGCCTGTGAATAATTGCACAAGATCTAAAGATGGAATCAATATTGTTCTATTAGTTTTATGATGCAGTTTAAGTATTACTTCAATTTTATTTTTAGTTTATTTAAAGAAAAAAATACTTAACCTTACGCTCGCAAAGTTAAATAAAAAAAAATAGTCCTAATCCCTATTACAATGATTCTAAACTAGCTGATGTGTATATTTTCATGTGACGTATTACTTTATGTGACATATTATTTAGGCACTGTGAACTTGTGATAATGCCTGAATCCTCAACAACTACATATCTAATATACATTTCTGAATAACATTTACATGAACATTTAAAAATATTTGGGCATCTATTTATGCTGTCCATAGATACCCTCGATATGAATGTAAATTATTGCTTTCAATTTCAACTTTAGGAACAGATCTAGTAAATAATTTGAAGATTTCTTACTGATCCTAAATACTGTAGAATAGATAACAGTACTACAGTACAGAAGTTGCACTCCTTTAATGTTAAAGCCGCCGTTTTAATAACTGCGCGATGTCGTAGGCCCTTTGTTCTGAACATATAGCGCCGTAACTCGAGTTTTAGGGTTATCACTTTACCAGAAGATGTTTTGTCAGAAAGTAGCCACAATAATATCAGTATGACATAAATAAGTAGATGCGGAACTATTTTTACGTCTCACAATCTCATTATAGGTGGTGTGTCACACGTTCATTAGACGATTTCTATAATGCGAAGATGTCAAGTGGTGATTGGTACCTAATGGCTTTGTTAATAGGTAATCAAGAAACAAACTCTTTTCAAACTCTTTTGGTAATTTTAAAACATACAACTTCGAGTTCTTTTGTATATTTCGACATCGGTTTACGCAACAGTAACTATTTCAATTAATTGTCAAAATAAGTGCAGTGACTGGTACGTTGTACTGTTATGTATTCTATTATCTAGTGTACCTACACACATAAACACGTAACTACAGATCTCACTAGACCGATGTTTACTAAAGTCGCGTCACGCGTGAGACTGCCCTGACGGCGCTTGCAGCCCGGGGCTGTAGCGCGCCGTAGGTACTCACCTCCGTTGTGTAGGAGAGTGACGGATGCTGCTAATACATTATTTAACGAATGAACTGTCAACTAGTTTGAAAACAGTAAAATGGGGTGGTAATATAAATCGAGGTGTAAATAGAATAGAATAAAAATGATAATTTGATTTTTCTAACATATCCTTTCCATCGTTTAAAATATCAAACCAGATATTTGATTATTGTAATCTTTATAATATTGAAACAGTCCGAAGTTTTACTTAAAAGAAAATAATTAAAAGTATTTGACCATTTTATTTCTATTCTTCCCTCTACTCACCCCACTTTACTTAATATGTAATGCAGCTAACCTTTAAAATAATTAATCTCAAACTCAAAACTAAAATAAGTAAAATATTTACATCTTAATCTAAGAGTCATCTTCACTAGCGGATACGGATTTCCTAGACACAGGAGTTTCGGGTCTCGAATTTCTGGAACCGGATCTAGACCTGGATCCGGATCTGGACCTAGATCTAGATGCACGAGATCCGGATCTGCTTCGTGATCCGCTTTTGGATCTTGATCGAGATCGAGAGCGACTTTTCGAGCGGGATGGTGAACGAGATTTGCTCTTTGACCTTAAACAGAAATAATAATAAATTTGAAACAATTAGTATGCCAACTATTTCTATAAGTTTAAATCGGAAAAGTCAACACGGGACTTGAACCCGTGACCTGTCCCTTCCTAGGAGGGTATATGGTAGCATATGAAATGGGTACTTTTTGGTCTATAACTGATAACAGCAAACATCTTGAAAACTCAAATGTTATAAAAAAAAGCTCGCGTATGTGGACTATACGGACCAGCGGAGGCAATTCGAGCGTCGAAGGTAGCAATACGACCTCCCCCCCAGCACCCGAAGACACCATATTTGTGTCGGTTCATTTTGTATTGTTTTGTTCGGTTACAACTCACAGAGTGCGTTTTAGTCTAGTTCAACATAACCACCTCAGCTGATTCCGGTAGAGGTGCGAGAGTGTCCCTTATTCATGGCGATTTTGAGCATGATAAAATTAATAACTATACGGACTACAGAAAACAGCTGTTTGCGTACCCAAATAACAATGTTATAACGTTTGCAATCACTATACGATGGTATAGTGGTAAGTAGAAAGTAGGGTCAAGTCCAAATAACAGGGCAAATAAAAATAGCAATACTAGTTACAAATATAACCTTACCTCGATCTAGACCTAGAAGCACTTTTGGATCGCGAACGGCTTTTGGATCGCGAACGGCTTTTGGATCGCGAACGGCTTTTGGATCGCGAACGGCTTTTGGATCGCGAACGGCTTTTGGATCGAGATCTGCTCTTAGATCTAGAACGGCTTTTAGACCTGCAACAATGAGAATCATTACATTTTATCTTTTGTTAGCTATTCGTCCATGGACGAGTATCACAGACTGTATGTAATGTATGTATGTAAATGTTTCAGCTATTTAACGTTTTTATAAAAATGAAATCTTTGAAGGGAAGAACGCTATGGTAAAAATATTTTGTTCATTAACATCACGTCGTAGCCAATTTGTATGCAAAGCTGTACTTTAAAGGCAGAGCTCCGCTCCCCTACTCTTGATTATTTGACCTTTGCGAGAGTGACAGCTGTCTGACCTTCCAACCCTGAGAGGAAAGTTAACCCTTATTATTATTATTGGTTATAAAATTTACCTGGCGCGGCTTTTAGAACTCGAACGGCTCTTGGAACGTGACTTGCTCTTCGATCTCGAACGGCTTTTGACTGAGCCGGATCTGGATCTGCTACGTGACTTAGACTTGGACTTAGATCGTGACCTGTAAGTGAAATTAAAACAATTCTTGTCATGAGACCACAAATGGCAGTTACGGTAATAATATAGTCAAGTCGACCTTAAGTGAGAGGATGGTACTGATGCTTTCTTGGTCGGCGTAATTGGGGGCCGTTCAAGTATTACGTAAGAACACTTAAGGGAAGGGGGGTCTTTGCCTTGCTTATTTTTGATGACTTGGGGATGGGGGAGGGGAGTAGGGAAGTCTAGATAATGATTACGTAAGTTGTAGTTATTTACTTTTTCACACATAATATATAGCATGCATTACCCATATATTATCCTAAAAAAAGAAACATGAAAAAAATATGCATATAGGTAGCAATGTTTGCGTAGGCATTGGAGTGAGAGTAAAATCAATAAATATTCTACAACATTATACACAACGCAATCTAGACCCATGGTAAGCATAGCTAAGAGTTTTGCTTGCTTTTGCTGACAAGGGGTTAAATAATTGTAATAAATCTGCTTACGTAATACTAAACAGCCCCTTCTTCAAAGTAAAGTACTTATCATTGAATTAGTGACCTTCAATGAGCCATGTATTCTCCATAGGTTTCAATTTCAATTGCAAAAAAAATCTAACTGCCTAAATTACTTTCGATTAATTAGACAAGAAGAATTATAAAAATGAAGAAGAGTCGAAGCTTCGTATGAAAAATGGCAAATATGATCATGATGAATTGCTCTTTTAAGGTTGGTATTTGCGTCGGCAGCTTATCATGCCCATTACACTACTGCCGTGAACCCGCTCCAAGCACAAGCAATTTTTAGCTTATCTGGAGGGGTTAGAGGCAATATTAGTAATTACGGTTCTAATATTATTTAGCGCTGCTAAGGTAAAACTCACCTATCGCTATCTGAAGCAGACATAATCCGCTTCCGTCCCTTATTGGCCGGCGGGCTTCGGCTGCGACTGCCGCTGCCACTGCGACTACCACTGCCACTGCGGCTGCGACTTCGTGACTTCCTCGAGCCCTTATCCGACTCCGATTCCGAAGTTGATATGGTTTCTTTAGATACGATTTTCGCGCGTTGTTTAGCACTAAGTTTCTCTTCGACCTGTTTGGCTGCTCGGGCCTTTTCACGTTTCCCGA
The DNA here is from genome assembly GCA_963662185.1 of Eilema griseolum. Lineage (NCBI taxonomy): Eukaryota > Metazoa > Arthropoda > Insecta > Lepidoptera > Erebidae > Eilema > Eilema griseolum. The sequence continues at coordinate 6,642,691 of OY759246.1, forward strand.
TGCCTTTCTCGCCCTGTTGACAATTAATAATGACTATGTGTTTATCTAAATATTAAGAATGAAATACAAGGTAAAATGAAATTTTCAATTACTATAATCCAATTATTAACCAAATTCGAAAAATAATTTATTAAAAGTCACTTGCAAAGATCAACTCTAAATAAATAAAAGTAGGTAGGAAGGACATAGTTACCTACTTTTAGATATTTATCAAAGGGATGTACATTGTGCTATAACTAGTTTTGAGTGTACTGAGTGATAGTATATTTAATTGTGGCCTTTACTGTTTTGCACATCAAGCTTACCATCAGGTGGGGTTTAGTCAAAAATTCAAAATCACAGTGTTTTAGAGAAAATTAGATATTAAGGATCTTAAGTTCTGAATAAAAGTATTTTTTGTGTGCTATCTAAACCCACGGTAAACATCGCTTAACTAGCAGGTGTTATGGAATCTAGAATGCGGATAAACATACTTACTTTTTTCAGTAAATATTTTATATATTATGTATAGAAACACAGACCAGAACAAATATACACATTCATGCATCCAAATATTTATACTGAGCGGGAATCGAACCCGCGCCCGCTACGTAGCAGTAGAACGTCCTACCGTTACGCCACAGAGGCCGTTGATAGAACGTCAGAATAGTGATATTTCAAATGATATTGTATCATGAGATGAAAGACAGCACATAACGTTACCTTCTTGCGGCCCCGCTTCTTGGGAGGGTCGCTGTCGCTGCCGGAGCCCCTGGCCCGCGCCTCCTTGTCGCGGCGCTTGCGAGACTTGCCCTTGCTCTTGCCCTCGCCGCCCTCGCGCTTGCGCTTACGCTGCTTCTCGCGACTGTGGACACACAATTTGCCTTAGTACTATGTTTCCTAATATAACGACTATATATATATATATATATAGGTACGCGTAGGGATGAAAGTAATGTCGTAAGGAAGGTACTAACTATGGAAGTGAATGGCTACAAGGGGAGAGGGAGGCCTAAAATGCGGTGGATGGACTGTGTAAAAGATGACATGGTTAAGAAGGGAGTGAATGTTGAAATGACTGCAACTAGAGATGAATGGAAAAAGAACACATGTTGCGCCGACCCCAAATAATCTTGGGATAAGGGCAGGAGGATGATGAGGTACTCTTTATTGCACAATCATACAAAGCACAGTACAGTGGTTTAGTTAAATTGTGATATTTTTAATAATAATACTGCCAGTAAAGGAAAGAGCAGCCTTTGAGGCTTGGCGGTAGTGAACACGACCGGTACGCGCCGCAGGCAGCGCGGGTTCGAATCTCGCTCATATTTTTTATTTGCATTTGTCTAGAACTGGTCGAACTACATAACTTCGATTTCACCAATTGGTTGTGGAATTCAGATGCCAGTCACTTCACGGAAAAGATCGACATTTCAGCCGAAATACAGTTACACTGGAGATTCCCATATTAGCTGGGATAACGAGCAAAGATTTTTGATGAGGAAAAAGGTAGTTGAAGTCAATTGCACAAGTTCAGAAACACACTCATCCCCAAGTATTACCTACAATGTTAAATTAAAAATGTTTTCATTCCCCATCTCAGAAAGGATATTTTTGCTCTTCGATATCTCAGTGGAAAAGTAGTTTTTATCTGCTAGAGGATAAAGTAAATTGAATTTAGAACATCGTGTGCACTAAGTTTGTGAATTCAAAACATCATTAAACCTATTTACTTCTACCTCCATGGTGCCGAATTTATCATACAACTTTTTTTAATTTGTTAAAAACTCACGACTCGAAACCTCCATGGTGTATTTTTTTTATTTGCTTAGAGCGCCATTTTCTTTTCCTCAATGAGGTGAGATTTAAAGTTACGTGTTGCAATCGAGTGCTAACATTTTTCATCTCAAGCTTTTTATTCCTTCGCATGATTTAGTTTTTGAATCACCTGCGATTCAATTTTAGAATCATTCGTTTACATGGTCATAAAAATTGGGTACGTGGTTATAAAAAACAAGAAGTTTACATTCTTGTATGACAATAACTACTATACTCACTTCTCTCCTTCGGGCTTAGGCCGGTCACTGCCGCTGCCCGAGTCCGACACGTACTCGTCTCGCCGCCGGCCGCGGCCGCCCTTGGACTTGTTCTCAAGCGGCATGTCGGCGAACAGCAGCGCGTTCTTTGTCTTCTCTTTGTACTCTTGTCGCTTCTGTGACTGTTCCACTGTGCTCTTCTGTTGTTCCTCTACGCGACGGAGGCGTTCCTCTTCCTGTTATATGTCGAAAATGGAAACTGTTATTGGAATTTTTTTTGTTAAAATTTAACTCAAGCAAAATGTCCCGCAAAAAAATCTCTCAAACAATGAAATATATAACAATAATAGAACTTATTGAAATAAATACACTTTTTCGCGGTTTCTATCGCGATTTAATTGCTATTATTTACTTTTTTTTAGTCCGAAGTGTCGGCTACTTTTCAGCAGCCATGGTCGCGAGGTGACTAAAGAAAAGATGGTAGTTGTCACATAGTTTGACGTGTAAGTTATTTCAAAGTACCCGAATTATGTTAAATTATTGGTGTTACTATTTACGCAGAAAGCTGGAGCTTACGTATATAATATCATAAATCGCGATAGAATCAATTGAAAAGTGGTTTTTATTTCAATGAGTGATATTCACGTAAACTTTAGTAAATATCAATAATAGAACTTTTTGGTATTGTTTTGTACAACTTAGATGGCATACAAACACACGGCCCACCTGATGGAAAGTGGTTACCGTGGCCTATGGACGTGTGGTACTATGAATAATCAAACGTTAATATAGTTTGGCTAACAAAAATTTAATAAATATTTTTTCTGTTCTTTTATATGGCAACTTTTTTCCTGTCAGTAGTGTAAAGTAAACTATAGAAAATATTAATAATAAAATTTCTTGGTACTTTTTTTATACAACTTAGGTGGTAGACAAGCACACGGCCCACCTGATGGAAAATGGTTACCGTGGCCAACGGGTGTGTGGAACTGTGCGCGGTCAAACATCAAAGTTTGACCAACAAAAGATGAACAAATCATTTTTTTCTAAACTTTTATATGGCAACAATTTTTGCCTGTCAGTAGTGTAAGTTACTATATTTTAGTTTTCAAAAATGTCTTGAAGCTCAGACCAATAAACAATTTTTTCAAACTTTGTGGATTAATTATTTCTAGTACTGGCCATTTGTTAATTGATTTTCAGTTACCAATTAATTGGTCAATGATTTTATTATTTTTAAATATTAATAATAATAACTTTAAACTTTAGAATTTCTTTCATAAATTAGTTAGTAAATAACTTAAAACTAATGTTAGTAGGTAATAACAATTTAAATAGTTTGGGTGCCACCCCGAACCGGGGACGGTGTCAGATTTTATTGCATGTAATTGTGTCCACCATCCCAGGAACGGAGTCTCCCTGATTAAACAACGCTCAAAAGATGTTATTAGATCTGCCGCGGGTACGGCATAAAAGTGAAGCGCTTCTTTTGAGCATGATCGCCGAAAAACTGTCCACGTTTGCCTCGGCAATCATGGCAGATGCGCTACAAAAACGAGGCAGTCCTATTAGCACCTTAAATATAAGCGTACCTGACGTATATACAGGATATCCCAAAATTCAAGGATAGGCCACCACCATAGGGTGGACACGCTCGTGACTACTCGCGAATATATCAGTGTTTTTTAATTTCGATATTCGATACCTCTTATGATATTTTCAACTATCCAGGTTATAAATATACCTATTCAATTTTTATAATATGTTATATAAATTGAGTAATTAAATAACCTGGATATATAGCTAAATAAACTGCAATATATTTTGAATGCGTTGACTAAGTTTTATTTTTGCAGTGTCTAGACGTTATAAACTTGAGTATTAAAGTTTATATTGACAGAAAGACAGACAAACAGACGGACAACGAAATGATGTGTATCTCAAAAGAAAAAACGGAACCCTTATATGGGTTTCGTGTTTTTCCTTTTGGGGTATGGCACACTAAAAATAATGAATATAAAATTTTAGTATCAACTGCGTTATTTCTGTGCACTATAATTGTTGCAACTTGTTGATTTTTCACATTTGCCGCCGTTTTCTTGCATCAGCTTTTCTTGACCAAACTATAGATAGGTACGTGGTAGTGACAGTGAAATTTGTCTCGACGAAATTAGTGATCACCCTCTTTGGACAGCGCATGTTGCCTTATGCATGTGCACAGCGTATTTTTTGTACAAATCGTGTTTTTGTACGAAATTCGCATAGTATAATTACAATTTGTACGAAACAGACAGCCTGGGGACGAGTGTACAGTAAGCTTTAGAAGGATCTTGACAACATAGTTTCAAAACTATCCTAATACCAAAGTATAAACAGCAAATCACCGAACTAGGTGGGTATTAAATATCAGTATCGGAAGGAAGGGGCGGAAAACCAAGGCATTAATATTATATTAAGTACTATGTTCGTTAAGGTCGATCTGATGCCGACTGTGCACCTGACACATACGTTCTCGACGGTAAAGAGTGTGCACAGACCTGTTGCTTCCTGAAGGCCTCGCGCTGCTCCCTCTGGCGGTCCCGCAGCGTCACCTCCTCGTCGTGCTGGCGCCGCGCGCGCGCCACGTGCCACTGCGCCTGCGACAGCAGGTCGGCGCAGGTGCGCGCCTCCGCCGCCGCCGCGGCCGGGGCGCCGGCGCCGGCGGCCCCCGCGGCGCCGCCCGCGCCCGCCCCCGCCGCGGCGTCCGGCGTCGCCAGCCGCGTGAAGTGGCGGTGCGACACGTGCAGCTCGTGCACCGCGCGCAGGACTACGCGGAGGTCCGACCTGTCCCACCAGCCTTGTGTCACTAATCTTGCCGCATAACTTTTGTAGGAGGTAGGACACGACGGTATTCCCGTCCTAATTGAGCATTCCGAGGTACCTTCGTCCTACAGAATACCGCGGCCATAATAACCTCGTGTTGTGTTCCCGGCGGTGAGTAGGGTAGCCCGAGCTCACTGGAGTTTTTTTGCTGTCAGTGGGAAGACCCAAAGGCTTTTGTCTTTTGCACTGACGGCACAGAAACTGTTCTTACAATTCTTACAGGGTCGACAGCACGTGTGTGACTCTCTTGGTGTTGCACACGTCCATAGGCTAACCACTTTTCATCAGGTGGGCCATGTACTTGTCTGCCACCTAAGTGGTACAAAAAATTTAAAAACTTTACTAGACAAGTGTGAATGACTTGCATGTTTCACGAGCATCGAGTGTATTTAATACTAGCTGACCCACCCCAGCTTCGCCCGGGGTATATTTTGAAGCTTCATATCCCTTTGAGCCCGTATGTTTTAGGCTTCAAAATATGTATGAAAAATTTTAGGATTTGTTAACATTTATTATCAATGCTCCGCTCCCTTAAGTAGTAGCGTGATGATACATATATAGCCTAAAACCTTCCTCGATAAATGGACTACGCAACACTGAAAGAATCATTCAAATCGAACCATTAGTTCCAGAGATTAGCGCGTTCAAACAAACAAACTCTGCAGCTTTATAATATTAGTATAGATTTTAAAACTATCTTCGTAAATGGCTTAGAGCCTCAGAGCGCCAATTATAATTGCATCCAAAGTTCTCACTTCTCGTTATGAGCCATCAATTTTTGGCACCACTACACTACGCAGTGGTACAGCCGGGCCGTTACCTTCTATTTTTTGTGCAGCAGCCCCCACGAATACTACCCTACGCGAGCCGTGCGGTTCGGTTATGTCTGACTTAAACCGCACCGCACTCTGACCATTACTTGCCGGGGGGATAAGGTAGCTTTTGGCATATCCCTCGCGCGCTCCGCCTAAGCCAGGGCTAGAAGGCCCCTTCGAGTGTAGTAACCATGGTGTCCCCATCTTGCCTACGGTGACGTTTACCCATCTTTTTGTCTTCTTCTTCCTCTTAGTGTTAATCCCAGTCGCATCCGAAGCTATCACCTCAAAGTTTGGAGTAAACTTTACCAGTTTATTTTTCTTTATACCACTTAGGTGGCAGACAAGCGCACGGCTCACCTGATGAGGAGTGGTTACCGTGGTATATGGACGACACACACTTTGTCCTCTACACTGACGGCACAGAGACTCAGTGCTTACAGGGTCGGCAGCGCGAGTGTGGCTTCTCTGGTGTTACACACGTCCATAGGCCACGGTAACCACTTTCTATCAGGTGGGCCGTGCTTGTCTGCCCACCTAAGTGGTATAAAAAAAATCCGTGGGGATTATTTAAACTATCATGGTCACTCACATCAGTATCAAAGAAACGGGATATTTACCATGTTTCATTGTTTTGAGTTTCCGATATTTCGGCGCTGTTGCAAGCATCATGATCACGGAGGAACTGGAGTAGTGGCGGTGAACAGAGAAAAAGTTTTTCTCTAGGAGTAATTATATCGATCTACCCTCTTTCGAGTTCTTTTACTAAGCGTATCTGCACTACTATTGGTTTCACTCTCACTACAAACTCGAACCCGATCGAGTGATCGAGATCGATCACGACATCGGAAACTCAAAACAATGAAACATGGTAAATATCCCGTTTATTTTGATACTAATATCCCTGGGGGTTTTATTGTTTCTCTTTTTTGGCAAGTAATTGATATATGCCAATGTCAAGTAATATAGTAGTAGTAATATATAAAATGTCTTTAGAATTATTAATGGCGAGACGCCAACGTCGAGTTTTTCAAGATACGGTCCTCAGTAAAGTTGTGGGGACTTTACTAGAGGCTGACTAGGGAGGTTTGGAACCAACACGAAAAGTCACAATTCACTGTAATTTGCCACTTTCCACAATTGTGTGCGTTGTCAAAGTTATTATATCTAAAAATCCACCATTTTTATACATAAAATCTCGAATTCACACCAAAAAATTTGGAATATTAAATATTTTTGGAAAATAAAAAAATGCCGCGATGCGCCATTCTTCATGTTGGCGCCAAAACTCCCCCGTGGGGGTTTTTCGCAAACTAAAAAAAAAGTATAGGCTTGTGGTGACGTGTACCTGTCGTCCTTGAGTACGAGCGCGGCGCGGCGCCGCAGCGTGAGCGCAGTGTTGTAGGCGAGCGCGGCGTCGTGCGGCGCCACGCGGCGCGCGCGCAGGAGTGACGCTCGCGCCGCGCCCGCGCGCCCCGCCAGCGTCTGCGCACGCGCCACCCACGTCAGCCACTCCACGTCGTGGTGCAGGCGGAACTTGCGCACGCAGTTCTCGTACTGCCGACCAAACATACATAAATAAATATTCTACAACATTCTACACAACGCTATCTAGATCCATGGTAATCATAGCTTAACTAGCTTGTGTTATGGGATCTAGAATGCGGATAAACATACTTAGATACCTTTTTTTGTTGTAAATACATACATATTATACATAGAAACACCCAGACACATCGTACCCAGACACATGCGGGCACATCATACCTACCTAATATACCTGTCTGTTGCTTGCTGTGTTATTTTTAAGTAGTTCTTTGTTTTTTTGTATCTTACGGTTTTATGTTTTACTTGTATTTTTTTTCTTGTTCCGATAGTGGATTATTTTTTCTTTTCTTTTTATGTGTAGTGTGTGTGTGTAGAAAAAGAAAGAAAAAATCATTTATATTTAAATGATTTTTTCTCTTTCTTTTTCTTTCACAATACCAATGCAAATATACATATTCATGCATACAAATATTTGCACTAAGCGGGAATCGAACCCGCGCCCCCTGCATAGCAGTCGAATGCTCTACCGTTACGCCACGGAGTCGTCAAATACATCATCATCGTAACAAAGGGTCTAAAATTATGAATGATAGATGAGAACGCGCGGAATGCTTGATGACCGAATGCAAACTGGAATTAATTGCAAAAGAATCACAACTTTGAAGTTAACAAAAATGATGATGCGTGCATTTACATGGTTTCGCAATTATGTTGAGCGTAGCTCGTACAATCATCATCATCAATTAGTCCACCGCTGTCCACTGCTGATCATAGGCCTCTCCCAATGTGCGCCATTTGATTGTGGCGTCTGTTCATTTAGGAGGACTGTTCTACAATAGTTTAGTCTACATTGCGGTATCTCGCTTACTCTCAGCTAATAAATCTTTGTTTACAGCATCCCTAGCAGAGAGGTACAGCGCTCAAGGTCACAATATAACACATTGCAAGGTTAGTCTGTCTGATCGCTCGGCAAATCAAAAAGTTCAACTTACCATTTGAATGGCATTGATGTATTGTTTCTGTTCCACGTATATGTGTGCAATGTTCATCCAAACGTCGGGAAAGTCGGCGGTCGCTTCCCGCACCTGAGCGAATATATCGCGCGCTTCGTTGATGCAGCCCTGTCATACAAATAACTATATGATAACATAAAATAGTAGCGACGTATTAACATGCATCAGGCTGCCTGTCTATTGAAGCGGAGCTAGGTAGTGGAGCGGAGTCAGAAATCCATAGGTCGCTGGTTCATATCCGGCTCGAAGGACCAAAAGTATGTCTGCGCTGCTGAATGTGGCGCACACAAAACTTTGTTACTTGAAATGATATGTCACTGATAGATAGAATGAGATGCGTTTATTGATCACTTAACTATCCCGTAAATAATGCTAAAATGGATTGATGAGTACCGCTTATTATGAACTGTGAATTCGTACTGTCGCGAAAATATACAATTTATGTAAGGCGACAGAAAAGTGCTGATGTGAATGATGCGCGCGTGCCATGTACGATATATGACTCGTACAGTAATGCAATGTGGAGTTGCGGACTGTGTCTATTTAAGTTAGGTAGCGGGACAGAGTATCGCGGATCGAAGTTGCGGACTGTGTTTTCCATAAGCGGAGCTAAGTCGAGAGCTAACGATGAGCTTTTTGAGTTGCCGGCAGTGGTCTAGTTATGCGCGAAATGTCACTGGCAGCAGACAGCTCCGCTTCCTCACTTCGCGTTTTAAAATGTATGAGTTTTAAAACTAGTTTGCAAATCCTTGTCTACTAAAGTGGAGTGGAGATTTTATGCAATTCAATTCGTTAATTTTGGCACAGCTCCGCTCCGCTCCTTTCCTCTCCGCTTCAGTGAACAGGCAGCCTCAGTCTAGTTGGGGCATACCACGATCGTACCAAGTAACGATATGAGGTGTGAATGTATTAATAAAAAAAAACTGTGTGGTTACCTTGTGCGCAAGTACACATCCAATTCCATTGGCGGCCCAAATATTTTTGGGATCAGTTCTCAAAACTTGGATGTACATAGCCAGCGCGCGCTCCTGGTGACGCTTCTCTCGGTCCTTCTCGCGAGTCGGCTGGTGGAGAGTCTGGAGCCACACATTACCTAGCAAAAGAAAAATTTACATTATTGGGACAGCAAGAAGACTACAATAATATTGTATAGATTCTATAGTGACATATCAAATTAAATCTACAAACAGACAAGTATTCTTTAGTATCAAAATAAACGGGATATTTACCATGTTTCGGATTCGGATCGGAAACTCAAAACAATGAAACATGGTAAATATCCCGTTTATTTTGATACTGATGTGAGTGACCATGATAGTTTAAATAAGTATTCTTTAATTACTTAACAATCTTACCAAGGGCTATCAGAGAATATGCATCATCTGCAGTTATTGAGTTCTGTAATATTCTCTCAAACTTCTTCTGTCCTGGGCCCCACTCTTGCTGGGCTAAATGTAAGTTGCCCAACAGTGACCAAGTATCAGGATGCTCAGTGTTGACCTTCAAAGCTTCTTTGAACCAATCGGAAGCTTCGTAAATCTGTCCTTTGTCTCTGGCCATGCATCCTAGCCTGTGAAACAACATAATAAGAATATTATACAACTAACGCCACCTCAAGATGGTTCTATAGGAGAATTTCGAATGCTCAAGATGTGCTCATGTAGATCAGATCGCCAGATCATTTACCCTGTTGTGGACTGATCATGAATTTAACTTCCATTTTAAGTATTAACATCGCTACATAAACTGTTGTAATGGGAAACTACTTCATCAACTGGTTACGTAATCGACTTAAGATACCTCCCAGATGTATCTTCTTAGGTCAGTTAAGCAAACAGACGCACATGCTTCCCACAACGCTAAGAATAAAGGCGGCTCTCCACGATACGATTTTAAAGACGCGTGCGCGATTTCGAGGACTACTCACTGGAGAAAGAGGCTTGTACATGATACTGCAGACATGGTTGACATAGTAAATGTGTCTGCATACATGTCTGCGTCCTTGTCTGTGAAGCCTCAGAAACCCGGAGCAAGAAGGATAAGAACACCAACATTGTTACTGGTTACGTGGGTACAATGCCAGTCTGATTCGTTTTAATACATACTATTTCCGTCTAATTGAGCAGTTCGACACTGGGGAAGGAACCTCCGCCCTACAGAATACCGCGGCCATAATAACTTCGTGTTGTGTCCGCTGGGAGTAGGGTAGCTAGAGCTAACTGAAGAGTTTTTGTACTGTCAGTGGGAAGACCAAAAGCTTGTCCTGCTTTGTCTTTTACATTGACAGCACAGAAACTCTTGTGTTTACAGGGTTGGCACCGCGAGTGTGACTCTGTTGGTGTTGCAGACGTTCATAGACCACGGTAACCACTTTCCATCAGGTGGGCTGTGTGCTTGTCTGCCAACCAAGTGGTATAAAATGTCCTATATATATATATTGATATGTATATAAATTTCGAAACTCAAGCACGTGTTGATTAATAATTAAAATATAAATAACAGAAAAACAGTTTTCATTAAAATCCTTTTGACATTTTGAGACTTTGACATTTTGAAACTTTGACATTTTGAGACTTTGACATTTTGAGACTTTGACATTTTGCAACCACTTGACATTTTGCAAATTGGACATTTTGCGACTAAACGGTATAAAAAAATACATTTCATTACACTAAATGCATATGTTACTCACCTAAGATAACAATCGATATAGTTTGGGTGTTCCTTCAATATGTCCTTGTATAACTTTTCTGCTTTGTTGTACATGCACAAAGCTTCGTTCAGCCTTGCTAAATTGTACATTGTGGTGACAGAGATGGAGTTATAATATTGTGTGTCAAGTGATTCGGCGTCTGCTTTCTCCCTGAACATGACAAATACAATAAAATTATTTATTATTTTAGGTAATATGAAAATTATATATAGAATTTGTATAACCATATAAATGTAGTATAAAGTGTTTTAAAAAAATCGAAAATAAATTATGTATTTAATCTAATACCAATTAATATTTTTGGTTAAATATAGATACATATATCAACAACTTTCGCTCTCTAGGGGTAGTTAGTTTATCATCTAATAATTATTCATACTTCTATAAAAAAATATGGATACCTATATTTTCAGGGTAAAGATAAGTAGGCTAATGTTATTTTTAAACTATCGCGGTGTGAACTCATAATTATATGACGATCGCAAGCCAGTAAGTCGGGATTACGGGTGCTGCAACCCTTCCAAAACGTCGGCGTAAAAACGTAAGTAAGTTCCATGATTTAATCGCGAAAAGTCCCAAACCCGAATAATTATAAAGATAAGTATATCAATCAATCAATCAATTAGCCCACCGCAGTTCACTGCTGGACATAGGCCTCTCCCAATGTGCGCCATTTTTTCCAATCCGCTGCCTTCCGTATCCAATCAGTCCCAGCCACCTTTTTCAGGTCGTCCGTCTCAGATAAGTATATCAAAACAAAAGGTACCTTTCAAGGGCATCCTCCAAGTATTTTTTTGCTTCAGGCAGGTTGCCCAGCCTGTAGTGTAAAGCAGCCACGTTGTTCAATATCTCTGCTGGTATGTCTGCATTCACTTTCTCCTTGAGAATCTTCATTGCAGTGCTATAAGCGTGTAATGAACCCTGAAGGAAATCAACTCTTGATTAAACAAGTACTCCAAACGTAATAACATGTGCACAACCTTTCACATTATATAATATATACATATCAATAGGCAGTACCTTTTTTTTTTTTTTTTTTTTTTTAATAATAATAATAAATTTATTTCAAAAAAAAAACCTTTGAAGATATATAGGTATGTGTGCATGTATCTATACCTCCCGTCATTTATCTTAGACCCAAAATCAAATTCATTTTATGACTGAACTTTGGTGCTATGACAGAGGACGAGCTCAAATCCACCAATGATAGATTATATAAAAAAATGATCTACGCACGATAGGGTCTCGTTTTTTTCCCGTCTTAGGTCCAAGATATATGGCGCGAGCTATAATTCTCATAAGGTTACCTGCAAGTCATTTTGTTCCAAAATTTGAGCTAGCTCAATCCAAGCTTCAACATCATCTGGGAATTGTTCTGTGACTTTCTTGAGATGCTGTCGAGCAATGTCTCGCTTGGACTGCGATGGAGAGTTTGCATACAGCGACCCCAATATCTTCATGGTTTCATAATTGCCTGGTTGTGCTTTAAGAACCTTCTCAAAGCATTGGGCTGCCTACAAAGTCATTAATTTGTTTATTAGAAACAAAAAAAAAACTAGAAGTAGATTTATTGTGTGAGTTTCTAAGGTTAAGAATATTCTCTTGCGAGAATACCTGCTCATAATTTTGATAGATTATTTTCTCTATATTTCTTTTGATGCTTTGTCCTGAAATAAACTGACTACTAATTGAAAATGAGCAATGTCTCTCAACTGTCATTAATTCATTATTCAGGAGATAAAGAATATAGAAATACACCACCTTTACAGGTCTTAAGATTCTAGTTTTTATTGACTTTTTGCTTCAGTACAACATTGGAAAAATAATAAATACCACAGATATACTTACATTTTCTGTGTCTCCTCTATAAATATACATCTGTCCTAAACCATAATGCGGTAGTACAAAGTTAGGTGGTGCGAATTGGGTCGCTTGATAATAATACTGAAAAGCCTGGTCACAGTCGCCTTGGGCGTGAAACGCTCTCGCCAAATGGTGGCAACTCTCTGCTCGCATAGCTTCGTTTTCAGTGTTATGGAATGCATGTAATGCAAGGTGCTGTACCTTACTGTAGTCCTGTTGTAAAACATAACATATAAGTAAGCAACAAACTTAACCTGAGAATAATAAATAATAATTGCAAGTGTAGTATTACTAAAATATTTTGAATATAAACTATACACACCTTTTTGAAGAAAAAATGATTTGCTAAATGATTTAACACCATAGGATTTTTAGGATCAATAGCATACGCTTTAGACAGCATAATAACCGCCATCTTGTTGGACTCATTCTCTTGGAGATTCAGTTTTAGAATAGATAAACCAACTAGTGCACCAACACACTGTGGGTCTAACTGAAGAGCTCTCTCGAAGGCCATTCTGCAAAATATATTAATAAAGATGAGGTATGAAATAGTACTCTAATGGCCTTTTAAGGAAGTTGTGCACTTTTACAACAGACCAAGGAATAAAATACACTATCTTACCTAGCCTTCTCCTGGTTATTTAACTTCATGAAGCAGTGTCCCATTCCAAGTCGTAATGCTGCAGGGCTGTCAGGATTAGTCCTAAGAGCTTTCTTGTAAAAAGCTAATGCTCCTCTATAGTCTTTTCGGTTAAACGCAATACAAGCTTTACCAAGCAATGAAGGTACATTATTAGGTGACTGATTGAGCACAAAGTTGAATTGTGCATCAGCTTGCTCCATTTTATCACCTTCAAGTAGACAGAAGTAGGCTCGACCGAGCAGATGATTCTGAAAGGCACAGTCAATTAAAATCAATAAAAGGATATTAACATCATTAGTAGGTATTAAGATCATTTTGAGCAGTTAATGGAGATTTGCCACTGACTGTACTTGATAATTTGCGCAAAGACAATTAATAAAATACTCACTTGATCATACATGATGATTTTATCAGCCATAGTGTAAAGAAGAGTTGCTTTGGTGAACAACTCTTTTTTCTTATCCTTTGTCTTTTCTTTATTAGCCTCCTGTACATAGTATGCGGCCAACATGTCCAAGGCTCGCATTTGGTCTCTTTCAAAATCCCGGTAGTCAATGTTAGCATCTGTGCGGGATGATTCCAATATTTTAAGGAAATCTTCAATCTTTTTTTGTTTGTAGTATGCAAGCTGGAATTAGAATATTATAAAGAATTAATTATATACAAAAAGTTCATAATTGTACATACTATCAAAAAGATTTTCAATATTCTCATAGCATTAGGTCTTGTAATATTTCCTTTTTAATGCATATAGACTAATTAATTTCTATAGCCCTACAAATTACAAATACACAAAAGTTCACTTTCCATCGAGAATGACATGATAATCTGGGAATATGTGGGAATTGTTAGTAATTAGTAAAAAGGTGCAATGTTTAACAAGTAGTAATATCGAAAAGAATCCTACATAAATGTTATGACTACATTAAATGGACATAGGGTAATACCAAAAAGCTGTTGAAACCTTTATTTTCTATACATATTAAGGCTACGTGTACAGCTAAGCATAAACAAATTTTGAGGTTAAGTTTACTTACGGCGACGTTAATCCAGACATTGAGCTGCGATCGTTCCTGCTGCAATATACTAAGTACTTCATCTCCCGATGGCAATTGCTCTGGATCCAGCTCAATCACCTAAGTATATCAAAGGAAAATGATTACAACACTGACACTTTCAAATGCGTAAATTGTATCTTTACTTATCCTCTTCTTGCTTAACAATTACCTCATCGGTGGTCATCAAAGGTATTTCGAGCGACATTTTGCAGTTTGTTCGTTAACACGCTTCACTATATCACATAATAATTAATACCATATTTAATTGAAAGAAAAATTAAATTCAAGACAAAAAGTTACCTAGCGAGCGACAGATATTGCCACAGACTGAACACAACAAAACTAAAATGCCACAGAATGACAGCTAGAAACAAAGAGTATATAAGGCTAGAAATTACGACATTGACGACTTTTAGTTTTAGCGACCAAAATAGTTTTGGAAACTAAAATTGTTTAGCGTCATAACTGGCGACTTTTGGAGACAATCCTAGAGTCACTAATGTTGAAATTGAATTGATTATTTTTTTATACCACTTTGGTGGCAGACAAGCACACGGCCCACCTGATGGAAAGTGGTTACCGTGGCCTATGGACGTATGCAACACCAGGGACGTTACACTCGCGCTGCCGACCCTGAAGAAACCTCCTAATGCCCCTTTTGAAGAACCCCATATTGTAGGCGCATGGAAAGACCGCAGCAGGGAATTCATTCCACAACTTGAGTATGCGTGGGATGAAGTTTCTTTCATACCGCACAGTGCGTACCATCTCAGGTTGCAATGTCTGGGGATGAACTCCCTGCCTACGGCGAGCGGTGCGATGATAGAATGTTGCTGTGGGCATCATGTCAAACAATTCATCTGAGCACAAACCGTTGTACAGGCGGTAGCACACACACAGCGAAGAAAAGTCCCTCCTAAAGCGGAGAGATTCCACATCACCTGCGAGTATGGGATTGTCAACCAGCCTCAACGCCCGTCTTTGCACCGAGTCGAATGGGTCAAGCTGGTAAGCAGGCGCTCCAGCAAAAAGGTGACAGCAGTACTCCATGTGGGGCCGGACCTGTGCCTTATAAAGAAGGAGTCTCTGCCCCACAGTGAAGTACTGCCTCGCCCTGTTGAGCACACCAAGTTTCTTTGATGCCAACTTAACCTTGTCCTCCAAATGACTGCGAAACTGGACATCCCTGGAGATAGCGACACCAAGGATCCCGATACTCGAGGCAATGGTAAGCGGCGAGCCCAGGAATTGTGATGCCACAATGAATGGGATTTTCTTAGCAGTGAATACACACACTTGTGTCTTAGAGGGGTAAAAAAGGACTAGGTTTAGCCGTCCCCAATCGGATACTCCAGAGAGAGTAGTCTCGATTTCGGACACAAGTTGTTCGCGACACTCTAACACCTCGGACCGAAGGATATTTGCACGGCCCGTGTAACACGTGTACCCGGTACTGTCGTCCGCATAACAATGAATGGAGCCATCAGACAGCATGTCATTGATATGCAGCAGAAACAGGGTCGGAGATAACACGGAGCCTTGTGGGACACCAGGGTTTATGTCCATGCGGTCCGAGCAGCTACCGTCGACGACAGCTTGGATACTTCTGTTGGACAAAAAGCTGGCGATCCATTCGCATAGTCCCTCGGGGAGTCCATAGTATGGCAACTTCGTAAGAAGACCTCTGTGCCAGACCCGATCGAAGGCCTTCGCTATATCGTGGCTGACTGCTAGTGCCTCACCCCGCGACTCAATGGCTTGTGCCCAACGGTTTGTGAGATACACAAGAAGGTCACCGGTAGAGCGACGGTGGCGAAAGCCGTACTGTCGGTCGCTCAATAGATCGTTTCCTTCAAGGTATCTCAAGAGCTGTGTATTGATAACACGCTCCATCACCTTCGAGAGAAGGGAGGTGATAGCAATAGGCCTGTAATTGGACGGATCTGTCCTGTCACCTTTCTTAGGCATAGGATGCACAAAGGCAGTCTTCCACGAGGCCGGGACTTGTCTCGCGGAGTAAGAAGGTGCGAAAAGGCGGGTAAGTATAGGGCACGCTCGGGGCCACAGTGTTTAAGCACCATCGACGGTATACCGTCCGGACCACTCGACTTCCGAACATCTAAGGACTGAAGTTCCCGCCGGACCACCCGTTGCGTGATTTTTACTTCGGTCATGGAAGCACCACAGCTGGGAAGAATAGGTGCTTCAGCATTCCCGTCGTTCATAGTCGAGTTTGACGCAAAGAGATTACTTAAGAGATCGGCTTTCTCCTTAGCGCCATGGGCCAGACTACCGTCAGGTTTTTGCAGCGGCGGAAGGCAGGATTGGTAGAAGTTTCCCTCAGCAGCTTTGGCAAGCGACCAAAATGCACGACTGCCAGATGGGTAGCGCGCAAGCCTTTCGCCAATTCTGCCAATGAACTCAAACTTAGCCCTGGCCGTTGCTTTTTTACTGGACCTTGAGGCAGCATTAAACTTCCGCTTCACTTCAGCAACGTTAGGATTCTTGTTGGCAAGAGCCGTGGTCCAAGTCCTGTATGCAGATTGCTTGTGTTCTCTAGCTTATCTGCAGGGCCTATTAAACCACGGGCGGTTGCTTGCTCCTGTTGCGATCCAGCGGTTGGGAATATAGCATTCCATGCCCGCTAGGATCGCTTCAGCCACTGTTTTTGCACAGGAGCTTGGATCATCTGAAGTGAAGCAAAGCTACCTCCACGGGTGCGACGCAAAGAATTCTCGCAGTCCGTCCCAGTCTGCCGACTTGTAGTGCCAGACATGCCGCCATTGAGGTGGCCACGGAGGTTCAGGCCGCGTGACAGTCACTTGCGCCCGGACGAGGCTGTGGTCCGAAGTTCCAAGTGGTGCTTCCTCAGTTACAGAGTATTCGTCTGGGCGCGTAGTCAGCAGAAGGTCCAGTATAGAGCTTCTGTGGATCTCTATTTCTGGTGTTCTAGTAATAAAATGCATCAGTTGAGAGAACCCGTAGGTCAGTGCGAAGTCATGAGCAGCCCTTCCCGCAAAATTCAGTTCTAGGAGACCCCAGCCACTCTACGTGGTGAGCGTTAAAGTCTCCCAAGAATACTAAGTCTGCGGTGGGGTGCTGCTCAATTACCCTGTCTGCTGACCGCTGCAGGTGCACAAACAGTTGAGCCGTGCCCAAGTCACCGCTATGAGAACTGTAGAGGCAAGCATAGACACGGGCGTGGCCTCCGTGATCCATACGTACCCAAAGAGTGGACAGGTCCCTGTCTTCCAGGCCATTAAGACGGCGACAGCAAATATCATCCCGGATATGCAAGCACACCCCAGCGCGACTTAAGAAATTGTGCTCGAGTTTGTACCCGGGGTACATTAGGTGGGCTACATCAGCCGGGCATGATATTTGCGTCTCCGTCAGAAAGAACAACGTAGGCTGCGCGGTTTCTAGATGGTGGTGGACCTCGTTAAGGTTAGAGTGGAGGCCCCTGATATTACACATATCCACTTGCAATGTGGATGATGATGCCGCTGTGGTAACACGTGAATAAATATTTGTCAACTCGACATATAATTATTATAAAGTGCCAACAGATACATTACGGAAGCCAACAAATACTCTTCCATTTGTACCTGAATGAATTGAATCTTGAATTAGGTGACTTAAACCAACAAACACTCTTCCATTTGTACCTGAATGAATTGAACCCTGAATCATAGATTATTATATCCCTGAATTAGGTGACCTTTTAATTTTAGTTGCATACGTGCACTGAAAAAAAACTAGTTTTAACGACTTTCAGTCTAGACCAGTCTAGACTCACATTTCTAGGAGTTGGTAACACAAGTCTGTGGACAAAGGACATGAGTACATGACATTGACATATCTATATTGATGTAGTACATGACGTATTGTAATGTATACAAAAATCTTAAGGGTTTTGTATTTTTACATTTTGTATGATAATTATGTTAAGATATTACCATTACAATACAAAATAGAATACGTGATGACCGTGTAAAACATAACAGAATACGCGGTGACGTTCTATAATATGTGATTGTCAAAAACAAAGTACAAACTTTTATGGTGTACCGGTAATTTAAATTATTTTTGTTGTCAATTGATGCCAAAAGCAGGCGCCAGGCGCATTTTGTATGTTGTATACTATATTATATGTATATTGTTATTAATTTTTTACTTGTGTTGATAAATTAATCATTTGAAATCTAAATTTCAACTTGAAGGAAGATTTTTGATTTTGATTATTTGTATCCTACTTGAAATCCTAGAAAAGTGTATACCTATTTATTTGTGATATTGTAAGGGTCACACCTCATAATGTAATACCAATGACAACTTCTATTTCAATTATGAGTGATAATACATGCAAACGAATAACTTGTAAAAGGGTTCAACCAAATCCTCTATTTCAAAAATGGCTCGAAGAATTGTATGATGAAGCAAAAGACAAGAAGAGCAAGCTGGAGTCAATGTTGAAGGAAGCGTTAGACTCCTTATCAAAATATCCTGTACCACTTCAATCGGGTGCTGAATGCATTATTTTGAAAGGCTTTAAAAAAAAGCTGTGTACTTTTTTAGATGAGCGGTTGAAAGTACATAATTACAATTTAGCTTTGACACAATCTAAGGCTACATTCAGCACCTCTAGTTCTCACTCAGGTACTAACTGTAGCTCACCAACATTGGAGATCTTAAATTCTGAAAACAGACTTCAGCAATCTGACATTTCTCATACTAGTGCAACTAATGCAACTCTAGGTAATGGATCTCCCACAGAAAATTTTCAGTCAGCACCAGAAAATGAGAGCTATCACGGGAATCCTGATACTAGTAGAGTCACAAATTCTAAATCTCACAGACCTACAACTGGACAAAAGAAAGATAAATCTGTAAGAAAAAAGTATAAGCCTGCTCATAGATCAGGAGCATATGCAATATTAATAGCATTGCTTGAAAATAGGAATGAAACTGCGCTAACCAAAGAGGAGTTAATCAGTAAGGCTCAAAAACATTCTGAGGAATCCTTTGTAAGGCGAAAACCTAATACCTATTACACAGCTTGGTCTAACATATCAAGGCTTGTGACTAAAGGACTAGTAACAAAAGTTAGGAAGAAAGAAGTGAGGTATTCATTGTCTAGGGAAGGAATGAAACTTGCTGTAGAACTTTTAGAAGACAGTAAGAAAATACCCACAGTTAATGATGTTATCTTCAGTGATGTATCATCTATAAGTAGTGTACCATCTACAAGTGGTATGCCATCTACAAGTGGTGTACCATCTACAAGTGGTGTACCATCTACAAGTGGTGTACCATCTACAAGTGGTATACCATCTCCAAGTTTTGTACCATCTACAAGTGGTGTACCATCTACAAGTAGTGTACCATCTACAAGTGGTGTACCATCTACAAGTGGTGTACCATCTACAAGTGGTATACCATCTACAAGTTGTGTACCATCTACAAGTGGTGTACCATCTACAAGTAGTGTACCATCTACAAGTGGTGTACCATCTACAAGTTATGTACCATCTACAAGTTGTTTACCATCTACAAGTGGTGTGTCACAGATTAATAATAACACTGTCAATGAATTGCCAGCTGGGTCATTCAATATAATATTACTTATTGATAAAAATGAAACTGGGGGGTATGTATTATTTATCACAGCTAAAATGAATATGATTTTTTTTTAGTTATGGGGTTTAGGTACTTTAACTACAGACATTGGCGGAAGTCTGGTAGAATACCTGGGTTTGCCAATAAATAAAAAAATCAATTCAATTAGTTATAGGGCAGGCCCCAGGGTCCTATAAGCTTTTGAATACAATCAGAGTTAGCACTCGGAAGAAGAATTATTCATAAATAGAATATGTGAATAATTCTTCTTCTACATCTAAATCACTTAGTATAATAAAACAGATGATTAGGATATACTATTTTGTTTAAAAAACATTTATATAAGTGTGTATCTGTATTTTAAATAAAAGCTATTTGCAGTGTATCCAGGAAGAATGATCCAACAGTGGCTCAATTTAACAAATATCCTGACTTGAACCATGAGTACCGGAGCTTGAAAATTGGAGACTACACATGGATAGCAAGACACAAAGTGAACAAAGAAGTGGAACTAGTCCTTCCTTACATCATTGAAAGAAAAAGGATGGATGATCTTGGTGCCAGTATCAAGGATAGCCGATTTCATGAGCAAAAGTTCCGTTTACGAAAGTGTGGATTGAAAAATGTGATTTATTTAATTGAAAATTACGGCAATAATAAACATGTTGGATTGCCCATTCAGCACTTAATGCAAGCATTAGCAAACACAAGAGTCCAGGATGATTTCAAAGTTCACATTACTGATTCTTTGACTAATACTGCTAGATTTTTAGCTATGATGACCAAAAGGCTTACTATTAGATATAAGGTAATTGTAACATTCTATTCAAGCAATATAGATTTTAATAGATAGTAGAGTCGGCCTTGCGATCGAGAGGTTCTAGGTTCGAAGCCTGGCCTTTACACTATCAATGTGAAGGTGCAAATATTAGTAAGTTCGGTTACTAGGACTCTTCACAAAAAAGTCCTAGGTGTATGAATGCCAGGATTGTGGCAGGTAGTCTCTGCCTACCCTAGTGAGAGAGGTATGACTATATGCATGTGTATGAATAGTTAGCGCCATTATGTTGCCTGTTGGCCTGTTGACTGGAAGGTGAGGTTGGCTTCCATACCAGACGTACATACCTTCTTACCAATTGGACTGCGTTATGTAAGAAACGATTAAGCGCCACTTAGACAAAACTGAGAAAATGAGCTTCAAAGATTTCAAAGTTAAAATTGTCGCTGTGCATACATTTATTATGTTTAGCGTATGATTTTTATTCTGAAGATATGAAATCTGTATGAGATTACATTAGTTAAAATAAATAAGGCTATATAATAAACCATTGGAGTTATGGCCAGTTTTCCGCTTAATTTGTTAATGCATAATAATGAAATGAAATGAAATATGTTTATTTGCAGAAATATGGTAGGTACAGGGTTTTAAACATAAATATAAGAATCGCATATTTCGTCAGTCAATGTTCTGACATGCAAAATATAATGTAGCTAAAATAATGCTTAATTGAAATATTTGGATCAAATCGCCATGTCAAATGCTTTCATAAATCATTGTCAAATTAAATTAATTAATTAATTCGGAATTAATAACATTGAACTCAGAAAAAATTAAACAATAATCAATTGAACACAGAATAAAACATGGTATTATGTCATAAATTAATCACAGTCAAATAAATAAATGAAATTTAAAAATTCAAAGCTACCAATATTGAATTCAAAATAAATAATAATCAATTGAACATTTAATGAGAATAAAATCAACAATTACGCTCACTTAAATAATCATTCAACGAATAGAACATTCGATCCATATTTAGACCAATTTAATTTATCAATAACGTACTATACGACATAATTGTCGCTTAATACTTTATTGCGATTAGTTTCGGATGAAATAAATTAGACTTTCGGATTAAATCCAAATATTTTAATAAGATTAACTCAAATTAAAACAAAACAATGTATAATTTCTACTTCTAAATAGTAATTTAAAAACCGGTTAAAACTTTTATCTTTTCTTCATTAACAGTACTTTATTTTTTATTCTTCGTCTTCTACTTCAAAATCAATAGATCCATTAAAACCTATATCGTCTTCTAAATCACGAGATCCAGTTAAATTTTCATAATATTTTCTCGCATCCAGAGGGAATCAGGTGAAGGAGGGATTTTATATCATACAGCTTTGGTTGAGAAATTGGTTTTCCTTCTGGCCAAAGTTGCTCATAATGCCTTGACAATTTCAATGGGTTATGTAATGTTCCTCTTTTTGTTCTTTTATTGAGATTTACTTCCTGGGTTTGATCGCCATGAATGGTTGAAAGAAGTATCCGACCAGGTTTATTCTTATAAATGTTAATTTCTTTAGTTTTCAACCAACTTACAGGATTTCCTTCTATATCTTTTTTCTATTTACTATTGTCTTTAACATTTTAGAAACTCCTACAAAGTCTATTCTCTCCATTTTAGTAGCTATCAACTTGTTTCTCTTACGACAACTGGTCATCACATCAATGTAGTCTTGTGGAGTATATAGCCGGGTACCTATGTGTTTTTAAGGCTGATTCAATATCACTAAACTCGCTATTATTTTCTAAAAAGCTATGCCCAGGAGCCATAAATCGGAGGGTAATTTTCCCTAGGTTGTTATTTTCTTCGAGCACTGCAAATAGGAGTAAAGTTAACTTAATATTACGATTCTGACCACCACAGGAGCCTGACCACAGGATGAGTTCTTTGACTTTTGAGTCTAGATTTAAAGTTATATGTTTGCGTAAAGTAGAGCCTACTTCTTGTGCTCCCCTGCCTGCTATACCTTCCACCATCATCTCACTGTATTGATACTGATAATAACTTTGAATTGCATCACAGCTTGTTAACGAAGCAATGAAACGGTAACCACGAATATTCTTATTAAATCTATCCATTTTACCGTTTGCTTTTAAATAATTTCACAAATAGCAACAAATATGATAGTAACAAAATATCCTTCCGTAATTACGTAAGACACGATTAACGAATTACACACCATTTTTGGTGGTTAATTCGATACTGCGGTTTAGTAGTAGTTAAATCAAAAGGCAAAACCGAATTATCTTCAATGTGGGCGTATTTCATTCGTTTATGCAATTTGAAAAACTATCTGTAACCGTTACTTTGATGCATAATTCTTTAATACATAACGAATGTGTGCACAAATTCTAACAATTTTCAGTATGTCGCTTAATTCACCCCCTTATTATAAGGCCATAAGAGTAATTTTTGAACACAAAAGTAACTGAACATATTGTTTATCATGCCTATAATCGAACTGCATTCATAACTTTTTTTTTTTTCGATTTTGTCGCTTAATTCGTTCTTACGTAACGCAGTCCAATTGGTAAAATAGAAATTTCATTCATAAGTTCCTGGTGCGATATTCTGCGAAAGAAACATTCTGAGAAAGAGATGTTTTATGATCAAGGGACATTTTGCACGTTTTGCGCCTGAGCCATGTCAGTATGCCAGTATTATTCTTTAGTAGCTGTACGACGCAGTGTGGACATTGACATGGGTTTAGCATTTGTATAGCCTCAATTTACGCATTATAATATCAGGTAGGTATCTAATGAGTCTCGTCAAAATCGGCCGAGCCGTTCCAGTCAATCGTCTTTATACATTTTTTTCCTGATTAATTATGGGCCTACTTAACATTTTAATATTACAAGCATACATTTCTATTTTATTTATTTAAATTAATGAGGATATTTTTTTCATCAGGATAAAAATCTCAAAGGGTGCAGTGATGGCGTATCGGAAGATTACCTGATGACATTTGATTACTTCAATAAGGCATCAGTGAAAACCAAACCGTTAACAGTTACCGAAACATTCATCAAATTATTGCTGCAACTTAAGGGCGTGTCTGTTGAAAAAGCTTTAGCAATCACAGCCAAGTATACTACTCCTAGGTCTCTAATTATACAATACCGGAAATGCGATCAGAGCGAAGGCGAATATCTATTAGCTAACTTAAAATATGGAAATTTAAGTCGAAATGTAGGTCCTACAGTCAGTAAATCTATTTACCAATTATTCACGCGAAGACGAACAAGTAAAAATGCCGAACTTCCGAGTTAATTTAGTACCCATATTTTAGTTTAAAGTTTAAGTAGGTACCTATGTGTGCATATTGTTTAAGTATAACAAATTATAAACTATCTTTTATTTGTAGAATTACAATAAATACTGTAAAACGGGGTGAATAGAAATAAAATGTCATCGGAAATTTCGGAATGATTTATCTATAATTTAATCCGGTTGAGCAGTAGGGTTGTAATTGTAATTAGGTGACAACACTTAGGTAAAGGCATCTAAGGGAGAAACTTACGAATTTGATATAGGCTGACCTAATTATATCAAATTCGTTAATTACTTTCTGATTACGTGTTTCTCATTAACTCATCTCATATGTTTTTAAAAGTGAAAGTACAGGCAAAAACAATAATTGTGATTTTGTAAAAATATTTCAGATACCTGACGTTTTTTTTGAACTCGACGTAGAGTAGAAAGAAGAAAAAAAAGCAGGAATTTTATTGTAAAGCGTATGTTGGTATAAGATGAACAATAAATATAGTGGCTTAGTTATTTTGAGTACTATTAGATAGACACTATAGATTCTTATTAAAAATAAAATAAATTTTTACCATTTCCTATTCACCCGTAAAAGTTATCTTGTAAAACGAGGAGCATGTGTCTGTCTGATTTATTTATCAACGAATTAGCATAATCTCATTCAGTATTGAAAAACTAGTCATTGTTTTGCTTTAAATAAAACCCAATTATAATATGTATACCTTTATTTAACATAACCATTGACAGACGAGTGTCTAGTAGCAGTATTAAACTTCAGAGAATAGAGAATTTTAATGGCATGTAAACCTTTCGAATATCTATCCAATAAACAGATTTAAGAGCACTTTAGGATGGAATCAGCTTTCCCATTTTACAAACAGCATGCTAAAATCACAAACAAAATATACAGTATTGGTGTAACATCCATAAGGACCAGTCACTTGCAGTGATAAAAGCTTCGCTCAGCTATCACCCGCCCGCCTGCATGTTAATTGATGTTCCTGTCGTGACTGCACGCGGACGCTGCCTGGGACAAAACACGACGTAACGACAGCGGGATAGAGAAGCGCGAGCGTGATTGTTTCACGTGGTTCGTTTATTAAATATGATTTGGCACAAAAAAGTTGGTGATATTCTATTTCAGAGATTCTCAAAGTATGTAAGTACGTTTTTAGGCGATGTTGGTTAGTACACGAGATTCATTAAACTTGATTGTGCCAAATCACTACAGGTACTACTTTAGACCCTTATTTTCATCATCACATTGCGTTTCCTTATAATAACACTTAACATTAATAAATATGCTTATAGCTATATCTTTGAAATATAGTGTGTTTGAAGCTCCATACCGAATTTACCAAATGCAGTGTCCAACATTGAAATTCGAGACATGGCACAGTTCACAAATACAGCTCACCACTACAACTACATTGCACTCAAATATGGAATATAAATCACCAGTGACTGTTTAGGCTTAAAATAATTTTGAATCTCAATAGTTTGTAATATTATATACTTATCAAATTTACAAATCACATAATATAACTATACAGAATATATATTAAGAATGTAACAATAATTGTTTTTAAAATTTGGTGAAATACAATAATAGGCATAATATGCTTACACAACGTCTACTTAAAATTAAGCATGCAATGAAAAAATAAATGCCGAAACATCTAGAAATTACAAAATTATACTACGTAGATAGAGAAAACAAAAATCAAATTCGAGTTTTCAAATTAAATTAGATCTAGTGACCAACCACCTAATATAATTCGGACAAGCTTTAAAATATTTCTAAGGTATTTTTGTATAATATACTTATGTACATTGTACGAAATTCCCGTTCTAGTCAATCAGGTAGATGAATAATATACATTTATATATTTTCGACGGTTTTGTAATATATGGAGGTAAATACAGTTTTATTGAGTTTGTTATTAATATTACACCCGAAATACTTTTTTAGCTGTCAGCTGGCAATGTATAATAAAATAAATTAATTGAGATTTCAATCGTCCAGTATAACCTAAAATTGGAATTCCGTATAGATTTATTTTCCTGTATCTTCATTCAGTGCACTTGAATGTGTCGATTGTGTAAAACAAATATCTCCATTATAAAATACGTCTTAATTTTAACTACGTGCACTTATAGTGAAAAGTGACCTTAAAAAGTCTAGAGAGTGTGGTAGTTCCTTTCAGTTTGATTCTTGTAGTACTTGAATCCCATAAAACCGATTGCGAGGAGACCCAGAGTCAATATGATGCCACCAATGAAACTTGCTCCGTCAAATCTGTAATTAATAAAAACAATTTTATTAAGGTGCAAAATTTACGACGGGAAAATTTTGTTCAATATAATTTTTTCTTCATTGTACCCCAGGGGATCCATGGAACATGACGGTTTCACGTGTGGTACAACGGTCCTATCACTAGTGGTACAAAGCAGGGGGTACGACACCGCGACGGAGCAAATTTGATAAATGAATTTTTGAACAAGTCACGAGCAAAAAACTGTGTTTGACTTTGCCTTTTAAAAAAATTAAATGTTCTATCTTTAAATATTGTTGTTCGGCCAACATGGCAACAGTTAGGACGAAACGAAACAAAACGCTCGACTAAAAATAGTGAAGACAGTGCAATCGCACGGTGCTCTTTCTGACCGAGCAGCGCCTGATGACGTCTACAAATGCGTCTACTGAGGCAGGAGGCCAAACGACGGTATTCCATTGTCACATAGTATATGTAAGTAATGGTGCCCCTCTTTTCTGAGACTTTGCCTTCAGTTTACCTTCAGGCAAGACAAAGTCTAATTGACGTGGCCTATTATAAAAAAAAAAGTTCAAGTGTATAGTCGCTTGCTCTAATGATAAAAGTCAACTATCGATCGTGAAGAAACCTGTCTGTCTACATTAGAGTTCTCCAAATAAGTTCCTGTATCAATAAATATTTTTGTAAGCCTAGTACTTTGTACATGAATTACCAGGCTTACAGAAACTTGATCGAACAATCTTTACCGTGATACACACACGCATGCATAAGAAGTTCATCACGCATTGCATTGCATTAACATCTCAGCGAATATTGCATGAACAATGCAGTGCATGACGAACTGGAACTTAAACATTGTTGTCAACTAGTGACACAAATGTACTAGGCTCACAGAAACATCACCATTTGATGTATTTCGATTAATGTTTCTTAACAAAGAGCAAGTTGAATTTACGAAATAGGCTACTTTTTATCCCAGGAGTAGTTCCTGTGGGTCGCGGGAACGAGAACAGTACGCTGAAGCGCAGGCAACAGATACATAAATATAGCCGCTTTTATTCTAAGTTATTTACAAAATATCCACTATTTAAATGTTGCTTGACGATAGCAATTAATATTTTCGTTGTTCGTTTTAAATGTAAATTGACCTCTGTCTGTTATCTTAAGTATTGGAGGTATGCAACGTTATCTTTAGTTTTGGTTTAATTCTAGAGAATTGCTTGTTTCATATTCAAAGTAAGCACGGTCGCATTTGGAGAGCGTCACTTTAAGTGCGGAAATTCCTTAAATTTTCCTTTTTTAGAAGAATTTATCAATTTGACGTATAAAATGGGAGGAGGGGAGGGAGTTCCATGTAGGGGCTGTGGCAAAGGGCAATGTCACCTGCAAGTCGGTGAATAACGGATAAGGCACTCGTGTAGAATTTTCTCTCACGATTAGGTCAGTCAGACGGCAGTGGCGGCCATTGACTAGACCTTGGGAAATGCCATAGACAACATTTTATCGCGAAAAAAAGGGATTAAAGGTTCACAGAGGGTATGACAGTTTGTATGGAAGTTCGTCATTTTTTAAAATAGCCTTATGAAAGTTGCCACACACGATCGATTAAAGCTATATTTAGTTGCAATAACCGATATCTACGGGGGCAACAATCGACATTGACGCGGGCAACAACTAATGATTTATTAATCTGTACTTACGATCTGGAGGCCTGGACAATTTGGGGTGCTATAGTAGATGCTTCGCTTTTCTCCGTCACAGCTTGCTTCTCTTTTTCACCTGGTTTTGTTTCATCCTTTTTAGGTACTACTGTTGTGATCGTAGTGGTAGAATTAGGAGCTGGGGTTGTAACGGGTGCGGGTGTCGTGGTCGGTTCAGTTTTATTCTTAGGATCAACTGTTGTGCCTTTAGGATCATCTTTTGCAGTTTTGTTGTCCTTTGAGGTTTCGGTTTTGGCATTCGGTGGTGTTACAGTCTCCGTAGAAGTTTGAGTAGGGTCCTTCTCATGTGTTGCTTGTGTCGGCTCTGGTACCACAAGCGGCTTGGGATCTGCTTCTTTGGTAGGATGGATTGTCGAGGTGTCTGGTGTGGCCGTAGGGAGCGTCGTCAATTTTGCAGTCGAGGTAGCTGAAATATGGAATGTAATATGGAGGATTTATATAATTATATATATCTACCTATTCTTCAAAAAGGATGAACGCGTAACACTGCGTGGAGCAGGTTATCTACCTACCCAGTTTTTCCATTTCCATAAATAAGTACCTACCTATATATTTCATTTTCATAATTAATTAAATCAACCACATAACACTATTTTAATTCACAGATAAAGAATCACAATCATCATATATCTAATTAGGTATAAACGGAATTTTGATAGTAAATGTTACTTGTTCTAAGGTTGTTTCAATATATCAGATTTCAATTGGATGAAGCCCTTTTATATATATTATAGTGACCTTCAGCTTGAAAATAGAATGATGACTGAAATTCACTTGGACATAGCCGCAGGCAGCATGCACACAGCTAGGTTATGATATTGTAAGTATTGTAACTTGTCTCTCAAATATGTAGTAAGATTGTAGTGCGTGTTGAGTACCATTTTTCGTAATTGGAAAGATATTACGATAGAGTGATGAAATAACAGGAACTTTGTAAAACATGGCAGATAAAACTGCAGGTTGCATGCCTAATTTCTTTCAGTTATTCATAATAATAAAAATTGTACTCTGAGGGAGGTGTGACCTAGCTGAATAATAATAAAGATTCAAGGGCATTCTACACTATGAAGAAGAGAAGGGTCACAGAAAATTATCTGCTTGCCTTTGAAGAATAATTCACTAACACAGAAAATGCACTTTGAAATTATAAATTAAAAATAAACTGGCAGGATTTCACTAGTATGAGTTTAAGTGATCTGGGTTTTCACATTTCATCTAGAGAAGTTCATGGTCTAGAATGTTATAATGAGGTTAAGGTTGAATTATTGTTAAAAGATATACGCAATTTCGAGTTTGTCACAAAAACTAAACATTTACTTCGATACCCACATTTAGGAATTAGCAATCAAAACTGTCAAATACACAACAAGTGTATCTAGATTAGCCACATAATAATATTCATTGGTGGAATTCATTTTTAATTATGCTGTGGTACCTTAAATATTAAGAATACTAATATGGCTTATAAATGCATCGAGAACATTAATAGATTTTAATGAGATGTATAGAATTTTCTATAAATAAATATAAATTCTCTGGATGAAACAGAGCACTACCAACAGCAGACTTTAAAACTTATTTTTATTCTTATCAGTGTAATTTTATAAATGTTTACATTTTCATTACATTGTTAGGCATGATACTTGATAAGCAATTTACAAATATTCAATATATTAACCAATGTATATGTAGCATTTTTTTTATTTTATTAAACACATTTCATATAATTTTTTGTATATAACCATGTCTATTTGCAGTCCAATGATGTATATAGTGTTAAGGCTGGCTGATGACAACCATAGTTATAGTCATCAGTACATGACATTTATAACGTTGCTAGCCAACAGTTTGTTGTTGACTGTCATTGGAAAATAAATAAAAACTGTTCTTTTTTGTGTATGTAAAAATCTGTATTATCAATTTGGGACTGCAACAAACTCACAGCAACCAGTAATAAATCAGGGAGAGTGTTAAGGCTGGCTGATGACAACCATAGTTATAGTCATCAGTACATGACATTTATAACGTTGCTAGCCAACAGTTTGTTGTTGACTGTCATTGAAAAAAAAACTGGTTTTTTTTGTGTGTATGTAAAAATCTGTATTATCAATTTGGCTCACGCATATATATAGACCCTCCCAGGTTTTACAACACACTAGGATGCACTGTTGTACAGTTGAGAAAGGAAATAAGTATACACACCTTATACTTAACCAAACTAGCGGTAGCCTAGTGGTATGGGTAATGGACTGCTGAGACGAGGTGTCAGGTTCGATCCCAGGTTTTACCATGGCACAAACCAATAACTTTTCAAAATTATGTGTGTATTTATTGCAGGTTTATAAGTGCCTGGTTAATGGCAATAGGCACGCCACCTATTACATTGGGACCTAAACATAAACTGGCGAAATGTGGGTGCTAGCACCTCTGCCTACCCCTTCGGGGAAATAGGTGTGAGTTTATGTTATGTTAACCGAACCAATATTAAATTGTTGTAAACCAGTATTGTAAGAGGCACCCACAGGACAGGCCTAGGCCTAGTGTGGGGCGATGGGAAATGTTACTATGTGTATGTGTTTTTAATGGTAATAAAATTAATTTAAATTAATTTAATTTTATCCTTTGTCTTTTGTAAAAAAGTGATTGTATAATCTATAGTTGTATGAAAAGGTGTAAACTTATATCCTTTTTGAACAACACATAATTATACAAATATACAAGGTATCAATACCTGAGTGTGTGCAAGACAAAAGTACAGCTGAAAATGACTACTTTTTGTTATACCTTATATCTCAAATGAATCAAGTTTTATATTCGATTGTATGCTTCAACCAGGAAACAAATTAGAATAAACTTGGTTTAAAGCATGATTCTGTTCAGAGTAAGCAGGTTTTGTTCAAGGTGTAAATTGGATTTATTGAGTTCAATAACCAGTTGCTAACATCATTGAATTAAGTGAGCTCATATTGCAATAACAATGCCGCGTCACAGAAAAAAAAAAACAGCAATTAAGAGGGAATACATCTAAAATTCCTTGACCTTGATGAAATTACGTGGAACAATTCGAACCCCAATATAAATAGGTGAATCGTAATTAAATAATTTCTAGCATTTAATAGTTCCAGATAGCGGGAGAATAGTAACTACGCATCTTGTAATGTGGTAGAATTCTTATGAAATGCATTCTTTATGCCAGATTGAACTGTTATATTTTCTTACCTTCTTGGTTTGGTAGACTGAAGCACCCCGACAGTGATAATAAACAAATAATTATTACACCCTTCATGTTGGATATTACTTAAATTATCAGTCAAATTGAATATTTATCAAAAAATACTACGCTTTAACTGATTGCCGACAAGAGAGAAAAAACGATTTTTTCTAATATAATCATTAGTGTTGTCTTATTACTAAAGAGAAGTTACCTTGTCTAATCAGATAAACTAAATTAAATTAGTCGATTACTTAATATTTTGATTCAATACTTTTTGATATTTTTAATTTTTAAACGAATTTAAATTTGAAGAAAATGTTACAAATTAAAATTAATATAAATTATTACAATTCGGTTAGAATATATTATAATTCGATGTATAATATGGCAGGCGAAAGGTGATTCGAGAAAACGGTGGCAAATGAGAAAAATCCTTATTGGTCTAGCTTACACCTCGGTAATTGAGACTCGAAACGGCATGCGATTTTTGTAGGTTCAATTCCAACATAAAGCTTCGCCAAGTAACCAAGGCCGATCGTTGTCTAGAAATAAAGGAATAAAATTGTCCTTCGCACCCCGACTGACCCTGGTTCTTATACGGTTTTGAGATGACCCCTCAAGTGTGAAAATATCTGTATCTCCATCTTTTCCACAGTCAGCCCATCTTCTTGCTTGTTTTCCACTCTGATACTTTATATCGACGGATTATTGTTCAAATCTATACCTCAAACCTAAATTTATATATAGTGAAGACTAGTTTTATTCGATTAATATAATAATAATTTAACACCAATATTTCAAATTACTTATCACTTATTACTTCTGAGGTCAAGTCTGGAGTAAATGTCTAACTAAATTGTCCGCATTTTCCCCACACGGGTTGAAAATTCCCACAGCATGGGGAATTCCCCACACATTGGCAACGCTGCTGTATAGATTATACTATTACAGTCTGGCCATCGGTTCTTTGCACAAGAAAAGAGCGGTAAATTCAAAAAAACAAGGGGTGACAACACCGACTATAGACTGAAAAAATGCGTTTGATACTATTATTTTTTATATTCAATAAAAGTTATTTTATACATTTTTATTTATTACGTGTTATTCATACCTGTACATATATAACAAACTGAGTCGGATAAGCTGCACAAACTTTAAAATTAGCTTAGATATCATCATCATAGCATTTAGTCCCGTTTGCGGCCCAAACTTGCACTCCGGTATTTATGAATTAACGGTGACTGTAGCCTAATGGTTATGGCGTTGGACGTACAATGTTGACGTTGCAGTTTTGATCCCCAGTCATTGCACTACCGGTATGAACCCACACAAGCAGTTTTATACTAGTAATTTCAGTTGCTAGTATGCTTTTATTAAAAAAGAAATTTTCTACTTACACATAAAGTTAACATACATGCTTGCTCATCATGCAAATAAGGATCATGTCCAGGATACAAGAAAAAAAATTACAAGTCATTAATATTTATAATTTTATTATGATTCATAATCAAAGTCTGATTCTATAAATTCAACACCAGAAAATGAACTGTCACTATCGTCATCATCATCACGTACATTTATTATAAATCGTTCCAGTACTGTTTCTGTGATTCCATCTCTTAATTTGTATTCATTTTCGACGTGAATGACGTGATCTGTGCATTTCTTCCAATCATCAGCCGTTACACTAAGAAAAGACTCTTTAATTAAGTTTTCCATTTCTGCCCCTGGTACTCCTATATTTTTGCTAGCCACTTTTCGTTTAGCTAAACTCCATATGAGCTCAATAGCATTTAAATCACAGTGGTATGGAGGTAGTTTAAGCACTTCGTGGCCATGTTGTTTTAGAAGTTCTTCTGCTTTATACAAGGGTTCAGGCTTATTCTCTTTAACGAGGCACATTAATTCATCTTTAGTATAAATTTCTTCAAATGGAATGTTGTTTTCTCTAAGCCACTTCTGTATGTCACTTTTTAAGTTCTGCATTGTTGGTGGTTTATTTATTTGTGTAACATGATAACTAGCATTGTCCATCACAATCACACTAGGCTCTGTCAAATTTGGAATCAATTTCTCACCTAACCACTTCATAAAATTTTCTGCATTCATGTCATCATGATAGTCAGCTGTTTTTGATTTGGTACTAAATACTAACAGTGCATTGGGCACAAAACCCTTTTCCGATCCAGCATGTACTATAATATGTCTCTTGCCAGACGAAATTTTGTCTATCACTCCACTAGTGGAAGGACCTTGCCATGATTTTTTTACCTTATAATTTTGGTGAACATAGGTTTCATCAAGATAAATTATTGGTTTCCCTTGTTGTCGTTTCTCAGCAATTGTTCGAAGATATCTGTGTCTCCAAGCAGCTAGTTCAAAGTTCTCTATGAGCAAAGACCTTTCATTCTGGTTTTTCTTAAACTCGAAACCATTTTTTTTCAATATCTGCCGTAATGTTTCACGACAGCCGGTGAAGCCAATTGACTCTCTGAGTTCAACAAGTAAATTCTGTAGAGTAGGAACCTGTTTTTTTACACAGTAAAATTCATTAATCTTATTCCTAATAGCCGTTAAATCAAAATCATCCAGATTTGATACCGTGCCCTGACGAGGGCGTTTCTTGCCGGGTGTATTCCATTCTCCTTGGTTTATAGAACCTTCCTTCTTGATTGTTTTAATAGTTCTAACAGATATTTCTGCAAAGGAAAAATATATAAATGTAATTGAATGTAAAAAATATAAAAGCCTAACAATAATTTAACTGTTCCACTATACTATGAAGAAAGATAAACTTGTATGCAAACATTGAAAATAATCGTACAAAGATTTTAAGACATTTTTCAAAAACATAAATTTACCTGTCATCGTAGAAATTGTATCCAAATATTTCGTTTCAGAGTTCAACGATTCCTTTTCCTCAAAACATTTTAACTCTTTCACTAACGTCTTGACTCTCGCCATGTCACCTTCTAAAACACATACAAGAAAAAAAATAGTAAATAGTATTCACATGATGGTGTTCGCATGGTGGCTCCACCTGTCAACCTCATGAAGGACGCAGGTCATTGAGCGACTTGCGACGCCCGGGTCGACTCCATGCATCACGGGTTGTGCCGGTCGGCAGAGACCTAAGTCTCCTCCAGACCCGTTTCACCACCTCCTTTTCGAGCATTACTGCTCACCGCCTCGGTGGTAGCCTACGCGCTCGCGTATCGCACCATCCCTGTGACCATTGCGCTGAACGAAGGTACTCTCACCTCTAGGGCCGCCAAGAGGACCCGTCTCGGTATTTTCCACACCGGGCACTCGGTCATGACATCATATGTAGCCGTCGTCGTCCCTCGCATCACAGTAATGACACTGAGGCGTTGGGTCCTTTTGGATTCATAGGTTATCCCCGAAGCACCCGTTCCCGGAGATCACCTGCGTCAGCCGGGACAAGAGGCCCCTGTGAAGGCCTTACCTTTTTTTTTTCTTTTTTTTTATACCAGTTAGTTGGCAGACAAGCACACGGCCCACCTGATGGGAAGCGGTTACCGTGGCCTATGGACGTATGCAACACCAGGGGTGTCACACTCGCGCTGCCGACCATGAAGAAACCTTCTGATGCCCCTCTTGAAGAACCCCATATTGTAGGCGCTTGGGAAAACCGCAGCAGGGAGGTCATTCCACAGCTTGAGTGTGCGTGGGATGAAGTTTCTTTCATACCGCACAGTGCGCACCGTCTCAGGTCGCAATGTGTGAGGATGAATTCCCTGCCTATGGCGAGAGGTGCGATGATAGAATGTAGCTACGGGCATCATGTCAAACAATTCATCTGAGCACAAACCATTGTATAGGCGGTAGAACACACACAGTGAGGTAAAATCCCTCCTAAGGCTAAGAGGTTCCACACTACCTGTGAGTATGGGATTGTCAACCAGCCTCAATGCCCGTCTTTGCACTGAGTCGAAGGGGTCAAGCTGGTATGCAGACGCTCCAGCAAAAAGGTGACAGCAGTACTCCATGTGAGGCCGGACCTGTGCTTTATAAAGAAGGAGTTGCTGCCCCGCAGTAAAGTACTGCTTCGCCCTGTTGAGCACTCCGAGCTTTCTTGATGCCAACTTAACCTTGTCCCGCAAATGACTTCGGTATTGGACGTCGCCGGAGATATCGACACCAAGGATCCCTATACTCGAGGAGATGGTAAGCGGTGTGCCCAGGAATTACGGCGCCACAATGAATGGGGTTTTCTTAGCGGTGAATACACATACTTGTGTCTTAGTGGGGTTGAATTGGACTAGGTTTAGTGGTCCCCAATCGGATACTCCAGAGAGAGTGGTCTCAATTTCAGACACAAGTTGTTCGCGATTCTTCTCCACCTCGGACTGAGGGATATTTGCACGGCCCGTGTAACACGTGTCTCCGGTACTGTCGTCCGCATAACAATGAATGGAGCCATCAGACAGCATGTCATTGATATGCAGCAGAAACAGCGTCGGAGACAACACGGAGCCTTGTGGGACACCAGCGTTTATGTTCATGCGGTCCGAGCAGCTGCCGTCGATGACGGCTTGGATGCTTCTGTTGGACAAAAAGCTGGAGATCCATTCGCACAGTCCCTCGGGGAGTCCATAATATGGTAACTTCGCAAGAAGACCTTTGTGCCAGACCCGATCGAAGGCCTTCGCTATATCGAGGCTGACCACTAGTGCCTCACCCCGACTCTCGATGGCCTACGCCCACCGGTTTGTGAGATACACAA
This sequence comes from Eilema griseolum, assembly GCA_963662185.1. Taxonomy (NCBI): domain Eukaryota; kingdom Metazoa; phylum Arthropoda; class Insecta; order Lepidoptera; family Erebidae; genus Eilema; species Eilema griseolum. The sequence continues at coordinate 6,678,919 of OY759246.1, forward strand.
GAAGGTCACCGGTAGAGCGACGGTGGCGAAAGCCGTACTGTCGATCGCTCAGTAGATCGTTTCCCTCAAGGTATCTCAGGAGCTGTGTATTAATAACACGCTCCATTACCTTCGAGAGTAGGGAGGTGATAGCGATAGGCCTGTAATTGGTCGGATCTGTCCTGTTACCTTTCTTAGGTACAGGGTGCACGAATGCGGTCTTCCACGAGGTTGGGACCCGCCTTGCGGAGTATGAGAGTGCGAAAAGACGTGTAAGTACAGGGCACAGCTCGGGGGCACAGTGTTTAAGCACCATCGCCGGTATACCGTCTGGCCCACTCGACTTCCGAACATCTAGGGACTTAAGCTCGCGCCGGACCACCCGTTGCGTGATTTTAACTTCAGTCATGGAAGCACCACAGCTGGGAATTATGGGTGGTTCGGCGTTCCCGTCGTTCATAGTCGAGTTTGACGCAAAGAGATTACCCAACAGATCGGCTTTCTCCTTAGCGCCATGAGCCAGACTACCATCGGATTTTTGCAGCGGTGGAAGGCTAGACTGGCAGAAGTTTCCCTCGGCAGCTTTAGCGAGCGACCAAAATGCACGACTGCCAGATGGGTATCGCGCAAGCCGCTCGCCAATTCTGCCGATGAACTCAAACTTAGCCCTGGCCGTAGCTTTTTTACTAGACCTCGAGGCGGCATTCAACTTTCGCTTCACTTCAGCGATATTCGGATCTTTATTGGCAAGAGCCGTGGTCCAGGCCCTGTATGCAGATTGCTTGTGGTCTCTTGCTTCTCTGCAGGGCCTATTAAACCACGGGTGTTTGCTCTCTCCTGTTGCGATCCAGCGGTTTGGAATATAGCATTCCATACCCGCTAGGATCGCATCAGCTACTGCTGTTGCACAGGAGTTGGGATCATTTGAAGTGAAGCAAAGCCGCCTCCACGGGTACGACGCGAAGAATTCTCGCAGTCTATCCCAGTCTGCCGACTTGTAGTGCCAGACATGCCGCCATTGAGGTGGCCGCGGTGGTTCAGGCCGCGTGAGAGTCACTTGCGTCCGAACGAGGCTGTGGTCCGAAGTACCAAGTGGTGCTTCCACAGTTACTGAGTATTCGTCCGGGCGCGAAGTCAGCAGAAGGTCCAGTATAGAGCTTCTGTGGGTCTCTATTTCTGGTGTTCTAGTAATAGAATGCACCAGGACTCTAGCCAGTTATTCACAATGAAAGTACTGGATTACAATTATAATATTACTTATACTTACCTATTTACTTACTATCAATAGATTTTATATTAATATGACTGCCAAAATAATATTATATCTAGGCTACTAACTAGTTAGGGGGTCTTCTCAGGGACCCCCAAACTCAGGCTCAGACTTCAAACGTGATGACGAATCTTTCAAGGTGATAATACCATACAAACATATTTCTTTATAATTTCTTTTAAAGGAGTTGCCATGATTAAAGTTCTGTTGCATACATACATACATACAGTCACGCCTTTTTCCCAGTGGATTAAGCAGAGACTACAGTTTTTCACTTGCCACGAACCTGGCATACATATTTCGTTTCTTCTACTTTCATAATTGTTTTCATACATGCTCGCTGGTTTCGGATACTCTTGACATGTCCTTTCTTTAAAATGCCTTTGCTCTGATTGACATACGTACAACACACATAGGTCTAATCTACGTCGACCCCTACCGGTTTTTTTTATATCTAGGACACGCCAATTTGACTTCATCTCGCCTGATGGTAAACTAAAGGCAAAGTCTCAGGAAAGAGTGTCACAATTACAAACACTAAGTAATGATACATTGGTGGTACTCAGCTTAACGGCCTCATCAGATTCTTTTTGCTTTATGCTAAAGGACCCGTGAGCTAGTAATGAATTCCAGGTCTTGGTGGTGCGGCAAAGAAAAGAGTCTCCGAACCGCTTGGTTCTTACCGCAGGGTAGGTTCCAGCGAACATACATACATAGGATATCGAGATTGTCATGCAGTGTCAGTGGAGTGCTCTGAAGAGTGGGAAGGGGAAGGACAGAAGATACCTTTGCTGTGCTGTGAATGTACATATCTGCATCTTCTTGGCATTTAACTCGACCAGGTTCTTAGAGCCCCATTGGAAAATGTGGTTCAGGATCCGGTCAAGCTCAGTCTTGGTCTGCTACCGTTGGACAGCATGTCGTTGATATGTGGAAGAAATAGAGTGGGTGGGATAAAGGATGCTAGCAACCCAGTTGCACTGTTTATTAGGCAGACCAAAGGCTGGTAGCTTGGAAAGAAACGATTTGTGCCAGACTCTATCGAAAGCTTTGGCGATGTCAAGACTTATTATCAGTAACTCGCCGTGCTTGTCCATAGCCTCACCCCAAAGATGGGTAACGAATGCTAGAAGATCACTCGTTGGCCGTTTCGGCCTGAAATCATATTGGGGGTTCTTAATCAAGGAGTGATGTGCTCAAAGACCTTGCACAGCACTGAGAGGATGGCTATGGGTCGATAGTTGCCTGGGTCTGAGCGATCCCCCTTCCACAGTACCGCATTGCCTAAAGCTACGCCAGTGCTTTTAAGAACTTTTTAGCGGGCATGAATATTAGCGATGTCTGGCGGTTGGGTAACATCAAGTCCAAGGAGATCAGACTGAGAGAGGCAAACAACGTGAAGCACTGTGTTGACAGGGGATACATATAGACATTCCTTAGATCTAGTGAATATTCTTATGATAAAAGCACAAGAATACAAGTATTATGTAATAGGTAATAAACGATATAATAATAATAATAAGGCTAACATTCACAGGGGCACTCATTCGCCGGATTTGTCATTGTCACTGGCGACAAGTTTGCAGACGCTCGGCGCTCGCCGTCAGGAGCCTAGTCTGTACATTAGTCATTATGACTTATCTTACGAAATTCTAAGTAAAGATAGCGACATACATCGGTATACTTGCGTCAAACCCAAGTCTCTACAAATTGAGATAGCGAATTGTCAAGAGTATTCGTTAAATGATACCGACAATTTGTTAAGTTTACTTTCTGTAAGATACCGACAAAATAGTTTAAATAACTTTAAGTAGCGCCCTCGCCGAAAAGACTATTTTGCTTTCTTTTTTCGTATTAGGTGTGCATATAAACAAGACTTCATGTTACTAATGAGATTGAGATGAGATTGCAGCGCTAAGAAGTAGAAGTTGTAAATATATAGACTTGTAGGACCGAGGAAAATTGACGTGTTTGTGCTTATATACCTACAAACAAATATTACTAGGAAAGTGAAACGTGGGGTTAAAGTAAATCATTTTTTTTAGATATTCCGAAATAGTATCACGAAATTTTTTATTGGTAACTAATAAAAACCAGTCTCCAGACAAGACTATTAATATCATTAGATATAGGGAACTTTCAAGTTAATTGAACATCAAATACTCCATGTCCATGCCCATATTTAAAAAATGTAATTGATCAATTTTATTACTTACTAAAATTATTGGATATTAGAAATCACGGTCACGGTAACCACTTGGTGGGCCGTGTGCTTATCTGCCACCTAAGTGGTATAAAAAAAGTATGCGAATGCGAGCGAAATATGTACCTATGTACCACTTTAGTAGATATTACTTTCGGCAGCTTGACTTGAAACGCTAGTTCTATGCGTTCCATTCCGTCTTGCCTTATCTTTTGCCCTGACACAATCCTCGTCTTTGAGTTTGCAAATCACCTGACACTTATGCAAAATTAAGGTATTTCCCCCCAATTTTGCATTAGTATCAGGTGGACTTAGAATGGGCTCAAGCATGACGCAATTGCATTTATAAATACGACATAGTATTTATATATATTATCATACAATTGTCAGCTCTACGCTGCTCTATATAAGAATGTAATTAGAATGATTCACTCGCTACTTCTTTGTGATCGGTCGAAACAAACCTTTCAAATGATTGCTTTATTCATATTAATAGTTCAATTACTGACAGAAACTTAATATTTTTTTATTATTAGCCTACAATTTGCTAATATTCTTACCATTACAAAAAGTTGATATCGCAAAAATATAGTATTTATCTGGAAAAATAAATAATACCAAACGAATTCTGAATCGCGATATTAAAGTTTTCATATTTGCTTACTATATATACAAACCAACAAGTAAAATGGTTGGTCCTCCCTTGGGTCTCTTCATCGACCGACTCGCAAGACGCGGTCAGTCATGTAGACCATGATCCTTGCTTGCCTCGGATGCCTGTGTTGATTACAATATATTGCTCTCAACACACAAAAATTAAATTCTCCTCTCTTTGGGTGTAGTTGGGCGTCTGAGGCGCAGTGAGGTCACTCCCTCTACTTAGGGCTGGCTAGTAGATCTAAAGCGACTTGCGGGGGCTTCGTTCGGCCAACTGTAATGAAGAATGCGTAAGCCTCACCACGGGCGAGCGCAATCGCTCAATAACAGTCATTGGAAGACGAAGAGACCCAGGGGAGGGACTCGGCTGAAAGTCCAGCAAAACTAAACCAAAAAACCAAAAACCTCTTTTGTTTTTTTTATTTGTGTTTTTTGTATTTTAGATAAACACACTGAAAATTTTGAAACAAAGGGCAGCTCAGAAGTACTTCGAAACCGGCGGAAAGGTTTAATGCTAGTAGAGGAAGCTAGTGAAGTATACAAGGGTGAAGTCGAAGAATTAAGCGGCAGAGCCTTCCGTCAATCAGTTAGCAGGTGTACGGGTTTGCAAATTTGTTTGATTACCAAGGGCCTCAATCTACCCCCGCTGCTCATGTATGCTGATTATATCGCGCTGGTTGATGTGGATATAGATAGATTTGTGAGACGTGAGGAGGAGGTAGCTTAATGTGGCAAAGACAGAGTACTTAGGTACTTGGCGTTACCACGAAACACCTTCATGTATTACCTAATGGATCGTTTATCATTATAAAATGTAAACATGCTGTTCAATTTAGATAACTGTTGTTGAAATTATCCTTTATAAATTAGAATATTATATATTATGATTGATACTTACCTAAATATGTTCATACCTATAAATCCTTGAAGGGATAGGCAGAGGTGGATAAGGCTGACTGTTCACTGAATTGTAAAGGAGAAAAGAGCTGTGCCAAATTTAACAAGTCAAATTGCATGAAATCTCCGCTCCATATCAGTGAACAGGGATTTGCAAACTATAGTTTTATATATATAGTTATATAGTTTTTTATAGTTTTAAAATTCATACATTTTAAAACGCGGAGTGGGGAAGCGCAGCGAGGAAGCGGAGCGAGCTACCTAGCTCCGCGTAAATAGACAGGCACAGTCCTCAACTCTGTTCCGCATTACTTTCTGGCTTCGCTCCGCTGCCTAGCTCCGCTCCAATGGACAGGCAGCCTTAACACTTCATAGGAGGTGATGAGCCTATTCCTGTCAAACTGATATGATGCGAGTCTATAAGATCTCCGGGAAATAGCGGTATGAAATAAATTATATACCAATATGGTAGGTACATTTTCATTATATTTTTACAAAGAATATTAGAACCGAAATTACTAATATTCTCTATAACCCCTTCAGGTAAGCTAAATTGCTTGTGTTAGGAGTTCACGACGCGCGACGGTAGTTTATTGACCAAAATTCTAACCTCTCGATCTAAGTAACCGACGCTTTTTATTAATTAAAGAATACTAAAAAGCCACTTCAATTTTTTTTATACCACTTAGGTGGCAGACGAGCACACGGCCCACCTGATGGGAAGTGGTTACCGTGGCCTATGGACGTGTGCAACCTCTAGTTGCATGCCCCTTTTGAGAACCCCATATTGTAGGCACATGGGAAAACCGCAGCAAGAAGTTAATTCCACAGTTTGAGTGTATGTGGGATGAAGTTTCTTTCATACCGCACAATGCGTACCGTCTCAGGTTGCAATGTGTGGGGATGAATTCCCTGTCTACGGTGAGCGGTGCGATGATGGAATGTTGCTGTGGCCATCATGTCAAATAATTCATCTGACCACAAACCGTTGTACATGCGGTAGAACACACACATTTCTTTTAATTTAAAGGTTTTTAATTCCTTTTATAATATGAATAAGATACCTCATCGAACAGTTTAATACATAGGTAACTTTATTTTAAACATGCATTAATATTGATCTACAGTCACATACATCGAACACATAAAAACAAGACAGATTTGATTTCTTACACTTTAATATTGAATTTACCAAATAACTCTACATCTGCCGTCACGGTCTATTATATATCCTTCACCGCAATAATCAGGGCGTGCGATTAATATACTGTCATCTATTATATAAGCACCTTTTTGAGTGTAGTCAGTATTTGAATTCACTCCAGTCTCAGACAACACTCCATTATCAGTGATATTATTGTCTTCATTTTCGTTTTTTTCAGTGTATTTTAAAGGTACACAATTACAACTTACAAAATATAGGAGAAAGATAACAATAAAAGTCTTCATTTTGAAATAGTTAACACAACAGTGATGGGTGTTTTAAATACTTATCTTATCTTTTTTGCAAGGGCAAAGGTTGCGTGTGTAGGAAGATAATCTATATTCTGTACTCTGTGGGTAGGAATGGAATACAAGTAAGCATAACATAATATTAAATGATATGATAAGAGATATTTGAAACATGAGTTTATATTATATCAGAAAGCTGAAGAGTTTGTTTGTTTGAACACGCTAATCTCAGGAACTGAGTACCAGTAAGAATTAAAAAAATGTTTTTGTGTTGTTTAGTTCGTTTATCGACGAACGTATCAGGTTATATATAATCACGCTACTAATTAAGGGAGTGGAGTAGTGATCATAAAAGTGAACAAATCCGGGAGATTCCCATAAATTATTTGAAAACTAAAGAAATACGGACTCAAATAGGTAATATGAGGTTTCACAATGTGCCACGGGCGATGCTGGGGCGGATCAGCTAGTCTATACTAATATTATAAAGCTGAAGAGTTTGTTTGTTTGAACGCGCTAAACTCAAGAACTAGAGGTTCAAATTGAAAAATTATTTTTATATTGAATAGTCCGTTTATCGACAAATGTTTTAGGCTACACATCATCACGCTAATACTTAAGAGAGCGAAGCAGTGAACATAAATGTCAAGAAATACAACTCATCCTATTACTACTAATAACTAATATTACTACTAATACACTTTCTATATATTATTTGAAGACAAAAAAAAACGGGCTCAAAGGGGAGATATGAAATTTCAAAATATGTCACTGGCGAAGCTATGGCGGGTCAGCTAGTCTCTCATAAAATAGTATTAGGTGATGATGATTTCATATTATTTAACACAAAAATGGAGAAAGAATCGTCAGTTTTCCGTAAGGACCAGTGAAAAGAAAACTTAGTTACGTTATTGTTTAGTGATGGCATTATCTGCTATTTTTCAATAGTTGGTTATCCGGTCACGTAAAATGATGATTTTCAACGGCTATGCATTACGTTGTAAAATTTCTAAAAACTATGCGAACTTTTAAATTCTACATTTGTGTATATTTACAATTACTGCTCTGCTCCCTTTAGTAGTAGCGTGATGATACATACATCTTATAACCATTCTCGATAAATAGATTATTCTACACAATTTTTTTAAAAATCAACCTTGTAGGTACTTCTCGAGATTAGAACGTTCAATCAAACAAGCAAGCAAACAAACTCTTAAACTTTGTAAAAAACTAAAACCAATACCATATTTTCTTAACTATATTTTCTTCTACCCTTACATTGTATTACAATATAATATAGCGTAAAACGTATCATTACAATATTACAAACTTTGATACATAAAATTTCACAATAACCATTAAATTGTAATCTAACGTAATAATCCAACATGGCTGCCGCAACACAACCATGATTTAAAGTCAAAGTCAAAGTTCTTTTTGTAGAATATGGTACAAAAAATGATGTTAAAATTATACACATAGTGTCGGATCACATATTCTGCCGGTTCTGGCATACAAAATTTACATAATATAAACATTACTAAATATCAAACACAAAAATCCCCACAATATATCAGTTATATCAATATTAAATTAAAATGCACAAATATAGTTAAATAACTCTAATAAATGTCAATTAATAAGTATTAAAAAATGTCAATAAAATACATGTCAATAAAAGTAAGTCAAATCAAATTATAATGTTATCAATCAATAATAATAATGTTGTCAAATAAATTCTTATGTCACAAGTTATAATTTAAGAAATCTGAAACTTTATAGTATGCTCTCTGTAGTAAGAGCTTTTTCAAAGCTATTTTAAATGCGTTGTCACTCATCTCCTTCCAATGTCTAGGCAATTTATTAAATATTATAGGCGCCATACATATTATAATGCTATTGCGCATAAGGGCCGTCTTCGCCTTGTGCAAACGGAGCCTGCTATTGTCCCGCCTGTTTCGCGGAACCGCTGCTTCCAAGGTCGGAAACAGATGAGGATTACATTTCACAAACAATGCTACTTCAAAAATATACAAGCTTGGTAGTGTTAAGATTCTATATTCCTGGAATTATCTATAATATTAGAATATAATGTAGAAATTATCGACGCGTTCAAGATTTCTACTTTTTTTTTAAAGTAGACGCCATTTTTTTAGAACCGATTATAAGAATCTTCCACAATACGATATACCTATATTATGTTTGAATATTTATAATTATAATCAGTTTTCAATACACCAACCCCCTTCCAACCACGGTCTGTGGGTCGTTGGTTGCTAGAGGTGAGCTTGACATAGACATATGTCTCGCATGCCAGCCGACCCAGGGCCTTCTCTTCCGAGGTGACACTCTCCGGGTATGAGTACCACGGAAGCCCTATCTAGTCCCTGGGTATGGGGAGGCGCGCACTGCACTGCTGCCTCGGCCTGCTTCTACTAGGGTAACAAGTGGCTACACTCATTAAACATCCAGGCCTGCGGTCATTGGGAATGGTGGTCGCTCAGTGACCTCTGCCGCCCAAGTCTAATTGTATATGTAGTATTATTAGAGTAGTAGTAGTATTATACAAGTATTATTAAACTATCACAAACAACAATAATATCGTTAAATTTCTGCTACGAAAGTGAGAAATATATTTTATATTATATTCTATTAAACCTGTGTGGTTCATAATGTCGCACTGTACTTGGCATCATTAAAATTGTTTCTCGTGATAAGACGAACAATAATGAGTGTCACTTTGATCTCGTATTTTCCTTATTTTGTTATTATTTTTGGTTTAAAAAAATACAGCATAATTCTTGTGAATATCATGGCAATAATAACCTCGTGTCATGTTCCCGGCGGTGAGTAGGTTAGCCAGAGCTCACTGGAGAGTTCTTGTGCTGTCAGTGGGAAGACCAAAGGCTTGTCCTGATTTTGTGTTCTGCACTGAAGGCATATAAAATCTCTATTCCTACAGGGTCGGCAGCACAAATGTGACTCCACTGGTGTTACACACGTTTATAGGTCACGGTAACCACTTTCCATAAGGTGGGCCGTGTGCTTGTCTGATACCTAAGTTGTGTAAAAAAAAAGAATTTGGTTTTGACGATTACGTTGATCAAAATGATTGTAAACAGATTGTTATTAAAAATTGAAAGCTCTGGGCATAAATTGGGCTTTTTTTTACGTGCGCAAAATCCCCACGGATACCTCCCCACCGGAGCCGGTGGAAGAGGTTATGTCGGACTCGAACCGACTAAAACGCACGCCGCCTGTGGGTCGTTTTGGTTGCCGAAGGTGAGGTTGACAGGCATATCCCTCGCACCCCAGCCGACCCAGGGCCATCTCTGACGATCTGGCCCTCTCCTCGGGGGCATAAATTGGTCTGACGTCCTAGTCTTTACTCTTCACATCAACAATATATTCGGCATGGACGTTCGCTACCAACTGTCCTGTGAAAGCTATATCTAGAGCATCATTAAAATAGTTTTTAGAAAAAATGTTAATGTTCAGAGCAACAAATTAAAACCCAGATCGAAACCCACACGAACGAAGTCGCGGGTACAGCTAGCCTTTCATAAAATTACAAATGCTTTCAAAGGGTGGAAACGAAACTGCCGTTAATTACCTGTTTTTGCGACTTCGTTTAATTAATGAAGGTAAAAAGTGGAACATCTCACCTGAGACTGCGCTTCCAATTTTGGTAGCAGGTACTTTAACTTTTTACATCCTGCTAACGGGTTTCCCGAGTTACCAGCTCCTTTTGTTAGCTTTCCCCAGTCTGTGTGTTTTATCTCACCTTGTGTTGTTTGGTTAGGCGTGCGCTGGCATTACCACTGGGATAGGAAATGAAAATCTGTTCTTTTTTTAATATTTACCTTACCTGAATTTTAATATTCGAAATATCCTGCTACTTATAAATGTGAAAGTTTGTGAAGAATATTTTTTATACAACTCAGGTGGCATATAAGCTCATGGTCCATCTGATAGAAAGTGGTTGCCATGGCCTATGGACGTGTTATGTGCTCTTTCTCTGAAGTGCCAAACATTTTTTTTTAAATCATAGAGATTCAATCTCTATAATATTTTGTTGCGTGTTTTAGTGAAAATATTGCGAAAAATATGAGCTTTTGCCGCACCTTTGGGTATTCTTTAATATTCCTCTCTCTTTACAGCGAATCACATTTCCCAAAAAAATTATTGCCTAGTTTCTTTTTCAAGGATTGATTTGTGTACCTGACCCGAAATTTTACAAGTCAACAAAGTGTCCTAACAAGAATTTTCCTTTTCCAACTTTTGGTCCTGCCATTACGATCTTATATAATGTATAATATTGCGAATGAACAACGTTAGGCACGTCAATTTTTGCATCGGAACGTCGCCATTGCGGCCCTCCGGCGTTTATCGAAATTCCATCACGGCATGAGCGTAGAGGAATCTATCTACCTGTGCCAATGAAAAATGAACAGTCATGAAGACGTTATTTCTATGAGGGTACATATTCTTTATAAATATATAATAATACTGTCTGGATATGAAGTTTCTGCTCCAAAATTACGACCTCAGAATTATTTATAAATATTTAAGTGATTGCAATCACAGTATTTGGTTACAAAGTTAAAAAATGTGATAATATTTCGTACGATGTTATCCGACAGAGAACTAAAGTTACCGACATAGGTCACAGAATAAGCAAGTAGAAGTGGAAGTGGGCTGGCCACGTTTGTCGAAGGACTGATGGCCGTTGGAACAAACGAGTTCTAGAGTTTAGACCGCGAGAAGGTAAACGAAAGGACGCCCCCTAGCCAGATGAACAGACGACCTGAAAAAGGTGGCTGGGACAGATTGGATGCGGAAGGCGGAGGATCGGAGAAAATGGCGCACATTGGGAGAGGCCTATGTCCAGCAGTGAACTGCAGTGGGCTGATTGATTGATTGAATCACAGTATTAGATTAGGATTGCAACTCTATTAGATAAATCTTAAAAGGTTATTAATATAATGGTAAGTTAAGTGTCTATAAATGCCGTGTATAAAATTATAATAATAAATTACACCAATTGTTTGCACAATCAAATTGAAGGTGCGAGGCATGGCCCTTTTTTCAAGACAGAATGGGGACAGGGCGTTTCCCACGCCGCGCGCCGGAGGGAGCCTTCTCAAAGCCGTAGATGACCCAGGGTCAGCTGGGTTACGAGAGAATTGATCTATTGAGTTACCTTACACCCGGTAATTGAAACCTGAGGCCACCTGCGGTTCGGAATGGATTTAACCACCCCGCTTAAAAATAGAAACACGACACAAAATAATTATTAAATACACCTACTGCAAGCGTTATTCGTATTTCAACTGAAATTTTCCTCCCGAAAGGATAACACTATTTGGAGTTAGTACAATACTACAATACTACCACCACAATAAAAATAGCTTTGCAATTCTGTCTGGCACAGCATGTGGTAATCATAAAACTTGGTCCATTTATGCGAAGCGGATGGTCTTGTCCTCCCCGGCCACATTTCCATATAGAAACATAACTTTTTTATACCCAAAAATACCGCTACCGCTGTCAAATTGATTCGTTTGATTTTGTATGGTAACTTTTTCGTCGTTGTACGTAATTGAAAAACCATTTATTCAAGGTTGAAGGAATGTGTTAATCTTATTTGATTTGCTTTTGTGATAAGTCCGTACCGAACCAAATATAAACCTGTCGGGTATGATTTGTTTCTTTAGTCTTTAGACTTTAAAAAAAAATGTAATTTAGTAGCGTATTAAGTGTTCCCGCGTGGTGTCAGGGAGAATAGGGTTTGGACCACCCCATCTCTTTCCATGCGGTGTCGTACAAGGCGACTAAGGGATAGGGTTGTTTAACATCGGACATATATATATAGCCTAGACTCAGCCTGAGATGCATGGCTCGAGTCAACAATAGTGCCTGAAAGACGGCAATAGGCTCACCCCCTATAACGTGGGACCGAATTCGATCATTGGTGAAATGTGGGTGTTAATTCACCTCTGCCTAACCCTCCAGGGATAAAGGGGTGATTATATAGTATAGTATAGTATAGTATAGTAAGGTATTCACACTTATAACAAACCTTCTACAATGACTCAAAATACTTCAAACCCCAAAATATTTATTTTTTAAATTGATCGCAACAAATCATAATGAAAATGTTGTTTAATTACTTAGTGATCAACTTACTTTCAATTATTATCTATCAGTCATATTTTTAATATTTATGTGTGGCAGTCATCATCTTCTGACGCTGATTGTACATAGACAGGACTGCAACTGAAATATTAGGAGGGTATGTAACAGGCACTACAAATAAAAAAACCTTAAGGTAAATTGGGTTTCGGCATCCTACTCAATGTGACTCCATGTGACGTAACAAAATTGACTATTCAATTTACGGAAACAGTATTGTCAATAGATCTCGCCGTTCAAAATTCAATATAGTTTGAAAGTGAGTGGATGCGTCCGTTCGCCGTACATTTGCATAAAACAAATGTTTGAAATGGGAACTGTATCTGACCACTGTCCAATATTTGCATTTTCAGAAAACAGTTACATTTGAAAGAGGAAAACACATCCACCACTAGTTGGATACTTTTAAATATTAATAAACTCTTATTTACTACGAAACTATGCCTGCTACTCAGTGGTAGAGCTTAGAATAGGACAGAATTAAATAATCTTTATATATCTAAGAATAGAATGATCAATGTAAGAGACTGAAATATGTTTTTAGTTAAAATTAAATTTTAGTTACTGTTTAAATAATATATTATTACCTATAAGTTTTAAGCATATAAGTAGGCACATGCTGTTAGAGCATTTCGACTTGTGCTCGAAAACGTGACGTCATCAAGTTTATTGCAAGTGAAATTGAAATCTCACCGCTGATTCAGCTGTCGAGTCCGTTCAATTGTTCGAAACTCCTCTTACAGCATGTCCCTGCAGATGTCTTCTACAAGTCGTTGTAAACCAGCGTACCTACTCGTGCCCGGCATTATGCTGAACTGGCTCCTTTCTTGGTGCTTCTCACCGTGAATTCAGCTGTCTAGTTCATTTAAGAGAACCTTTCTTACAGCATGTGTCTGGAGATGTCCTCTAGGAGCCAGTTGTATATCAGAGTGTCTTCTCTTGCCCAGCATTATGCTGAACTGGCTTCTTTCTTGGTGCTTCTCACCGTGAATTCAGTTGTCGAGTTCATTCAAGAGAAACATTCCTACAGCATGTGCCTGCAGATGTCATCTAGGAGCCAGTTGTAAACCAGTGTACCTACTCGTGCGCGGCATTATGCTGAAATTTCTCGTGGCTGAACCAAGAAAGGAGTCAGTTCGCTGGTTTACATCTGCCTAATTTAATATTATCTTGTAGGTTCAGTATAATAGTAGTGTAAGCTATGTATGTTTATACTGCAGTAATATAAAATATATTTTCTTTCTTCTTTCATATGTTTATAATTGTCATAAATACTTTGACTCTTGTATTCTATTCTACTGATTGTGCCACTCGCCTATAGAGGTTTATTCATTATCGATTAGTACTAAGTTTTATAGTAAAATAAAGGTACCGTGCAGAGGCAGAGCAGAGCCGTTTATTACGGTGTTTTTGACTTTATAGCGTATTGATCTGTACACGAATGTCATGATAATCTACAATAATGATGCTTCCTGTAGTCGATATACCTACCAAAAGTAGCTACATATTTTTATGTACCAGGATACGCTGTAACAGTAAAAGGACTTGCCAAAATGATCGTAGGATACACGTAGGTATACTACAACAAAGTTTTAACATTTAATAGAAGTATATTTTATGAGTTAGCCGCGTGGCTCCCGGCAGAGTAGAATTAGGGCCACCCCATCTCTTCCCAAGGCGACCATGGGATAGGGCTGTTTAGCATCAGACAGATATATACAGCTCAGACTCAGGCACAGATAGGTACAAAGCTCGAGCCAACAGTAGTGCTTGGAAGACGGCAATAGGATCACTCCCTATTACGTGGGGCCGAAAATAATGATTGGTGAAATGTGGGTATTAATTCGCCTCTGCCTAACCCTTCGGGGATAAAGGCTTGATAATATGTATGTGTGTATATTTTTTAAACAACTTAGGTGGTAGACAAGCAAGTGGCCCACTGATAGTAAGTGGTTACCGTGGTCTATGAACGTGAGTCACACTCGTGCTGCCGACACCGGATAATTTATGTGCCGTTAATGCAGAAGACAAAGTGTGTTCATCGTTTATTTTTAGACACTTTGTTACTTACATTGTTTTTTTATACCAATTGGTTGGCAGACAACCACACGCTCCCCCCCCCCCTTAGCGTAGCCTATAGACATGTGCAACACCAACGAAGACGCAATCGCGCTGCCAACCCTATAAGCACAGAGTTTCTGTGCCGTCCCTGTAAAAGACAAAGCAGGACAAGCTTTTGGTCTTCCCACTGTCAGCACAAAAACTCTTCAGTGAGCTCTGGCTACCCTACTCACCGCCGGGAACACAACACGAGGTTATTATGGCCGCGGTATTCTGTAGGGCGGAGGTACTTCCCCAGTCGGACTGCTCGGAAATACCACACGTATTTGGTAGGTATTATTATATTAGTATTAGTCTATATACAAAAAAATAAATAAAAATTTAAAAAGCACCGGTCACAAAAAACTACTATTTATATATAATACTAGCTGTACCCTGCCACGCTTCGCTGTGGTACATTGTGATTGAATGATTGCGAAATGAGAAACAAAACAAAGAATACATTTTTTCGCGGTCGCGGATATGTGACTGATGCAAAAATTAGATAAAAACAATCCTTGATGCGGATTATATATCATGCTAAAATTTCAGCTCGATCGGTGCAGAACTTTTTGAGGTTTTGAAGCGTACACAAACCAACATAACAATATTCAAGCGTTGTCATTGTCGGAAGAACCTTGGATCGTTCCGATAGTATAACGTAGTGGTCTACCAGTTAGGGTCCCCCGACATGACAAGGCTTGCATCAAAATATGTATTACTAGGTATATCAAAGTTATACTGGGTGGCGCAAAAGTACTGGCACTAAAGAAAATACCTTTATTTTTTTTATATGACATTTTCTCTCATTCTGTTGTTGAAAATTGTGTAGTGAACAAATGTAAAATACACTGAAAATAAACATGGACCGTTTTACTCCCCAAGAACGTGGAATAATTGTGTCAATGTTCTTACGGAATAATTCATCAGTGATAAGAACACAACGTGAATTTCGTCGACGATTTCCCCACCGTCCGGCACCGATTGGTCGCACAATTCGACGCTTTGCCACACGCCTTGAAGCAACTGGCTCAACATTGGATAGACCTAAGTCTGGGAGACCAAGAACAGGCCGTTCAGCTGAAAATATCGATGCTGTGCGCGAAGATGTGGAAGAGTGTCCAGAAACATCAACGAGGCGACGTGCCACGCAATTGGGCATTTCCAGACGGACCCTGCAGCGTATTTTGGTGAAAGACTTAAAGATGTTCCCGTATAAAACTCAAATGACTCATCAGCTGCTGCCTGCTGACCACCGAGCTCGTCTAGATTACTGCCAGCGCGTCATAAACCTCAACCTTGAAGAGGATGATTTTCCTTCAAAATTGGTTATGAGTGACGAAGCGCATTTCCATCTCTCAGGGCATGTCAATAAGCAGAATACTCGGTTCTGGGGCACTGATAATCCGCGCATTATTCAAGAAACACCTCTACACCCACTAAAAGTTACTGTATGGTGTGGCATCTGTGCTGACAGAGTGATCGGACCCTATTTTTTCGAAGACGCTGGAGGCAATGCGATAACTGTCACTGGAGAACGCTACAGAACCATGTTACGTGAGTTTTTGATACCCAGTTTGGACGAATTGGGGCTGGAGCACATCTGGTTTCAACAAGAC
The DNA here is from genome assembly GCA_963662185.1 of Eilema griseolum. Classification (NCBI taxonomy): domain Eukaryota; kingdom Metazoa; phylum Arthropoda; class Insecta; order Lepidoptera; family Erebidae; genus Eilema; species Eilema griseolum. The sequence continues at coordinate 6,695,291 of OY759246.1, forward strand.
GGCGCTACGGCACACACAGCGCGCGACACTATGGACTTAGTGAGGGATGCTTTTCCAGGCCGAGTTATCTCTCGTTTTGGCGATTTGCCTTGGCCTGCAAGATCACCCGATCTGACCAGTCCAGACTTCTTTCTTTGGGGTTTTTTGAAATCTCGGGTGTATGTGAACAAGCCACAGACTCTCGCAGCTCTAAAAGAAAACATTCGTCAAGAAATAACGAACATATCGCAGGAAGTGTCACGGCAAGTTATGCAAAATGTCATAAATAGGGCTCAAATGTGTATCAACTCTGGAGGTCACCATTTAAAAGACATCATCTTTAAATCCTAATGGTACGAAATTTAATGGTACAAATATACATTTAAAAAAACCTAAATCTAGTTTTCTAATTTAGAAAAAATGTTATAGCCGAACCAAATAGGGTCTTTACTTTTGCGCCACCCAGTACTTATTTTCGAATTTTTGGTAGTTGCTTTTGTGACGGGGGTTATTTAATTTTTTAATTAAATTGATCTAATCGTCAAGCTCTTTGATTTGATACCCATATTGAGAGACTTGTGAAATAAAATGTAATTCGTTATTTTATGGTGGCGGCCATCTTGAATTTGAAATTTGTCATATTGTATGGTTTTCTACTAGTCAAGTCCTTTCATATCGAGGGAGTTGAGAAAATATATTTATGTCCTCTGTCATCTTGTAGCAGCGGCCATCTTGGACCGATTTTTTACAAACATACCTAAGACCGTGTGGGCGGACACCCTGAGTGATCAGCACATGCTCCTGCTGCAGCGTCCGCAGCGGAAGTTGGCGTGCCGCATCATAAGGGGGTACCGCACGATATCATTCAACGCGGCGAGTCTCCTCGCCGGATCGCCACCATGGATCCTGGAAGCGAGATGCCTTTCGGCGCTATACCGGTTCCGAAAGGCGGCGCGGGAGCGGGGTCACGATCCCGAGCCCGAAGAAATTCGGGCCGTGAGATCCCGGCTCCACAGGGAAATGGTGGCGGAATGGGAGATACGACTTGGGCGACCAGGCGCAGGGCACGCCGTAGTAACGGCGGTAAGACCCATCATGGGGGAGTGGCTAGAGAGGCCACACGGCAGCCTCTCGTACCGTCTGACGCAGATGATCACCGAGCACGGATGCTTCGGAAAGTATCTGCGTCGGATGCAGAAAGAGCCAACGTCCGAGTGCCATCACTGCGACGCGAGCGAGGACTCAGGTCCGCACACGCTCACCGAGTGTCCGGCGTGGGAGACGCCGAGGCGGGAGCTTGTGGTGGCCCTGGGAGTGAGGGTTCTCACGCTCTCCACCTTGCTCGCGGCGATGGTTCGCTGCGCGGATGCGTGGGCGGCCGGCGCCTCCTTCTGCGAGCAAGTAATGCTCGTGAAGGAGGAGGCGGGGCGGGAGCGGCAGCGGGAGCGACGAAGGATCGCAAGACAAGCTGCCCGCGTACGAAGGCAACTCGGGCGTCGGAGGTCGATGAACGACCTCCGCCCCCCATGAGCGCCGGCCTGGGGGTGACAGGTGAAGCCGCTTGTCACCCTGGCAGAAGCAGGCCGCGGCGGTGGCGCGCGTGGCGCGCCTCCCCGTTTCCGGGGACGAGTTGGGGACTCTGTAGTCCCCACACCCGAGAAGAGGGCCAGATCGTGAGAGATGGCCCTGGGTCGGCCGGGGTGCGAGGGATATGCCTGTCAACCTCACCTTCGGCAACCAAAACGACCCACAGGCGGCGTGCGTTTTAGTCGGTTCGAGTCCGACAACCTCCTCCACCGGCTCCGGTGGGGAGGTATCCGTGGGGATTTTGCGCACGTAAAAAAAAAAAAAAAACATACCTAAGAACACTTTCGACTAATATACCTTTCAAACAAAAAAAAACTAAATCCAAATCGTTTCATCCGTTCAAGAGCTACGATGCCACAGACACACACACACACACACACACACAAACACACAGACACGTCAAAAAATTTCTGCGTCGGGGGCTAAAAAATGGAACTGAAAAAAAAACAAAAACTATCTAGGCGCGTTGAACACATTTTATTTTTTTTGTATTCATCATTTTAGCAATATAATATGCTAAGTAAATACTTTTCATACAACGTTTTCACTTTTGTCCGCATTACCGTAGTGCCACAATTTTTTTTATATATTCATGTCTTTAAAATGGCCGTACGCTAAAACTAGCATGCACTTGGCATGGAGCGGATGCCCGCTGCCTCTGGATTTCCGTCTCAGGTCTGGGTTCTAGGGCAAACACATCTGGCGTGCCTATTAGCTGCACCGCTTTGACTTCGAGCGTGTATAGTTAGGGTGTCTAACCTAACTGTGCCGTCATGAATTATTTTATTTGCTAATTTAAAGTCCTGACTTATGGCGACGGAGAAACAATACTAGTATCCCTACTCCATCCTATCCGAAGGGTTTCATACGACTAACAGAAAAATACCCAGACGATATTAAATTAAATCCTGTACCAAACCATCTGGCCAGATGGAGACAGTAGGGCAAAACCTACCAACATTGGGAGAGGCCTAAGTCCAGCAGTGGACTGCGATAAGCTAATTGATTGCTTGATTATAGTCGTTCCAACAAATTTGTTAACTGAAGGATGGTGCCAGCGTCCCTGTAATGTATATGGTGGCAAATTGACTTTGATGTGCAAATACCGGCAAACAGTAGGTATGCACTTGACACTGGCAACTGTGATTCCACTTCTGGGATTTTTTTTTATATAGGACACGTCAATTAGACTTCGCCTTGCCTGATGGTAAGCTGAAGGCAAAGTCCCAAAAAAGAGGGTCACCATTACTTGCACATACCGTGTGACAATGGTGACACTCAGCTTGACGGTCTCATCATATGCTTTTTCACGCCCCGCTTATTGGACCCGGGACTGTAGGAAGAAGGAAACACGTGAGCTGGTAATGAATTCCAGGCCTTAATGGTGCGACAGAGGAAAGAGTCTCCGAACCGCTTGGTTCTTGATCGGATGTTTTGCACCGTATGCGGATGACATCTAAGACCTGCACGTGTTGTCCTGTGTAGGAAAGGGGAGGGTGGGACTAATTGGAAGAGCTCATCAGAACACTCCCCATGGTACAGACGGTATGGTATAGGATTCGACCTCGATGTTTGGACGAATTCTATACCCAGAAGCGGAATTACAGTTGTCAGTGTCAAATGCATACCGTGTATACGAACCTTCACCCATCGGTTTACCAAATGAAAAATACATTTTAGCGAATGAAAAGTGATGGTGAACATATACCTATAAGGTTGCCCAAAAAATTATGGTTAGAAATTAATTGAATTGTAATAGAGACAGATGATATAAGATCCGACCTAAAATCGAGCTTCACCTATCTGTTTACCGGATGTAAATTATATTTTAGCGAATGATATTTGAATGGGATTACCCAAATAAATAAGATTCAATAATTTATTGCTTAAAATTTTGAAACGTGTTTTTTTTTCTAATTTCACCAACTTTTCTGCCAAAAAATTAACTTTCAATAAAAAGTACACAATACAAAAGCTAGGTAGCCCATCTTTTTCTGCTCCATACTGTCTGGTTGTATGTAAAAATCTGGTCATGAATAATGGTAGCCCGTCTTTGAAATCTGAACATATGAGCCAGCAAAATAAAAATAAAAATCACGTTTCAAAATTTCAAAGAATAAATCATTGTATCGTATTTTTTTTCGGTTACCCCGTTCATATATCATTCGCTAAAATATAATTTTTATCCGGTAAACAGATGGGTAAAGCTCGATGTCAGGTCGTATCTCTATTACAATTAATTTCGTTTATGTCATAGGAGCAACATAAAGTCAAGTAGCTATTAAGGTGTTAAGGAAACTATTTCTTCACTCTTTAGATAATAAAAACGTAAAAGAAACTAAATTATTTCGGCAGGGGTACGGAAGCACAAAGTAAGATTTGTTGCAGAAATTTCATCCGTTCAAATTTAAATTTAGGCAAACTGCCTTGATTAAATAAATAGTCTGAATTCCTTTAATTTCATCATTAATTAATGCAATAAATTCAGTCTGAACTAAGCCTTACTTTTCACATTATCAACTTTAATCATTGCCGGTTCCCTAGTGTAATATAAGTGCACCATTTTGGTCGTCCTTACAGCCCTTAGAAATTATTTTATTATTCAACTACTTAGCTGATGCCCGCGTCTTCGCCCTTGTGGAATTTTGTTCTCGTTCCAAACAGTATTTTTTTAATTTTTATTTAGGACACGCCAACTTGACTTCACCACGCCTGATGGTAAGCTAAAGGCAAAGTCTCAGGAAAGAGGGTCACCATTACAGATATTAAGTAATGTTACAATGGTGGCACTTAGCTTGGCGGCCTTATCAGATGATTTTTCACGCCCCGCTTAAAGGCCCCGGGACTGTAGGAAGAAGGAAACACGTGTGCTGGTAATGAATTCCAGGTCTTGATGGTGCGGCAAAGAAAAGAGTCTCCGAACCACTTGGTTCTTGCTCGTATATTCTGCACAGTGTGAGGGTGACATCTAAGCCCTGCACGTGTTGTCCTTTGTAGGAAAGGATTGGGTGGGATTAGTTGAAAGAGCTCATCAAATACTAAAACCAAACGTGAATCGTGTCAGAAAGTGACCATAAAACAATTATTTCCTAAGTTAATTCCATCCACCTCGTGAACATAGAGTAGTACAGTTGTAGATAATAACATGTACTGGGTAGGTACATAAAGTAATTATGCGTGCCATCTCAACTTAATGTGAATTAATCACGCGGCACCTTGAAGCCTATGATATTTGAAGGTAGAACTTAGGTAATGAAGAGCGTAATAAATAATGAAATGTTACTATTACTTTGAGTAAGCAACTTCAATTACATTATCATATTAAACCCACAACCCACGGGCGATATCGAAGTTTTTTAGTTAGATTGTCAGACTTTTTAGGGCTCTAGCTACCTAAGACCCATCATGGGGGAGTGGCTGGAGAGGCCACAAAGCAGCCATTAGCGATTATACTTTCACGAAAACGGCAGCCTCTCGTACTTTCTGATGCAGATGATCACCAAGCACGGGTACTTCGCGCAGCGTCGGATGGAGAAAGAGTCAACGACTAAGTTCCATCACTGCGATGAATCAAAGAATCAAAGAATCAAGAATCAAAGAATCAAAGAATCAATTTCATTTATTCAGTTTAGGCACATAAAGAGCACATATGAACGTCAAAATTTTACAATTATGTATGTCAAGAAATAATATAAAAATATTAAATAATGTAAAAATAAACCATTGGAAAATGATTCATTCGCTGGTTCGGTAGATTAGTTCTACTGAGAAGATACCAGCAAGAAACTCAGCGAACTACATTAGAACTAGATTATTTTTCTTTTATAAATTTGTTTTGGTTTACAATTTATTTTGTGCGAGCAAGCAAGAGACTTATGTTGACCACGCATTAACATCATTAAGGTACTCATCTACTTTATAGTAACCTTTACTCATTAAAGTTTTTTCCACTCCTATTTTAAATTCATTTATTGGCATATTAATCAAGTCCTGAGGAATTTTATTAAATATTTTTATGCAGCTGCCTACAAATGAATCACCAACCTTGTGAAGCCTGAGTTCAAGCGAGGACTCGGGACTTCACATGCTCACCGAGTGTCGCGTCACGCTTAGTGATCGTGGGAGACGGCGAGACGGGAGCTGGTGGCGGCAATGGGAGTGAGAATTCTCACGCTCGCCACCTTGCTCGCGGCGATGGTTCGTTGCATGGGTTCGTAGGTGACCAGCACTTCTTTCTGCGAGCAAGTCATATTCATGAAGGAGAAGGTGGGGCGGGAGCGGCAGTGGGAGCGAAGCAGAATCGAAAGCCAAGCTGTCCGCGTACTGAGGCAACTCGATCGTTGGAGGTCTATGAATGACCTCCGCCCCCATGAGCGCAGACCTGGGGGTGGAGCCGCCTATCAGACTGGCAGAAGCAAACCGCGGCGACAGCATGCGTTGCGCACCTCCCCGTTTCCGGGGACAAGTTGTTAGCCAGATCGAGAGAGATGGCCCTGGGTCGGCCGAGGTGCGAGTGATGTGCCTGTCAACCTCACTTTCGGCAACCAAAAGCGACCCATAGGCGCCGTACGTTTTAGTCGGTTCGAATCCGTCATAACCTCTCCCACCGGCTCCGGCAGAGCGCTATCAATGGGGATTTTTCTCACGTAAAAAAGGGCTCCAACTACCCGTAACAACTGCCACATATGTTCGTATGGTTCATATGTTCGTACACTGGAGGCACAGAATCTCTTCTTACCTTCTCCCCCCCCTCCCCCCAACTCAAACATGAAATTTACAAAAGGCAAGAGCAGCGTTACCACAGCGGCACCATCATCCACAGTTAATGTGGATTTCTGCAACATCAGGGGCCTACACTCCAACCTTAACGCGGTCCATCTCCACTTAGAGACCGCGCAGCCTACCTTGCTTTTTCTGACGGAGACGCAAATATCATGCCAGGCCGATACAGCCTACCTAATGTACCCCGGGTACAAACTCGAGCACAACTTTATGAGTCGCGCCGAGGTATGCTTGTACGTCCGGGATGATATTTGCTGCCGCCGTCTCCATGGTCTTGAGGACAGAGACCTGTCAACTATATGGGTACGTATAGATCACGGTGGCCACACCCGTATCTATGCGTGCCTATATAGGTCTCATAGCGGTGACCTGGGCACGGCTCAGCTGTTTCAGCATCTGCAACGGTCGGCGGACAGTGTAATTGAGCAGTACCCCACTGCGGATTTAGTATTCTTGGGGGACTTCAACGCTCACCACGTGGAGTGGCTGGGGTCTCCCAGGACTGATTTCGCGGGAAGGGCTGCTCACGACTTTGCCCTGACCTATGGGCTCTCTCAACTGGTACATTCTATCACTAGAACACCAGAAATTGAGACCCACAGAAGCTCTATACTGGACCTTCTGCTGACTACGCGCCCGAATGAATATTCCATAAGGGTGGAAGCACCTCTTGGTAATTCGGACCACAGCATCGTCCGGGCGCAAGTGACACTCGCGCGGCCTGAACCGCCTCGGTCACCTCAGTGGCGACACGTGTGGCACTACAAGTCGGCAGACTGGGACGGACTGCGCGAATTCTTCGCATCGTACCCGTGGAGGCAGCTTTGCTTCACTTCTGATGATCCAAGCTCCTGTGCAACAGCAGTCGCTGACGCGATTCTAGTGGGTATGGAATGCTACATCCTTAACCGCTGGGTCGCGACAGGAGCGAACAAACGCCCGTGGTTTAATAGGCCTTGCAGGGAATCTAGAGACCGTAAGCAATCTGCATACAAGGCTTGGACCACGGCTCTTGCCAATAAGGATCCGAACATCGCTGAAGTGAAGCGGTAGTTGAATGCTGCTTCGAGGTCCAGTAAAAAGGCAACGTCTAGGGCAAAGTTTGAGTTCATCGGCAGAATTGGTGAACGGCTTGCGCGCTACCCATCTGGCAGTCGCGCATTTTGGTCGCTCGCCAAAGCTGCCGAGGGAAACTTCTGCCAGTCTTGCCTTCCGCCGCTGCAAAAATCCGACGGTAGTCTGGCCCATGGCGCTAAGGAGAAGGCCGATCTTTTGGGTAATCTCTTTGCGTCAAATTCGACTATGAACGACGGGAACGCCGAACCACCCATCATCCCCAGCTGTGGTGCTTCCATGACCGAAGTTAAAATCACGCAACGGGTGGTCCGGCGCGAGCTTAAGTCCCCAGATGTCCGGAAGTCGAGTGGGCCGGACGGTATACCGGCGATGGTGCTTAAGCACTGTGCCCCCGAGCTGTGCCCTGTACTTACACGCCTTTTCGCACTCTCATACTCCGCGAAGCAGGTCCCAGCCTCGTGGAAGACCGCACTCGTGCACCCTGTACCTAAGAAAGGTGACAGGACAGATCCGACCAATTACAGGCCTATCGCTATAACCTCCCTACTCTCGAAGGTTATGGAGCGTGTCATTAATACACAGCTCCTGAGATACCTTGAAGGAAACGATCTACTGAGCGACCGACAGTACGGCTTTCGCCACAGTCGCTCAACCGGTGACCTTCTTGTGTATCTCACAAACCGGTGGTCGCAAGCCATCGAGAGTCGGGGTGAGGCACTAGCGGTCAGCCTCGATATAGCAAAGGCCTTCGATCGGGTCTGGCACAAAGGTCTTCTTGCGAAGTTGCCGTACTATGGACTCCCCGAGGGACTTTGCGAATGGATCGCCAGCTTTTTGTCCAACAGAAGCATCCAAGCTGTCGTCGACGGCAGCTGCTCGGACCGCATGAACATAAACGCTGGTGTCCCACAAGGCTCCGTGTTGTCTCCGACGCTGTTTCTGCTGCATATCAATGACATGCTGTCTGATGGCTCCATTCATTGTTATGCGGACGACAGTACCGGGGACACGTGTTACACGGGCCGTGCAAATATCCCTCAGTCCGAGGTGGAGAAGAGTCGCGAACAACTTGTGTCTAAAATCGAGACTACTCTCTCTGGAGTATCCGATTGGGGACGACTAAACCTAGTCCAATTCAACCCCACTAAGACACAAGTATGTGTATTCACCAATAAGAAAACCCCATTCATTGTAGCGCCGCAATTCCTGGGCACACCGCTTACCATCTCCTCGAGTATCGGGACCCTTGGTGTCGATATCTCCAGCGACGTCCAATACCGAAGTCATTTGCAGGACAAGGTTAAGTTGGCATCAAGAAAACTCGGAGTGCTCAACAGGGCGAAGCAGTACTTCACTGCGGGGCAGCAACTCCTTCTTTATAAAGCACAGGTCCGGCCTCACATGGAGTACTGCTGTCACCTTTTTGCTGGAGCACCTGCATACCAGCTTGACCCCTTCGACTCGTTGCAAAGACGGGCATTGAGGCTGGTTGACAATCCCATACTCACAGGTAGAGTGGAACCTCTTAGCCTTAGGAGGGATTTTGCCTTACTGTGTGTGTTCTACCGCCTATACAATAGTTTGTGCTCAGATGAATTGTTTGACATGATGCCCGTAGCTACATTCTATCATCGCACCTCTCGCCATAGGCAGGGAATTCATCCCCACACATTGCGACCTGAGACGATACGCACTGTGCGGTATGAAAGAAACTTCATCCCACGCACATTCAAGCTGTGGAATGACCTCCCTGCTGCGGTTTTCCCAAGCGCCTACAATATGGGGTTCTTCAAGAGGGGTATCAGAAGGTTTCTTCATGGTCGGCAGCACGAGTGTGACACCCCTGGTGTTGCATACGTCCATAGGCCACGGTAACCGCTTCCCATCAGGTGGGCCGTGTGCTTGTCATGCATGTTTTGAACATTATGCTCAAAGAACTAAAGTCTAAAATTTAATGCAATTTTTGGCAGTGTCTGTGGTATGACGGTGGTTTTGCTTCAATAGTATCGAGGGCCTGTTAAACTGCTAACCGATGAATATTCTAAATGGGTATTTTGGACTGAACGAGCAAGTAATTTGCGTACTACTTACTAAAACAAGCCTACCTTTTAGGAGGTAGGACACGGCGGTATTTCCGCTCAATTGAGCAGTCCGACTGGGGAAGTACCTCCGCCTTACAGAATACCGCGGCTATAATAACTTCTTGTTGTGTTCCCAGCGGTGAGTAGGGTAGCCAAAGCTCACTGGAGAATTTGTGCTGTCAGTGGGATGACTAAAGGCTTGTCCTGCTTTGTCTTCTACACTGACGGCACAGAAACTCTGTACTTACAGAGTTGGCAGCGCGACTTTGACTCCTCTGGTGTTACAAACGTCCGTAGGCCACTGCAACTACTTTCCTTCCGATGGCCCGTGTGCTTGTCTGCCACTTAAGTGGTATAAAAAAAAGCAATCCGCATTTTTACCTGTATACAAATTTAGTTTAACCGATAATTACACCATATCTTTTTTTTACAACATTATTCTCCATCCCAAGATTGCCTTTAAGGAATCGCTTCAACGATACGGCCGCCCATTCTACATTGAACTGTATACATGCTACCTACTTGTCTTATTCTAAATCTGTTGGTGTACAATAAAGAATTATTTATCTATCTATCTAAAGTCTTTCATTTATAAAAGGCAACAAGTACTTGTAGCTCTCAACCGCAGTCCACTGCCGGACATAGGCCTCTCCCAATGTGCGCCATGTTCTCCAATCCTTCGCCTTCCGCATCCAGTCTGTCCCAGCCACCTTTTTCAGGTCGTCCGTCCATCTGGCTAGGGGGCGTCCTACCTTTGCTTTGCTAATATTCTTAAAAAAAAAAAAAAAAAAAAAAAAAAAAAAAAAAAAAAAAAAAAAAAATCTTCTCGCAGTCTCCACTCTAGGACTCGTTTGCTGCAACAGCCATCGGTCCTTCGACAAACGTGGCCAGCCCACTGCCACTTCAACTTGCTTTTTGTGTGACATATGTCGGTAACTTTAGTTCTCTGCCGGATAACCTTGTTCCGAATTCTATCCTTTATTGAAACTCCAAGCATAGCTCGCTCCATAGCCCGCTGCGCGACTTTTAAGCTATGGACCAGCCCCACTGTAAGTGTCCACGTCCACAAGTAAATATTGTCGTACGAGTTTATGCTGTATCTTTTGCACTTACGGTGGGGACAGATAATGCTGGCTCTCTCTGCTATCTCTACTGAATCACTTCGAAGACTTCTCTTGAGCTTTTTTTTACGTGCCTAAAATCCCCAACCCCCAACGGAGCCGGTGGATGAGGTTATGTCGGACTCGAACCGATCAAACCGCACGCCGCCTGTAGGTCGTTTTTGGTTGCCGAAGGTGAGGTTGACAGGCATATCCCTCGCACCTCGGCCGACCCAGGGCCATCTCTCACGATCTCTCCTCGTTCTCTCGAGCTATCTTCTCTGTTCATTGCAGTAGTCTGTGAGACTTATTTCGCCGCGCGGACTTTAGTAAGAAACTTATAACCGAGTGTTACTTCTTCCATAATTTATAGTTATTTTCGTTCATTCATTCTTGTCACTTGTTTTTATAATGGTCTACAATTTATTGTCGCAGTGATATTACTTTCTTTGTGTTGCCTTCAAAGGAAAGTCCTGTAGTTATTTATTGAAAATGAAATCCCGCGTCGTGGGATTATCCTTGTGTTGCGGTGATTTTACAAACAAACTTATAAAAAAGCAAAGCTAGTTAAGACTCAGAAGAACGATTTATGAATAGCATAAATATAAATTCCATGTGAGGATCGATCCCACAACACTACATATGGTGATAGTTCTAGACAGTCGAAGGTCAATCGAATAAGTAATATATTTTGATTGGTCTCTCTTTCTCTCTTTGTTGATGAAATAAACAGCTTCCTTTAGACAAGGTGACTACATTATACTTAGTACTGTAAGAAGTACATACATTTGGAGAACTTTGGATTAACTAATATTGCACGTATCGTATTCAAAAGAAATAGGAACTATGAGTAACGAAAAAATACCTTCACCTTTAGTCTTTTTTTTCACATCGTCTCTGGACCTTTGCAAAAAGGAATGGGTATTCCTTAAAAAACAATTCCAAGTTATTTATGTGTAATATATCTTAAAGAACAGTACAGATAAGATCATTATTTAGTAATTACGGACCTCTAAAAGCATTGGCGCTTCGTAATTACGTAATGGACAAAAAACTGGTTAAGTATACAAAATTGAATAACAAACAAAACACGGCTTTGATAATAATGGGCAACTTAAAAATGCTTTGCATAAACTAAGTAAAGATAATAAAGTGAAGATACCTTTATTTTGCTAAGTTCAAACCTTTTAGAATTATACTAAAAATAATGTTGAAGAGTTAGTTTGCTTTTAGGGATCCGTACCTCAAAAGCAAAAAGAAACCATTGTAGGCTCACTTTGTTGTCAATTCATCTCTCTACTATGATTTTTTTATCAGGATCGCGTGGAGATCTCTATTTGATCTTCGTTATACTTCGCGTCTGAAACCTTTTTTATCTAATAAAAACTTAAAAAATCTTAAACCTATCCGTGTCGGGGCGTGGGGATAGATGTTTCTAAAATAAATTAAAATTGATCATTTTATTCGTACGTGACGAAGAAGGTATACAAGTATCACCATCCAGAAGGGTGTCGTAATGAAAAAATACGCAGACAATATCATTGCGAGAGAAGGAAAACTCGTAATAAAACCCTATACTAACCCACCTGGCCAGGCGGGCAACAGTAGGTCAAAGCCTGTCAACACTGTTCAGATAACTTAAAATGGGACCTTAAATGAATGCCGAGCTGATTTTTAAAATATTTTGTGGAAATGAACGGATATTTACGAAAGCATTTTATAAAAATTAAATAATGATTATTGCATTGATTTATTTTAGGGTTGACTTTAAATTAAGGACGGAACTCTAGAAATATTCCACAATTCTAATGAATTCAAACTCAACATTCATTTATTCAGTAATATTGTAACCTTTCTATGCCAACAGTAAGAAACTATACCATTTTCTGGCATCACTACTTGCGTAAAAAAAATCTCAGAAAATTCGCTTTCGGCAGAAACAGTAAGTAATTAAATAGATTAAAGAGACTGTATTCTGGGTCTGCAAAAGTAAAAATCACTCCACTTCACTGGTGTTACACACGTTTATAGGTCATGGTAACCACTTTCCGCCGTGTGCTTGTCTGCCACTTAAGTTGTACAAAAAAAAAATCAAAAGAACCAGTTACTCAATTCCAAGTAGATGATTCAAGATCAAATCTATCACAAGGAAGTATATGTTATGAGTGCGGGCCTGGGGATTACGAGTGGAGCCACCTGTCACCCTGGCAAAAGCAGGCTGCGGTGGCGTTGCTAGACGGGAACTTCGTGGTTCCCACACCTTCGGGTGTGAGGGCCTCAGAGCTCAAAATTGACGGCTCTGGGTTGACCGAGTAACGAGATATACGTCGCCGGCAATCTGACCTCCAGCAACTTACTACCCACAGACGGCTTGCTTCAGTTGGTTCAGTTCGATATAACCAACTCCCGCGGCGGCGCGCGGTTGTATCCGTGGGAATATCGCATGGGAATATATAAAGTAAGTACGAGTTGATGGAACAGGTGAAACACAAAAATCAAACAAAATACTCAAAGGTTTTAATTGTTATCTCCTTTTCAATTCAATTCAATTTATTTTATTGCGATATATGGGTAGAAAGTTGTTACAAACAATACATTTGCATGCAATAACGTTACACATATTGTGACGAGAATTTAATTAGAAATTAAGAATTTACAATTTAAGATACACACATACATACATAAAATCACGCCTGTTTCCCATAGGGGTAGGCAGAGATCACGGATCTCCACTTGCTACGATCCTGACATACTACTCTCGCTTCATTCACTCTCATTACATTCTTCATGCATGCTCGTCGGTTTAGAGTACTCCTGACCTGCCCCTTTTCTAAAACTTCCCCGATTTGGTCCAGGTATGTGCGCCTAGGTCTTCCCCTTCCGACGCTACCATCCACACTCGCCTCATACACCTGTTTCGTTAGTCTTCTTTCATTCATTCTCTCAACATGACCAAACCATCTCAACATTCCTCTCTCAATTCTCATCACTCAATTAATATAAAAGATAAAATATTTCATGTTCAAATATTAGTCAGTATTTTCGTACTAAATACAAAAATCATCTTCTTATAAAATATAACATTAAATTAGTCAAATTCAATTTACATAGGTACCTAATAAGAAATCTGAAAATTATGATTGAATTTAATAATTTATTCAACGTCTAGTGTTTTGCCATTTAAGTATTCATTTACCGTGTAATAACATTTGCTGAATAAAATATTCTTAATTTCTTTTTTAAACACTTTGAAGGTTAATAAAGGTCTGCTAACATTTTTTGAAGATTGATCAATCGGTCAGCACCATGTTGGTCCTTCAGCTCAAACTCTATATACTGAGATAGTAGGTACTGGAGTTAATTAAAAATAAAGCCCAACAGGGAAAGGAGATGGATTCGCTTTCATATATTCTTGGGCCTAAATGTAAAAAGTTGAGAGTGGCCTCAAGTGAGAGCTTATACAGGGTGTATTTTTGAAACGGGGCAGTAAGGGCAAGTACCTTAACCGTTGCAGTTACAGCAAAACGTTCTTAGAAGACCTTCCCTAACTTTTTGACATATTTTGAACTGCATTCACAGATATTGTAAAAAACTTACAGTTGGCAAAAAAAATGCAAAAAGTCCAAAAATTTTTTTTTTATGCCAATCTATTCTATTTCATGTGGGGATCAAAAAACTCTATGAGACCATTTTAGCTTTCAGTACTAGGAAAGACAGAAATCGCCAAAAACGTTTCCCATATATTTCGGCAACAGAAACAAATTTCTATGATGGTCTAACTTTTTGTTATGGCCAGGAAGTGGGTAGAATTGACTGTAAAGTAAATAAAAAGAATTTTTACCCTCAACTTTCGAATTTGATTCGAAAATCTGTGTGTTATACTTAGTTTCAGCTGAGAAACTTCGTATGAGTTATTAATTAAGGATTTTCGCTAAAATGTGTTTGTATGTATTAGAATTAATTCACTTTCTGTAAGCTGGGGAAAATCATTTAAGTTATCATTGTGAAACGTAATTGTAATAACTGATTGACTGAAACAGTCTGTCGCAACTACGTACAAAAAAAACTTACTATGAAACGGGGGAGAATTTTAATGGCGACTATATTTGTCTCACTCAACTTCCTAATCTGTCTCGCTCGTTCCTTAAAGAAATGTCATCTGTCTGACATATATCTGTCACTTTGTATTTTGAATCAGTCTGTCGCAACTACGTACAAAAAAAACGTACTATGAAACGGGGCAGAATTTTAATGGCTACTATATTTGTCTCACTCAACTTCCTAATCCGTCTCGCTCGTTCCTTAATTAAATGTCATCTGTCTGACATGTATCTGTCACTTTGTATGTTGAATATCTAATCGTTATTTTCAAAGTTTTTCTTTAAATGTTATTAGTGAAATAATTGTGACAATAACTAAATTTTATTATAAATTCTTTAAGGACGTTCTCTAGAAAAGACTGTTTTATACATTGTTTATTAAAATGAAGTATAGAAAGTGTGAAATATGTGGTTTAAAATCTGAAAGAAAGGACGGCAAAAAACGATTTTTCATGGCCAGATTTCCTATGGATGAGCTTCGGTGAGTAGTATGTTATTCAAATTATCAATGGTTTGTAGATTTTATGGGATAAAAACAATGAAAATTATAATTGTAAACAATAACCTGTAGGAAAATAGTGTGGTAAAAGTATTTTCATAATTGTATATCGATGTTTTATTTTTAGGTGTAAGGAATGGGTGAAGAGAACAGGCAACGAGGATCTTGCTTATATACCCATAGAGAAACTCCATGAGCTAAAATTTGTTTGTGGAGAACATTTTACCAACAAAGATTTTAAGAATAAAAAGACGCAGTTAAAGAAATTTGCCATACCATCAATAAAACTCACTGCGGAACCACTTTCAGATGAAAAATTAATAGGATTTCCTTCTCATATTTTTAGAGAACATGAATTATTTAAATCAAGGGCAGCGCAACATGCGGCGGGAAATTTTAGTTTTTATTGTTTTTTTACCTTTGTAGAAGTTTGAGTCTACTTAAATATTATGAATTATGTTCATAATGCACATACATAATCATACAATGTAAATATTATCCTATGAAGGTAAAAAGCAATAAAAACTTACTTTTGTCGTTAACTATTTGTTTTCAGATGTTTTAGCTGATTCTTCATTTGCTAATGTTACTGACATTATAAATGAAACTTCAATGAGTTCATTTATTGACTGCCAAATTTATAATGAGCATGATATTCCACCAGTAGGATATAATATAGATGTTGAAAGCCTTCAACAACCCATTTTTAAAAAAGATGTTCCATGCATTATTACTGTTCCTGAAGCTGAAGGCAGAGCAGACAATGTGGAAACGAAAAATGAGAGTGAAGTTTCGAAAGGTAATTTTTTTTTTATACCACATAGGTGGCAGACAAGCATACGGCCTACCTGATGGGAACTGGTTACCGTAGCCTATGGATGTGTACTTTTTCTCTTTGACAGAATAATAAAAAAAATTTCAGCTACACGAAAACGACGGCGGCGTAAAGAAACTGTTAAATCTGCTAGTGAATTAGAGCTAACTCCTAGAAGGAAGAAACTAATTATAAAATTAACAAAGTACAAACTTAAGTTGAAAACAGTGCAACAGAAACTAAAAATATTCGACAACATTAAATCGAAAGCACTGAAAACTATGCTATTGTCAGCAAAAAATAATCAAAACCGTTGTGGTCAGGGTAAACGTTGGACAGAAGATAATAAAACATTAGCTATAGCTATGTACAAGAAATCACCGAAGCTGTACAGATATTTGAGGCAACTAATACCTTTGCCCAGTATAAGGACTCTCCAGAACATTTTAAGTAAAATGCCCATATCTCCTGGATTCAATAAAATTATTTTGAGTCATCTTAGAAGAAAAGCAAATGAGTTGTCTTCTAAAGATAAAACGTGCGTCCTGTGTTTTGATGAGATGTCCCTAAAAAAGAGGCTCATTTATAATGTTGCTAATGACGGTGTTGAAGGCTATCAGGATCTTGGTGAACATGGCCGGATCGGAGATGTAGCTGACAAAGCTTTGGTACTATTACTACAAGGTGTACACAAAAAATATAAGCAGCCTCTTGCCTACTACTTTTTAAAAGGAACAATATCGTCAGAAAAATTAGGAGTGATTATAAAGAATGCAATAAAAAATGTTTCTGATGTTGGATTTAAAATAATTGCTACAGTATGCGATCAGGGCCCAACTAACGTAGGGGCCCTTAATTTACTCAAGAAATTCACTGGCCAACCAGCAGACAGTAATTTCTTTTTAGTGGATGATAATAAAGTTTATATTATCTATGATGTACCACATCTTTTCAAGTCCATAAGAAATAATTTCTTACAAGGAGGACAAGTTATGTTTAATGGCGAAAAAGCCGATTGGTCGCACCTAGTTGAGCTACAAGAAAAAAATAACGAAACGCTTCATTTTAAAAAACTTACAGGACTTCACGTAAATCCCAAGGTCCGTGCTAAGATAAAGCGTCCTGATATTAAAAAGGGTCATAATGCACTACTACGAGCTGCAGAATTGGTTGAAGAAGAAATGCCGCGCAGAAATTACAAATTATCGTCATCACTATAACAGAAGGTTAGTGTCAATTCAGAAATCATTGCTATCTATAACCCGTATAACAAAAATTAATGACAAAAACAAGTTCATTAATTATGTCATTATTTTTGTTTCAGCTAATTGCCATGTGTACAAGGTACAAAAGTGATTAAAGACGAAGGCAATAATGAAGCAAGCGTCCTGATATTAAAAAGGGTCATAATGCACTACTACGAGCTGCAGAATTGGTTGAAGAAGAAATGCGGCGCAGAAATTACAAATTATCGTCATCACTATAACAGAAGGTTAGTGTCAATTCAGAAATCATTGCTATCTATAACCCGTATAACAAAAATTAATGACAAAAACAAGTTCATTAATTATGTCCTTATTTTTGTTTCAGCTAATTGCCATGTGTACAAGGTACAAAAGTGATTAAAGACGAAGGCAATAATGAAGCAAGCGTCCTGATATTAAAAAGGGTCATAATGCACTACTACGAGCTGCAGAATTGGTTGAAGAAGAAATGCGGCGCAGAAATTACAAATTATCGTCATCACTATAACAGAAGGTTAGTGTCAATACAGAAATCATTGCTATCTATAACCCGTATAACAAAAATTAATGACAAAAACAAGTTCATTAATTTTATTATGTCCTTATTTTTGTTTCAGCTAATTGCCATGTGTACAAGGTACAAAAGTGATTAAAGACGAAGGCAATAATGAAGCAAGCGTCCTGATATTAAAAAGGGTCATAATGCACTACTACGAGCTGCAGAATTGGTTGAAGAAGAAATGCGGCGCAGAAATTACAAATTATCGTCATCACTATAACAGAAGGTTAGTGTCAATTCAGAAATCATTGCTATCTATAACCCGTATAACAAAAATTAATGACAAAAACAAGTTCATTAATTATGTCCTTATTTTTGTTTCAGCTAATTGCCATGTGTACAAGGTACAAAAGTGATTAAAGACGAAGGCAATAATGAAGCAAGCGTCCTGATATTAAAAAGGGTCATAATGCACTACTACGAGCTGCAGAATTGGTTGAAGAAGAAATGCGGCGCAGAAATTACAAATTATCGTCATCACTATAACAGAAGGTTAGTGTCAATTCAGAAATCATTGCTATCTATAACCCGTATAACAAAAATTAATGACAAAAACAAGTTCATTAATTATGTCCTTATTTTTGTTTCAGCTAATTGCCATGTGTACAAGGTACAAAAGTGATTAAAGACGAAGGCAATAATGAAGCAAGCGTCCTGATATTAAAAAGGGTCATAATGCACTACTACGAGCTGCAGAATTGGTTGAAGAAGAAATGCGGCGGGGAAATTACAAATATTTTTAAAATAATGTTTTTCAATAAATAAATAATTTTATGAACTTATCATTTTAAAAGCCCAACTGAGCCTATATTCTGTTTTTGTAATTAAAAGTACTGCCTCCGCGAATTTAAACGCTTATTCATTTTCAACATATAACTTGTATGACGCAGTACTTTAGTTCAAAAATGGAGTATAGCGTCTGTGAAAATATAAAATTATATTATAAAAATCAGAGACCACTATTTATCGATATCGATAAATGTAGTCAATATCGATAAATCAAATAAAATTAAGGGCACATCTCTATTTTTCCCTTATGTTGGCAACTCTGTACCTATGTGTTACAGTTGTTAGGTTGGCTGCGTTCAGTTAGCCCTGATTTGACATTTCGTAAGATTATTTTGCACTATGGAAGTCCCGTCTCTTCTTACGTAGTATTGTATTCTCTTTGTTTTGAATGTCTAATCGTTATTTTCAATGCATTTCAATGTTTTTCTTTGAATGTTATTAGTGAAATAATTGTGATAATAACTGAATTTTATTATAAATTCTTTAAGGACGTTCTCTAGGAAAGACTGTTTTATACATTGTTTATTAAAGTGAAGTATAGAAAGTGTGAAATATGTGGTTTAAAATCTGAAGAAAGGACGGCAAAAAACGGTTTTTCATGGCCAGATTTCCTATGGATGAGCTTCGGTGAGTAGTATGTTATTCAAATTATCAATGGTTTGTAGATTTTATGGGATAAAAACAATGAAAATTAAAATTGTAAACAATAACCTGTAGGAAAATAGTGTGGTAGAAGTATTTTCATAATTGTATATCGACAAAAATTAATGACAAAAACAAGTTCATTATAGTCTGGCCATCGGTTCTATGCACAAGAAAAGAGCGGTAAATTCAAAAAAACAAGGGGTGACAACACCGACTATAGACTGAAAAAATGCGTTTGATACTATTATTTTTTATATTCAATAAAAGTTATTTTATACATTTTTATTTATTACGTGTTATTCATACCTGTACATATATAACAAACTGAGTCGGATAAACTGCACAAACTTTAAAATTAGCTTAGATATCATCATCATAGCATTTAGTCCCGTTTGCGGCCCAAACTTGCACTCCGGTATTTATGAATTAACGGTGACTGTAGCCTAATGGTTATGGCGTTGGACGTACAATGTTGACGTTGCAGTTTTGATCCCCAGTCATTGCACTACCGGTATGAACCCACACAAGCAGTTTTATACTAGTAATTTCAGTTGCTAGTATGCTTTTATTAAAAAAGAAATTTTCTACTTACACATAAAGTTAACATACATGCTTGCTCATCATGCAAATAATGATCATGTCCAGGATACAAGAAAAAAAATTACAAGTCTTTAATATTTATAATTTTATTATGATTCATAATCAAAGTCTGATTCTATAAATTCAACACCAGAAAATGAACTGTCACTATCGTCATCATCATCACGTACATTTATTATAAATCGTTCCAGTACTGTTTCTGTGATTCCATCTCTTAATTTGTATTCATTTTCGACGTGAATGACGTGATCTGTGCATTTCTTCCAATCATCAGCCGTTACACTAAGAAAAGACTCTTTAATTAAGTTTTCCATTTCTGCCCCTGGTACTCCTATATTTTTGCTAGCCACTTTTCGTTTAGCTAAACTCCATATGAGCTCAATAGCATTTAAATCACAGTGGTATGGAGGTAGTTTAAGCACTTCGTGGCCATGTTGTTTTAGAAGTTCTTCTGCTTTATACAAGGGTTCAGGCTTATTCTCTTTAACGAGGCACATTAATTCATCTTTAGTATAAATTTCTTCAAATGGAATGTTGTTTTCTCTAAGCCATTTCTGTATGTCACTTTTTAAGTTCTGCATTGTTGGTGGTTTATTTATTTGTGTAACATGATAACTAGCATTGTCCATCACAATCACACTAGGCTCTGTCAAATTTGGAATCAATTTCTCACCTAACCACTTCATAAAATTTTCTGCATTCATGTCATCATGATAGTCAGCTGTTTTTGATTTGGTACTAAATACTAACAGTGCATTGGGCACAAAACTCTTTTCCGATCCAGCATGTACTATAATATGTCTCTTGCCAGACGAAATTTTGTCTATCACTCCACTAGTGGAAGGACCTTGCCATGATTTTTTTACCTTATAATTTTGGTGAACATAGGTTTCATCAAGATAAATTATTGGTTTCCCTTGTTGTCGTTTCTCAGCAATTGTTCGAAGATATCTGTGTCTCCAAGCAGCTAGTTCAAAGTTCTCTATGAGCAAAGACCTTTCATTCTGGTTTTTCTTAAACTCGAAACCATTTTTTTTCAATATCTGCCGTAATGTTTCACGACAGCCGGTGAAGCCAATTGACTCTCTGAGTTCAACAAGTAAATTCCGTAGAGTAGGAACCTGTTTTTTTACACAGTAAAATTCATTAATCTTATTCCTAATAGCCGTTAAATCAAAATCATCCAGATTTGATACCGTGCCCTGACGTGGGCGTTTCTTGCCGGGTGTATTCCATTCTCCTTGGTTTATAGAACCTTCCTTCTTGATTGTTTTAATAGTTCTAACAGATATTTCTGCAAAGGAAAAATATATAAATGGAATTGAATGTAAAAAATATAAAAGCCTAACAATAATTTAACTGTTCCACTATACTATGAAGAAAGATAAACTTGTATGCAAACATTGAAAATAATCGTACAAAGATTTTAAGACATTTTTCAAAAACATAAATTTACCTGTCATCGTAGAAATTGTATCCAAATATTTCGTTTCAGAGTTCAACGATTCCTTTTCCTCAAAACATTTTAACTCTTTCACTAACGTCTTGACTCTCGCCTTGTCACCTTCTAAAACACATACAAGAAAAAAAATAGTAAATAGTATTCACATGATACCCGGACATAAATATCAAGCCAACTATCAAGACTACTTACCAGCAGCTGTAAGGATTTCGTCTAAGCGATGTATTTTTTCGTTCTGGATTTGTTCATTATCAAGTTTTATGTCTTGATACTTGCCGATCATGGTAAATATTAACTTTCTAACTACGCCTTTGATAGCTTTAGGCATTATTTTTCAATAATTTCAAAAGAATATTGATCGAGAAACACTAAACACAAAAACGGGTCAATCCGTTTGACAGTGACATGACAGTTCAAAAATATTGCCATGTATAGATTTAAAAAAACAGTCCAGTGCAGAGAACCGATAGCCAGACTCTAACTACGTCATTATTTTTGTTTCAGCTAATTGCCATGTGTACAAGGTACAAAAGTCATTAAAGACGAAGGCAATAATGAAGAAAGCGTCCTGATATAAAAAAGGTCTTAATGCACTACTACGAGCTGCAGAATTGATTGAAGAAGAAAAGCGGCGCAGAAATTACAAATATTTTTAAAATAATATTTTTCAATAAATAAATAATTTTATGAACTTATCATTTTAAAAGGCCTACTGAGCCTATATTCTGTTTTTGTAATTAAATGTACTGCCTCCGCGAATTTAAACGCTTATTCATTTTCAACATATAACTTCTATGACGCAGTACTTTAGTTCAAAAATGGAGTATAGCGTCTGTGAAAATATAAAATTATATTATAAAAATCAGAGACCACTATTTATCGATATCGATTAATGTAGTCGATATCGATAACTCAAATAATATTAAGGACACATCTCTATTTTTCCCTTATGTTGGCAACTCTGTACCTATGTGTTACAATTGTTAGGTTAGCTGCGTTCAGTTAGCCCTGATTTGACATTTCGTAAGATTATTTTGCACTATGGAAGTCCCGTCTCTTCTCAGTCAGGAAGCTGTCAGTTGTCACAGCACAGATTAATATCTACGACTTATACAGTTGATAAACACGAGAATTATTTAATCGATTAACGAAAATCTATTCAGAATATATTATAATTAAACTATTATTATATTTTTTAAATGTGTATATTGTTATTATTATATTGTTAGTTGTATGTTCACTTTGACTGAAATAATACTACGATGAAAGCGTTTTTATTGACAATATTGTTTGAATCGATCACAGTAATCGATATTGAATCATATTCGTGGAATAAACTTAGTTTTAAGATTTCTCGTCTTCCTGATGCTCAATTGAGCTGTTTTTTTTTTGTATTTTGAAATAGAAAAATATATCGCTTTTTAAGTCATATCTCAACTCATTACAATTTGGCCCAGAAATTCCCGTCTCCTTTCTTATATCACAAAGGTCTTCACGCTTGACATCACGTTTCTTTCAAGTGAGAGAAGAAAAATATTGTGCACCATTTTCTCTAAAAACTAATTAGTAACCTAGGATCAACATAAGTAATTAGTTTTTAGACCCAGTACAAAGGTCGTTTTCTCTATTTCTTTACAAAGGCGGTTATTTTTCATTCTGATGAGAGCGTGAAAACTTATTTGTATACGTCAGTAACTAGCTTAAGGCCGGGTTTAGTTTAATAAAATTAGAAAAATAAGTAAAATCGATAGAGTGGATGTTTACTTATAGGCATAAAAAAGAGGCAGAACACGACGGTATTTCCGTCCAATTGAGCAGTTCGAATGGGGAAGTACCTCCGACCTCCGCCCATAGAATACTACGGCCATAATAACCTCGTGCTGTGTTCCCGGCGGTGAGTAGGTTAGCCAGAGCTCACTGGAGAGTTTTTGTGCTGTCAGGGGGAAGATCAAAAGCTTGTCCCTGCTTTGTCTTTTACACTGACGGCACAGAAGCTTTCTGTGCTTACAGCGTTGGCAGCGCTAGTGTGACTCCCTTGGTTTTGTACACGTCCATAGGCCACGGTAACCACTTTCCATCAAGTGGGCCGTCTGCTCGGCTGCCACCTAAGTGGTATAAAAAAATATATTTAGTAAAACTTTTTAAAACATGGAAAACAAGTTTAAACTAAAATCGGCTTTCAACTATGACATAGATATCTAACTCACACAAAGACTGAGTAAAAGCGTATGATTTTTTTTTATTATAAGGTTATTAATTTCTATTGGGACGTCCATGGGTTAAAACATATTAACATTATAATGTTGGTACGCTGAAACATATATTCTACTACATACTACAGATCAATATTGTTAATAGGACTGTGGCAAGTTAATAATAACCCTCCCAAAATAAATAATCCCTAGTATGTATGAATTTACGTTCGGTATGTATTCTAGTAGGCGGATAAACTTACCTTATGATAGTAAGTTTGATTTAACTTACCACTACGACAGCACAATACCTTTCTATGGTTGCGAGGGATATGCCTGTCAACCTCACCTTCGGCAACCAAAGCGACCCACAGTCGGCGTTCGTTTCAGTCGGTTCGAGTCCGACATAACCTCCTCCACCGGCTCCGGTGGGGAGGTATCCGTGGGGATATGTACAGTCCAGAGTCAGCGTCAAATGCATGACTCGAGTCAACAATAGTCCACGAAATACGGCAATAGGCTCACCCCCTATTACGTGGGACCAAATACAATGATTGCTGAAAATGAGTGGGTTTATTCATCTCTGCCTAGCCCTTCGGGAATAAAGGCGTGATTATATGTATTTTATATTGGTTAATTTATAATAAAGAGATTGAGTTTTTTCTTATCGTTAACTTGTAGAAACTTTTAACCTAATGTAAGCAAAGTTATGTTTTAGCGACTACATTAATTCATAATTTAATTCATAATTCATTTATTACTGTAAAATAGTACAACATTCTCCTTAGATGACAAAGATTTGTGAATAATAGTAAGTATTAAAGATATAATATCCAAGGAGTGCTGTGGCACTCGTACTAGGTGACCCTGTGTCACGAGTGCCGTCACCTTCCTTGCAGTCTGAAAGTATATTGTTAGGTACATCACTTATACTACATTTTAATTAATAGAAATTGATTTGATTATTTACATAGTTAGGAATACAATAATGAGATTTGTTAAATTAATAATAACTTGTCATGCTATAAAAATAATTTCATTAATATTATGTTTAAATACATATATATATATTTTAATATTCATAAAGTAGATATGATTTACTTTGTGTATGTGTGTGTGTGTGTGCGTGCGTGTGTGTGTGCGCGCGTGTGTGTGTGTGAGTGTGTGTGTGTGTGTATGTGTGCGTGCAGCTTACCTAAGTAACTATACAGAGAAGATTTTCAGTCTCATCATAGGTCAATGTCTTGAGCCAGTTTCCAACTACGCGTATGCAACTATACCGAGTGAGTGTAGATATATTTAATTGTTGGTTTGCTTTATTGTAAAGTCTCGCACCCAGTATCCAGAAATGCCTTTCCGCAGCGGAGGTTCTGTGCCTTTCTGTGTTAAAAAGTTTTAATCTCCTGCGCATACCAACCCTAAGGTTTAAAGATTTCGGTGCGTCGGAGTGTTTGCGTGTTATTGTTTTGAGCACAAAAAGCTGTCTAATGGTGAAAACCTGGCATTCCTTGTAAAGTATTTCGGTAGCATATCTGTAGGGTCTCCTAAACATAACTTTAAGGACTGCTCTCTGTGCTCTCTCCAGTCGCAACATGCTTGAGGAATGGGTGCCTCCCCAGGCCGTAGCAGTAGTCCATGAGAGATTGTGCAAGAGCAGAGTACACCATTTTTAAAGTCGATGGATCCGCCGCTGTCCTGAGCCTTTTGAAGACATAAATTAATTTTCTAATGCGAGGCACCAGAGCACTTATATGAGTCTGCCAACTAAGTGTGTTGTCCAAAAATACGCCGAGGTATTTAATTTCGGGTCTCCTAGGGAGACTAGTGCAGTTACAGGAGATAGCCCCCACACCACAATCATGAACCCTGACGGAGCACCCCCCACTGCCTGGCTGTCCCACAGACGTACACGAAAATGTTATGAAAGACGATTTTTCTACATTAAGTGTTAGTAGGTTACGGGACAACCATTCTGACACAATCTTTAGGCTATTCTCTGCGAAGGCACGCGCTTGACCCCAACTTTGACCATCAACCAGAAGTGCTGTGTCATCAGCGTATGTTATGATTTTGGCGTGAGGTAAGTTGAGTTTGCATAGAGAATTTATGTAAACTAAGAACAATGTTGGACCCAGCACACTGCCCTGCGGGACACCGTAGGTGACAGGTCGTTCATCACTAGTGACATTACCTATCTTAACATATTGACGTCTTTCAGTGAGTTAAAGCAGGGGACAAAAGTGATCCTTCAAATTTTTGACCCATCTCCATACTTCCAGCTCTAAGTAAAATTTTTGAAAAAATAATATTTAATCAACTGCTTTCACATTTTACAGAAAATAATTTACTTCATGATAAACAGTTTGGTTTCACTAAAGGTAGAAACACGACAGATGCAGGAGTTGCACTTGTAAAACATATATTTGATGCATGGGAAAAGAAGCAGGATGCCATTGGTATTTTTTGTGATCTATCAAAAGCTTTTGATTGTGTTGATCATGAGACGTTGTTACTAAAATTAGAATATTATGGTGTTTCAAGCGGCTCACTTAGATTACTTACGTCTTACCTCACTGACAGAATTCAAAAAGTTAACGTTAATGGCACTAACTCTTCTGGTGCCCCATTAGTTATGGGAGTACCCCAGGGCTCGATATTAGGACCCCTTCTATTCTTGATTTATGTTAATGATCTTCCTTATTTCGCTACAAATTTTTGTGAAATTGTATTATTTGCTGATGATACATCATTAATTTTTAAGACTGATAGACATAAAATAGTACTTGACGAAGTAAATAATGCCCTTTCTGAAATATTGCATTGGTTTACAAGTAACAACTTGCTGCTCAATGCGAAGAAAACGAAATGTGTAAAGTTTACTATGCCTAATGTAAGACAGACAGATATTAATATTAAAATGAATAATGAATCTGTCCAAATAATCAATACCACAGTTTTTCTTGGAATAACTTTAGATAGTAAACTGCAATGGGGCTCTCATATCAAAGCCTTGGCAGGAAGACTTAGCTCAGCTGCCTATGCGGTTAGAAAGATAAGGTCACTGACTGATGAGGAAACTGCACGATTAGTTTATTTTAGTTACTTCCATAGCGTCATACGGTCTGCTGCTGTGGGGCTCGGCTGCCGATATTGAGACTATATTTGTACTACAGAAACGAGCGATACGAGCGATCTATAGCCTCAGACCCCGTGACTCGCTAAAAGAAGTTTTCAAAGAAATTAATATTTTAACAGTTGCTTCTCAATACATTTATGATAATATCATATATGTACGAAAAAACATAAATATTTTCGAAAAACTATCTGATGTACACAATTTTAATACTAGAAGCAAAAATAAACTAGTTGTGCCTAAACTTAGGCTTCACAAGGTTGGTGATTCATTTGTAGGAAGCAGCATAAAAATATTTAATAAAATTCCTCAGGATTTGATTAATATGCCGATAAATAAATTTAAATTAGAAGTGAAAAAAACTTTAATGAGTAAAGGTTATTATAAAGTGGATGAGTATCTTAATGATATCAATGCGTGGTCAACATAAGTCTCTTGCTTGCTCGCACAAAATAAATTGTAAACTAAAGCAAATTTAAAAAAAAAAAAAAGAAAAATAATCTAGTTCTAATATAGTTCGCTGAGATTCTTGCTGGTATCTTCTCAGTAGAACTAACCTACCGAACCAGCGAAAGAATCATTTTCCAATGGTTTATTTGTACATTATTTAATATTTTAATATTATTTCTTGACATACTCAATTCTATAATTTTGACGTTCATATGTGCTCTTTGTGTGCCTAAACTGAATAAATGAAATTGATTCTTTGATTCTTTGATTCTTGAGTTGTCACGGAAAACGTCAAGTACCACTCCCCTTATGCCTATTGATTCAAGTCTATTCACAAGGATGGGAATCGAAACCGTGTCGAACGCCTTTGATAGGTCCAGAAATATACCTAGGCATTTCTTGCCTGAGTCTAGCGTCTTTATGATATGATCTGTCAGACCAATAACAGCGTCTCCTGTCGATTTGCCCTGTCTAAAACCGAACTGATTCTGAGCAATAATATTATTTGTATCTAGGTACTGTATTAGTCGTTTATTTAAAGTCTTTTCTATAATTTTAGACAGAGTGGTTAACACTGAGATTGGCCTGTAGTTCGTAACACTGCCCCGATCCCCAGCCTTGTAGATAGGATGTATTAGTGCCTTTTTGAAGACACTAGGGAATGCACCCTGCGAGAAGCATAGGTTTATGATATGCATTAAAGGAGGTATTATAAAGGCACGTGCTTTCTTCAGGAGTTTAGCTGGGATGCCATCCCAGCCAACAGCACAGTCATTGCGTAAGCCTAAGATAATGGAGTCCAGTTCATTCTCGTCCACACCTATGAGCCCCATAGAGGTACTCCTCAGGTTACAGGAGTCATTTGTTATGAAGGAAAGATTTGGGGAGCTTGGAACATTGTTATGGCTTTGTTGTGTACAAATTTTATCGGCTAGAGATTTTCCTATATTTGCAAAGAAGTCGTTGACAACATTCACAGATGAGGATTCGTCGTTTGCAACCCTGAATAGTTCAACCGGGACGGATTTGTATTTATGCAGGTGCGTAATTTTTTTAACTACCTCCCAAGTTGCTTTTGGACTTCCTTTTGCTTTCTGTAACTCTCCCTCCTCATAGGTTTTTTTAAGCTTTTTTAGTAAGTCGTTACAAAAGTTGCGATATCGCGTGTAGGTAAGTCGAAGAACCATACTGTTAGGATTTTTATTAGATTCTCTGTGCAGTTTGTCACGATGTCTGATACATCTTAGGAGCCCCGGTGTGATCCATGGTTTTAAATTTCTATTATTCCGATTTACTTTTTTTACTTTGGTGTGCGTTTTCACTACAGCCGAGATTAGAGACACAAAGTGCTCCGCCGCCATGTTCGCATCGTTTGAATGCAGTATAGAGCTATAGTTCATGTTTTCTATGTCAGTAACAGCTGACTGAAAATCGAGTATAATATGTGCACTATGTTTACACGTAAGCTGTTTTGACGCATATTCCACACAAAGTAGCGTGGGACGGTGATCAGTAATAGACGAGTCTATGACTAATACTTTTGCCGGGTTTTTTGTTTTCAGCATAACGTGATCCAAGCATCGGTTTTTTCGAGTAGGAAACTGATGAGCCGGTAGTAAGCCATGAGCAGCAGTCACACAGAGATATTCATCAGTATCAGGGTCCTTTGCATCAGGTGTAATGTTGATGTTAATGTCTCCTGTTACGACTATGGTTTCGTTTGAGGATAAACTAGTCAAAACCGAGTTTAAGCTTGTCAGAAAGTTGTCAGTTCGTTTGTGAGACGGGGAACGGTAAATTGCCACTATTGCGATATTTTGCAACTTTAGTATAAGACATGTACCGTCCAGGAACGTGGGTTCCTCGCATATTAACGAGGCCAAACTATCAGACACATACGCCACCACACCGTCGTTCTGATTGGAGAATCCCGAGTTATATGCCACGTAATTATCCAGTAGTGGTATATCCGATACCTTGCTTAGCCAGCACTCTGTTAAGACCACAATATCGCATCTGATGTTTAAGTCGGCTAGCAGAACATTGAGTTCATCAAAGTGACAGTTTATACTACATATGTTCATGTGAAGGATTGTAATAGTTTTTACACCTTTATTATTGACATATCCAGCACATTGTCTAGGGTCACAGATAATAGATTTCGCAATGGAAATGTCATCTATACTATTATATATTGCATTCAAATTCTCAGTAGCCATTGGATAAAGACAGTGTCTTCATGTATCATTATGTGTTCACAATATTCATAATATAGGAAGAATAGCTTTTCATGAAAAATAAGAAGACAAAAACACAGCCTTGTTTGAAATAAACAAGATACTCGTAACAAGGCAGGTACTCGTAAAACGTTTTCAGAAATAAATGGTGGTAACACAAATTCATATTTGCGAAATGATCACGCTCTGCTCATACAGTTAAAATGCTGCTGTTACCGCAAAATTATGTCATAAAACGTAACCGTTTGACAACATTTTAACGTCACTCTGCCGGTTTGCATGCTGCAAATTGTATTTACGTCTCTACTTCCGATATTGTTTGAATAGTAGTTATTTCAGTTTTTATTAGTTGTCTGTACTTACTATGGTTTCTAAATATTTAATAATTTGCTGACCCGTCCCAGCTTCCCTCGTAGCATATTTTGAAACTTCATGTCAATTGTCACTCCTTTAAGCCCGTAATTTTTTAGTCTTCAAATAATGTATGGAAATCGGCCGGATTTGTTGACATTTATGATCACTGCTCTGCTCCTTTAAGTAATAGTGTTAAAATATGTAACCTAAAAGCTTCATCGATAGACGAACTATAAATAGTTAAAGTTAAAGTTAAAATATAAAAAAATATTTTCAGCGCGATCATCATAAACAAACTTCAGCGTTATAAGAGCGTTTTTTTTATAACGCTTAGGTGGCAGACAAGCACACGGCCCACCTGATGGAAAGTGGTTACCGTGACCTATGGACGTCTGTAACACCAGAGGAGTCACAGTCGCGCTGCCAACTACAATGTTTAACAACAAAAATGTTTAACGGACTGTTAGACTGTCTTAATATTGAACTACAAATATTTGAGTACTATCTCGTTTCTCTTGATCAAGTGTCCTGGTATAGTTAATATAGTAATTATGTCGGCAAGTCTCCCTGTATAGTTGATATACCTAGTATTTATGTCGGCATAGTGTTTAACACACCATATCATCTTTCACACAGTCCATCCACCTCTCATTTTAGGTCAGTCCATCCACTTCCATAGTTAATGCCTTCCTTCCGACTTTACTTTTATCCCCCGTTCGGACATGTAATGCGTAGGGATTGTCGTGATGGTATGGTTAAGAAGGGTGTGAATGTTGAGATTACTGCAACTAGCGATGAATGGAAAAGCACACATGATGCGCCGACCCCAAATAAACTTGGGATAAGGGCAGGAAGGCAATGAGTGTTTAATACACCGTGTGTACCTAACGATGCTTTTTAACAGTTAATCAACATTCAATTTTTATTTTATTTTTTTATACCACTTAGGTGCAAAATCCCCACGGATACCTCCCCACCGGAGCCGGTGGAGGAGGTTATGTCGGACTCGAACCGACTAAAACGCACGCCGCCTGTGGGTCGCTTTGGTTGCCGAAGGTGAGGTTGACAGGCATATCCCTCGCACCCCGGCCGACCCAGGGCCATCTCTCACGATCTGGCCCTCTTCTCCGGTGTGGGGACTACAGAGTCCCCAACTCGTCCCCGGAAACGGGGAGGCGCGCCACGCGCGCCACCGCCGCGGCCTGCTTCTGCCAGGGTGACAGGCGGCTCCACCTGTCACCCCAGCACACGGCCCACCTGATGGAAAGTGGTTACCGTGGCCTATGGACGTGTGTAACACCAGAGAAGCCACACTCACGCTACC
The DNA here is from genome assembly GCA_963662185.1 of Eilema griseolum. Taxonomy (NCBI): domain Eukaryota; kingdom Metazoa; phylum Arthropoda; class Insecta; order Lepidoptera; family Erebidae; genus Eilema; species Eilema griseolum. The sequence continues at coordinate 6,726,299 of OY759246.1, forward strand.
GACCCTGTAAGCACAGAGTCTCTTTGCCGTCAGTGTAGAGGACAAAGCTTTAGTCATCCCACTGACACACTGACAGCACAAATTCTCCAGTGAGCTCTGGCCACCCTACTCACCGCTGGGAACACAACACGAAGTTATTATAACAACGGTATTCTGTAGGGCGGAGATACTTTCCCAGTCGGACTGCTCAATTGGGCGGAACTACCGCCGTGTCCTATTTCCATTCAAATGCAATCACTCTAGAGTCTAATGACACTTTTTCAATGTCTTTATGACTTTATCTCGCCTGATGATAAGCTGAAGGCAAAGTCTTTTGAAAGAGAGTCACTATTACAGGCACCAAAAACTTTTCACAACCCGCTTAAAGGAGCCGGAACTGTACGAAGAAGGAAACACGTGGGCTGATATTGTGTAGCAGCGTGAATTGTTTGCACCTTATGCGGGTGTCAACTAAGGCCCTGCACGTGTGGTCCTGTATAGGTAATGAGAGGGCGGGACTTGCAGTTAAACATTTGTGATACCATTTTTAGACAAAAACGCATTGGCTTAAGTGACATTGATATACCATTGGGATAGCCAAGTAACTTGGCTATCTAAGCGAATTGGAAGAGAGTAAAATCGGAGAGCGTCTTCCGAAACATTCACCTCGGAGTCCCAGGACGGAATTCGAGGTGAATCTCAGATACAACGCTGAGATGATGATGATGATGAAAATTTGTTACATAACTTTTTAAATTAACGGCGTACAGTATGGAAGCCACCGAGTATGGAACTATAGCAGTACCAGAATATGTATCGGGTCTAAAATAGGAGGTAGGACACGGCGGTATTTCCGCCAGATTGAGCAGTCCGACTGGGGTAGTACCTCCGCCCTACAGAATACCGCGGCTATAATAACTTCGTGTTGTGTTCCCAGCGGTGAGTAGGGTAGCCAGAGCTCACTGGAGAATTTGTGCTGTCAGTGGGAAGACTAAAGGCTTGTCCTGCTTTGTCTTCTACTGACGGTACAGAAACTCTGTACTTACAGGGTTGGCAGCGCGACTGTGACTCCTCTGGTGGTGACAGACGTCCATAGGTCACGGTAACCACTTTCCATCAGGTGGGCCGTGTGCTTGTCTGCCAAATAAGTGGTATAAAAAAAAAACTGATACAGGCATTTACACATTCAAAACATTTTAAACATTTGCACACGTTCGGTGGGCAAGGAATTAAACTAAAGCTCGTAAATCAAAGCCAGTTTTAACTATTCAAGTGAAAATTCAGTCTTATTTACATTTTACTTCCGGACTTCGATTGACAAAACTACCCGGTCGCGCAGTAACAGCAGAGCAAATATTGGAAAGTAACTTTTTGATAGAAGCAATATTTGTTTTATGGTTTTAAGGTTTTATTTGTGCACAGCTGCACGGCTTTGCTTTTGCTGATTTATGTTTAGTTTCAGTATATATGAGTACATACCTTTCTACATTAGCAAACATATTATAATTTAATGCTCTGTGTTTTAATTAAGTAGGTATCTAAATATATTTACAAAAATATCCAAGTATCTAAGTAGTCGCGGCCAATTTCCAAAATTGTGGAAGACGGGCAAACTGGTAATCATTCGGAAGGTGGGGCAACCGGCGGATTCACCGTCCGCCTACCGAGCTGTAGTACTGGTCGACGAAGGGTTCAAGCTCTTTAAAAGAGTTATTGCATAGCGCCTCGTCTCTACGGTAAGACCGGTCCTGGCGGATGGTCAATATAGTTGCCGCCAGAGGCGTTCTACAGGGGATGTCATCATGCGCGTGAAGACTCTGGCGAGGGATGCGGTCGCTCGATGCGAAGTGATGTTGGCGGTATACTTGGACATCTCCAACACGTTGCCTTAGGGAGGCTCTCGTGTATCACGAAGTGCCTCGCTACCTTCGCCCCACAGTCGGAGCGTACCGTACCGTATTACGTACCGTAAGAAGCCTTGTTCGGCGGGAGATATTGTACGGTGTACCAGAGTGATCGGTTCTGTCTGGGGCCACTTCTGTGGAACATTGGGTATGACTGGGTGCTTGGTAGGCCGCATGACTCCTATAGGAGATAAGGGGGAATAGTGTCCATGGCTCTATATGGGCGCACAATCTGGGCGGAGACCCTGAAAACGAGCAGCAGCAGACGATAACCGCAAATGACGACGGCCATCAGGGTCATAAGGGGGAACCGTATATTCACACTGCATCCACTAATGGAAATTGGCAATGTAAAGAGGTCTTTATAAAATTCTTAACCTGCTCTCACAGGCCATTGGTCTAAGTACCAATAATTCTGTGTCCATTCAATGTTGTAGTTTCGATAAATTGACTTTGAAGTGCTTAATGCACTTGTGCAAACACAATGTGCATTTCACAGGGGGGTGTCCGTGTGAAATGCACAGTTCCGATTTAGGCCTTTCTTTATCTTCAAGAGGCATAGATATATTTCGCCAAGAAGCTTTTATATAATTCAAGTATACCTTTTTTAGCATTGTGTCTGTGGATTGTTTCTTTTTCCTCGAAAGTGTCAAGACATTTTACGTTTTTGTAATCCTCCCCATTCAAACTATTATAACACACAGAAGCCATTGAACAAGAATTGAATTGAATTGAAAAATTGTATGTGAACTAGACATGGATAATTGATAAATATTAACAAGAAACTATTTAGCAAAACTTCATTGATGAAGATATAAGCAACAATATGCTAGGTTGTGTCGTAGCTCAGTTCTACAATTTAAGACCGGAAAACTATGACGAGCACCTTCAATTTGTAAGTATATTCTTAGATTTTTTGAGGAGGTAGGACACGGCGGTATATCCGCCCGATTGAGCAGTCCGACTGGGGAAGTACCTCCACCCCACAGAATACCGCGGTTATAATAACTTCGTGTTGTGTTCCCAGCGGTGAGTAGGGTAGCCAGAGCTCACTGGAGAATTTGTGCCGTCAGTGGAAAGACTAAAGGCTTGTGCTGATTTGTCTTCTACTGACGGCACAGAAACTCTGTACTTACAGGGTTGGCAGCGCGACTGTGACTCCTCTGGTGTTACAGACGTCCATAGTCCACGGTAACTACTTTTCATCAGGTGGGCCGTGTGCTTGTCTGCCAACTAAGTGGTATATAAAAAAAAAAAAAGATACAATGAAGGAATGCAAGACGGTTTGAATGAAAAAAATGCAAATCGAAGTTTAGCTAAATTCGCTGTTAGACTGGAAAAGCAGACTACGGACTCTGAGGAGAAAGCTTCGGGTACGACTGGGATTAACGCTAAGAGGAAGAGAGAATGCAAGACTGGTGTATTGTACCTATATAAAGATCTTGGAGTGGCCCCCTACAAGACCTTTGAGGTTTAAGCCAACCGTACCTGCAAACCGATAGGTATACTTATAGTGATTGATGGAGTATGCAGGTTTTTCTCTTGAGTTGGCGGTAGACTATTCCGTATGCTGAGATAAACTAAATAATGGGAAGGAGGAGTTGCAGAGATCGGAAAGCGCAAGCTTTGAATGCGGATTGGTTTTCAGATGATGGTGATGATGAGAATATTCTCATCATTGTCACTATTGAACTCATGACAAAATGTACTTTGCCACTTTTTGAGTTCAATTTCCTTTAATTCAATAACCATATCCTAACATTCATTCTAATATTCTATGTGTAATAGTTTGTGTAGAGGTATGGATATTTGTAAAGATGGATTTAGACCAAACAAACATAGAAGAAGAATTTTTTTAGTGTAAACGAGACCTTGTTTTCAAAGAAAGAACAACGAACTAATTTTCTATCTTGTTAACACTAAAAGAATTTGGCGGATAAGGGATAGATTAAGTATTTGTTAGTCTGATGTGAATCAACCATTATACAATCACGATCTAAGGATTCTTTTATTCTGCAGCGTGTAGTCGGTCACCGGCGCTGCCAGTTCAGCTGTACACTTCCCTACCAACGCAATTTTTTATATCCTTGTTGCGGGGGTTTCACTATGGCGCGTGTGTCGCGTTTTTCTGCACGTTCGACCGGTGCATATGCGTAGCCGATGCCTCCGTGCACCAAGCCACTCTTTAGGCATACAAGATATACTATTTATACTATTGATTGATGGCACTTGGTGGAATATGTTGTTACACATATTGATAACTCACTTGTACTTTTCCACATTATATTATTATTTATTATGCCGATTATGAGGCTGCCGTAAGGCGAAACTGGTCTGGTGTAATAAATAATAATGTGGAAAAGTACAAGTGAGTTATCAATATGTGTATTCATGATATACCCCAGGGCACATATCTTGGACCAATACCGCGAGACAAACGAGGACCTGCCGCGCATGTATTGTTTCCTAAAAATCTAGGCTTGGTCAACTTGAGTTCGTCCATCTCAGTATCACCTCGTACTATCTTCAATGGAATACGAAGAAAACTGTACTGCGCGTATAGCACATTTTAGGTCCAAGATATTTGTCCGAGCAATACAAAATACATACAGGTAATGTGAACGCTGCACGCAACCAGTGACAAGCTGCAGAATGAAAGAAGCCTAACGGCTAAACGGATCGGAAAATTGGCTAGAGGTATATGATATTATTGTCTGGAATAATACATATGCCACTTTTTATTCCGAGAATAGGTTCCCATGGGTTGTGGGAACGGGATCAGAATTCCACACGGTTGGAACCGCAATAGCTAGTTACAAATAAAAAAATTGTCAAACTATTTTAAATGATGCGGTCAAACATTCACGGTTCTTACAATTTTTACTTTTACTTTTTTACTTTCAGTTTATGCAAGATCCAGTTCCGGAAGATAAAAGTTCCGATTCCAATACTTTCGATGTAGAGGCACAGAAAGACTATGGGAATAATGAAGACTACTCTATGTGTGAAGCAGTGATTCACCACCAAATTGGTCGTGAAGATATTGTGTAAAATGTTATCCTTCACGGAATTATTTGATACTATTTATAAAAAAGATTAATTTTAATTTCATAACTGATATTGATAAAATATATTTATATGTTTACATAATGTACACGGAAGTTATATAAATTAAAGTATTTAAAAAAAGAAAAAACTGAATATACCTAAACAATCCTGCAGGTTCAGGCGTCAAAAAATTCCTCCCCATCGACTTCAACCGGGAGGGTGGCCAGAAGGCTGGCGGCATTGCCACGTTAAATGGCAATACCAATCCTTTGCGCAAGGAATAAACCAGCCCTCTGGTCACGGGTAGCGTCAATTAAACGTTTAGAAATTTCACGAAACAAAAGACGGACACTTGGACCCCATGATCCCAGCGTCTCGACCCCAAACGATTCAAATATGTAATTACCACTTATATTACTATATTTGCGCCGTTTGAGGGTCTCTGCCGACGCAGCAGCAACACAGGCGCAGTTTGCAGTCCCTGGAAGATGTGAAGGCGCAAGGGTGTCAGCACATATTGCATCCCACGCCAAATGCCTTCCCATCTTCCAGGGCACCAATGACATTCCATCTGGCCTCTTTCCATCGTCGCGCGCCTAGCCAGTAGGTTCTAATATGGCTGAAACACCAGCGGTGACAAGAGCCCGACGGATTATGTCATTGATTATTTCTAATTTATATGTTTGTGCACATTTGTTGTTTTATTTCAACTACATATCAGTGGCGACACAGTACAAATCGTTTCCTGCCGGCTTACTTTTACTGAGATGGTTATGCAATTATCTGAAACTTTAATTACATTAGCAGACCAATAACTAAAAAAATATCAATGGAATTGAGAACCGCCTCCTCGGTTAACAAAACAAAACGTAACAAGTTTTTGTTCGCCGGTTTCCTTTTAAAAAAAATCTGCACTTCGCCACTGCAGTATATATATATATACTGCAGTGCCGAAGTGAAGAAATTCAAATCTTCTAAAACGCATAATATATGTGTAAAATACGTTTTTGACGTGACAACGTCTTATAAATTGGTTTGCCGGGTGACACTTCAAGAAACTGCGTTACGCTCCGCTCACGTTATGCGCTCACAATGAGAGCGAGTGAGAGGCACGTGTCCCTTCCACTCGGGCATGGTTAGCCCGCCTAAGAGCGAGAGAGACAGACATAAAAAGTGAAAGGCACGCGTCCCTTCCACTCGAGCACAGTTAGCCCGCCTAAGAGCGAGAGAGACAGAGCGAGAGAGAGAGAGTGAGAGAGATAGGCATACACACCGGTTCATGTCTTGCGCTTCTATTTCGCTTAGGCGCCTGCATACAAGTTTACACGTTGCCAGTTAATTGTTTTACCACTCAAAGTCGTTGTCACGTAAAACTTTCGCCCGTATACCGACTTTACAGGCAACCAATTTTTTATGGAACCTCATTATTCATAGTGACCGGCGCAACAAGAACTCTATTTATTTAACAAGTCCGTGGGCAATAATTTACTAGACCCCTATTAGACGTAGACGAAGGTCAAATTAAACTAAAACTGAAGCGAGTGTTACATTTCAATATTCATGAAGGCGTCTATGTTATTAATTACATTTATTACGTAGTATAAAATTAAGTAGAAATAATTCTGAATATTCGTGTATTAATTCAACTATTAGTAAATTATCTAGCACTTTTGTAAGCAAATATACGTATTCTATGGAGTGACCATGGGAAAGCCTGAATCAGAGAACCTCAAATACCGATTCATCCTTGTTGATTCCGCTATATCTTCTAGCACAAGTCGAAATCACTTGTAAGCCAGTAGGCCTGTTGATTGAAAGACGGACGAAGTTTCTGGGTTAGGAAGTCAGACGGCAGTACTTTCATAAATGCCATAGGAGGTACAGGAAGAACAGCAAACCCTGGACTCCAATGCATTCGGGGACAACACCAATATAATGACGATTATTGTCATAAGTATAAATTCACATATTAATTTTACAGGTTTTGATCTTTACATGACGATAGAACATTATACACATATAAAAATCTTGTAACTTTCGTTTTCGCATAATTATCATCGACCTAGTTTCAGAGCTATCCGAAGCTTGCATCTTGGACTCCGGGGTTCACTTGCCACCTTTAATATTTCCACTTCTCATTGTCTTGGGCACCCATCGTACTGAGAATTGGGCCCACAAGATACAGCATAGCTAGACGTGCGATAAGTCCCCACCGATACCCCTACCACAGGAGCCGGTAGGAGAGGTTATGTCGGACTTGAACCGACTAAAACGCACGCCGCCTGTGGGTCATTTTTGTTGCCGAAGGTGAGGTTCACAAGCATATACCTCGCATCCCGGCCGACCCAGGGCCATCTCTCTTGATCTGGCCCTCTCCTCGGTTGTGGGGACCACAGAGTCTTCAACACATCCCCGGCCCCGCCACGGCCTTCTTCTGCCAGGGTACTCACGTACCTTTGTTATGGCTGTCAACTAGTTTTAATAAATACATTGAAATAGTGTCGTGGCGACACCTTGTGTAAGCTTCCATATACTAACCTACTCGGTGCAGGTTTTAATTTGAAGGGGTTTTTGTTAGGTTTTGAACCCCCTAAACATATACTATACTTACGCCCATGCATTCCAACCCCAACATAGTACAAAAATCTAAATGTTATTATTTTTTACATTGCTGGGTAGGTACTTGAATTAGAAATTAAATATAATAAGTATCAACATTGTAAATCCACTGTAATATTACATTTCCCTTTTCTTTCATCACCCAATCTATTCCAAAAATAATATACAAAGAAACAAAGCCTACTTAAGCTACTCATTTTTAGACGAATTTATAAAAGAGACAAAAACAAGGAACTTCCTGAGTGCCACTACAAACATCCTAAAGTCGAGGCTTAAGCCTTCCGTATGTGAAGTACGACCCAGATTAATGTACGGGTTGCCTTAGCACGATCCAACGCGCCATTCGGCTTGTATTTGGTGAAAATATTTGTAAGAGAGTAATAATGTAGTCTCACCGAGTCTCACATTGAAATCGATAAGTAAATATTTGAGCTTGACCAACTTTACTTCTTTACACCGCCAAATACTGAAAGCTTACTTAAAAAAAAGGTTGTTCCACTTCTAATATTCGTATTGGATACAATTGTCTGCCATTTGTGTTAGTACCCTTAGAAAAAAGTAGCCTTTTAGGTATTATATTTTTTTTGTAAAAGAACAAAAAATGGTAAAATAAAATAATAAAGAATTGTATATACGAAGAATTGTATAACTGATGCCCCTTCATACAAAGTATGAATAGGTGTTGGCGAAATTTAGGTACCTACTATTGGTGTATTAACACTCACATTGATCACTATGATTTTCGATCCCTCGTAATAGGGGGCGAGTCTATTGCCGTCAATTCGGCACTTTGTCTTGGGTTGATTGCGTAATATCGGATGGAGAACAGTAGAAGGCCCCTGGACTGTAGGAAGAAGGAAACACGTGTGCTGGTAATGAATTCCAGGTCTTGGTGGTGCGACGAAGAAAAGAGTCTCCGAACCGCTTGGTTCTTGCTCGTATATTCTGCACAGTGTGGGGGTGACATCTAAGACCTGCACGTGTTGTCCTATGTAGGAAAGGAGATGATGGGATAAGTTGGAAGAGCTCATCAGAACACTCACCATGGCAGAGACGGTAAAATACAGCCGAGGAAGCAATATCTCTACGCATCTGCAAAGGCTCGAGGTGTTCGTGACCTCAGGGTTCCCAATAATTCGGACCGCGCGTCGCTGCAACCTGTCGAGAGCATCTAGTAGGTAGGGCACGCCGTAGTAGCGGCGGTAAGACCCATCATGGGGGAGTGGCTAGAGAGGCCACACGGCAGCCTCTCGTACCGTCTGACGCAGATGATCACCGAGCACGGATGCTTCGGAAAGTATCTGCGTCGGATGCAGAAAGAGCCAACGTGCGAGTGCCATCAGAGCGACGCGAGCGAGGAATCAGGTCCGCAAACGCTCACCGAGTGTCCGGCGTGGGAGACGCCGAGGCGGGAGCTTGTGACGGCCCTGGGAGTGAGAGTTCTCACACTCTCCACCTTGCTCGCGGCGATGGTTCGCTGTGCGGATGCGTGGGCGGCCGGCGCCTCCTTCTGCGAGCAAGTAATGCTCGTGAAGGAGGAGGCGGGGCGGAGCGACGAAGGATCGCAAGCCAAGCTGCCCGCGTACGAAGGCAACTCGGGCGTCGGAGGTCGATGAACGACCTCCGCCCCCCATGAGCGCCGGCCTGGGGGTGACAGGTGGAGCCGCCTGTCACCCTGGCAGAAGCAGGCCGCGGCGGTGGCGCGCGTGGCGCGCCTCCTCTTTTCCGGGGACGAGTCGGGGACTCTGTAGTCCCCACACCCGAGAAGAGGGCCAGATCGTGAGAGATGGCCCTGGGTCGGCCGGGGTGCGAGGGATGTGCCTGTCAACCTCACCTTCGGCAACCAAAGCGACCCACAGGCGGCGTGCGTTTTAGTCGGTTCGAGTCCGACATAACCTCCTCCACCGGCTCCGGTGGGGAGGTATCCGTGGGGGAAAAAAAAAAAAAAAAAGAGCATCTAGTAGGTATTTCGCGGAGTCATCCCAGAGATGCGAGCAGTATTCCACGCAGGAGCGAATTTGTGTTTTATAGAGAAGATACCGCTGCTCCGGCGTGAATAAAACGTCTCACTTTGTTCAAGAGTCCGAGCTTCCGCGAGGCTGTTTTGATGATGCTCTCGATGTAATTTCTGTTATTCAGTTTGCAGCGAATATCCATGCCTAGGATATTGAGATTGTCCTGCAGTGGCAGTGGCGTGCTCTGAAGAGTGGGAAGGGGAAGGAAAGAAGATCTACTCCATCGGGAACCCGCATAGTCCTTTAATATTGTGGAATAAAGCTAGCTACTAGAAGGTAGGACACGGCGGTATTTCCACCCAATTGAGCAGTCCGACTGGGGAAGTACCTCCGTATTACAGAATAGCGCGGTTATAATAACTTCGTGTTCTGTTCCCAGCGGTGAGAAGGGTAGCCAGAGCTCACTGGAGAATTTGTGCTGTCAGTGGGATGACTGAAGGCTTGTCCTGCTTTGTCCTCTACACTGACGGCACAGATACTTTGTGCTTACAGGGTCGGCAGCGCGAGTGTGGCTTCTCTGGTGTTACACACGTCCATAAGCCACTGTAACCACTTTCCATCAGGTGGCCGTGCGCTTTTCTGCCACCTAAGTGGTTTAAAAAAAATGGCTTTGCAATTAAAACAGTATAGATCGTCAAGTAAATCATGACAATTGAGGGTGGCGCTCTACTAGGTTACTACCTGGTATCCCTGCAATACTACGACTGAACAGTCTTGATCTTTTGTTTTTACATTATGATTATTAGTACAATAATATTATAGTACTTTACATTATGATTATGATAATAAATAAATAAAAGTGAAAAATTTATCGCGGCACATATGGATCCGGTGTAAATTTAATAGCTTTTGTATAAAAGTCAAAGTCAAAAATCATTATTCTGTATAGACCATTATATCGGCACTTGCAAAAAATCGTGTTACCTACTATATGTATTTGACAGTGAAAGCCGTAGTTCCCATTTTAGCAATTTGCCGGAATCGTTGGTTTGTCTATGGCATATATGTTGGATTTACTTCATATATATATTTAATTTATGTATAGATTTGAGACTAGTCGCAGCTAACCAATTTAACTGCGACTAGTAGCAAGTGCGTATAGGTCTAAAATACGTATATTAGATAATTTAATATGAGATATGATAGAAATTAATGATGTACCTACGTAATTCCAATTTAATTGTCTTAGTGATATTTTTGTAGATATAATTGAAATTAATGGTGTGAATTTGGTCAGTTTACAGTTTTTCGTAGAACACGGGGTAATTTCTCTTTATTATTAGCAACATCTCCTTATTATCTATTCTTTTTTACTTTTTGGTAGTGAAAGTAATAATATTCTCTTTGCCTTTTGGTGCTACTGTCACTGTCTAAGCTATACATTTTTTTTTATAAAAATAGCAAAATATACTAAAAAATTGCAGCAATGGCTTGTGGTACCGATTTAATGTCATCTTACAACCTTTATTCAGCTATCTTGGCTCTGAAGTTGTTAGTCTTGGCTGCTTTATCAACTTTCCAGCCTTGCCTCCCAGAAAAAGCTATCCGCGCGAGTGTAAGTGACTTGAAGCATCTCACGCCGTTTTGGGTAATAGCGGCTCTTTATTTGGCCACGGGTCCAAATCCGACAACAGCGTTGAATTTACTACGGTTATTCGTGTTAGTCAGGATCTTAATTGCTGTGGGTTACATGATGCGAATACCAAAGAATATTACAGATGGTGCTTCGGTTATTTCTTTTTTAGTAACTGGTTACATGGGTGGTGCAGTGATATATTTTTATAGAAACTCACTATAGGTAAGCACCAGTGCCGTGGAAATATGTTGAAACAATAAAATGAAATCGCCTATGCATAGCAAGAAAAAAAACGTGTTAATTTTGGAATAAATATATATTGTTTAAAGCTTAAACTATGAGTGCGTTCCTTATTTCTTACTGAATCTTTATGATATTACATGATATAATCTTTTGCATGGTCAGCATGTTGACAGGTGCAGCCAGGTCAGTGGTTCTGTGATTGAGTATCAGGTATAGGAAAATTATTGGACAAAAATACTTACCAGCTCCCTGTCTGGTTAATTTATTTATTTCAACTTCATGTACAAATGTACAAAGGCGGACTTAATGCCACAGGGATTCTCTACCAGTCAACCAAATAGGTGGTGCAGAGAATAACAAGGTAGGTGCATTATGAAAGGCAACTAGGTAATATATATATTATAATAATAATAATAATAATAATGATTTATTTTCAACCAACAACCAAATATTGACAAATTTAGAGAAATCACAGTACAGGTGATAGGCAAAATATGGCTGTGGATTGCTGGTGCCTGTGGTAGATAAATATATTACCTGTATTACTGGACACCAGGATTCCACGAATAACACAAAATGACTGTACATAACAGTGCTCAAAAAGCAAAAGTACAGGTAATCGGTTTACGTTCTTACACAAAACTAAAATCTAAGAAATAACAATATAAAAAGTGAGTGAGTTGAGTGTGTTGTGTTGTGTGTGTGTGAGTGTGTGTAAGTGTGTGTGTGTGTGAGTGTGTGTGTGTGTGTGTGTGGGTGAGTGTGTGTGTGTGTGTGTGTGCGTGTTGTGTGGGTGAGGATGGTCGCATGGAAACAGGAGTGGACATTCATCTCAAGACTTTTAGCAATTCTTCTGTGTCATGGTATGTTTGATAGAGAAGCCATTCATGAAGAGCAGCTTTACACCTATAAATATTTAGAGGATAGAGACATAATAGCTTATGAAGTTTGTTATAAAGGTATGGCCCCAGAAAATGGAAAAATCTTTGGCTGAAACATGTCCTGACCCTAGCGGATACCGCCACGAGATGATTACGACGGGAATAGTCTACCCTAAACTCTGTCAAAGAGTGCTGCTTCACAACAGTAGCCAGTACAAAGAGCTGTCTGACAGTCAGCACCTGGCAGAATTCATAAAGCTCAGCTGTAGGACACAGGCGAGGCTTAAAACAGCAAACCTTTAAAACAGCCCTCTGAGCACGTTCCAATACAAGAAAATGAGTTTTATTGGTGCCACCCCACGTCGTGATGCAGTAACATAAGATAGATTGGCAGATCGCAGTATAAACCAACCTCATAACATTGGAGTCAGCAGAGTAGCGCAATTGTCGAAAGATATAAATGAGTTTACGAACTCGACTCGCCAAGCAGTCAACGTGCGGTTTAAAGGTTAAGCTTTGGTCAAGAACAATCCCCAGGTATTTGATGGAAGACACCCTCTCAATGCGACAGTAGGGTACAGCCAAGGACAGACTGTCAATCGGCCGAACGGTGATCTGTAAAAGGTTATCCGAGGGTATGTCAGCTTTTCGGATTGAGAAATTGATAACCTTAGTTTTGGTCGCGTTTAGGGTTAAAAGGTTTTCTCTCAACCACTGGTTAACGGTATTAAATCCATTTTGATTGATATTAATACATACATACATATATACATAAATATATAAATAAAACATACAATTTATTTTATTAATTCAATTATTATTTTGTGTGCTGTACTACAAGGTCGGCAACACAAGTGTGACGCTCCCGATATTGTACACGTTCACAAGTCACGGTAACTATTTATTAGGTGTATAGTGTGTTTGCCTCCCCATTTAGGATTGGTAAGATGCACAAACAATAATATTCGCTCAAAATTAAGTTTTCGTTGCAATACTTTCTTCTTTGACATTTCCACTTTGTTAGATTGTGTATAAATTATTATACACATACACACATGCAAATATTACACAAATTGTTCGTCAGCTCTGCTATTGAGGTTCTATCATGAGCATTTTAAGACAAAAGTGCCAAGATTGATTCAATAGTTTCTGTGGAATTTTTGAATAAACAAACATTTAAAATTTTACAATATTAGCAGACCCAGTAGACGTCATCGTGCCCGAAAAAAATAGTGAACGAACCCGTGGAACAAACCGACAGCAACTCCTCCTACCGGTTAAACCATCCAGGCCCAGGTAACTATTGACACATACAAATTGACATCCTAATCGGTTTAGCCGTTTAAGGGGAGTTACAAAGAATTATAATTATATAAATATAAAGTTTATATGATAATAAATCTACTGCTACATCATACTAGTGATATTTAAAATATATATTACTATCATACTATCGTATTCATTTAATGTATTTTAAATATTACAACAATATAAGTATTTTTTTTTTATATAGGACACGCCAACTTGACTTCACCTCGCCTGATGGTAAGCTAAAGGAAAGGAAAGGAAAGAGGGTCACCATTACAGACACTAAGTGTTACAATGGTGGCACTCAGCTTGGCGGCCTCATCAGATGCTTTTTCACGCCCCGCTTAAAGGCCACTGGACTGTAGGAAGAAGGAAACACGTGTGCTGGTAATGAATTCCAGGTCTTGGTGGTGCGGCAAAGAAAAGAGTCTCCGAACCGCTTGGTTCTTGCTCGTATATTCTGCACAGTGTGAGAGTCACATCTAAGGCTGGCACGTGTTGTCCTATGTAGGAAAGGAGATGGTGGGATTAGTTGAACACTCACCATGGTAGAGACGGTAAAATACAGTATTATAGATATCACGTAAAGATACTAATACTACTATTAAATATTGTAATGGTACTATCATGAGAGGTACGATAAAGAATTTTATAGCTGAAAATTAATTTACGTGCAAATTGTAGCGTGAATTTAAATGCGTAGCCCATTTAGGTATAACGCAGTGATCAGATACTGTAATAATTTATATTTATTAAAACACTGTCGCGTAACGAAACATTAAAAGCGCAAGTGCAATTTAATGATTTAATTTTTAACGAACAAATAATTAAAATTGGACGGAAACCTAATTATAAATGTTATGTTCTATGTAACTACGTGTGTCACATACAAAAAAGAAATCGATAAAGGTATAGAAAAATATGAATTGGAAAAGAAATTAAACAAACTCTCAAGTATATCACTTCCAGCGTTTGATGTGATGATATCTCACCGAAGTCACAGTAGCAGGATTAGCACCATTCCATTGTGGCAGACGAGTACCTACATTACTTTCAAAAGCAGTCGTGCTCAGAAAGCACCTGAGTGAGTCTCAACGAAAAAGATAGTATTGAAATCCCTTTTAAATCATTTGAGGAAAGCTTATCTACGAATAGAGATTTATGAATTAATTTCAAGATGTTTTTTTTTATACCACTTAAGTGGCAGACAAACACACGGCCCACCTGATGGAAAGTGGTTACCGCGGCCTATGGACGTTTGTAAGACCAAAGGAGTCACAGTCGCGCTGCCAACCCTGTAAGTACAGAGGTTCTGAGCCGTCTGATAAAGGTTTTGCCCGCGTGAATATCGAATTTCACGTTTTTCGGCCATATCACCGATTCTATTAAACCTAACCTAACCTAACCTAACCCAACCCTGTAAGTACAGAGGTTCTGAGCCGTCTGATAAAGGTTTTGCCCGCGTGAATATCGAATTTCACGTTTTTCGGCCATATCACCGATTCTATTAAACCGGTTGCAATCAAATTTGCATAAGATTTTAAGTCTGACTGACAAACAGAGAATAATTCCAAAAAATAACATTATTATGTTCAATATAAATTCAATATAAACAGACACAATCATTTTAAAATTATAATATAGTATAGAGTTGATAAAAATAAGTTTACATTTTCGTAGAAATACAAAATTTAGTATGTCATGATCCTGTGACAAACTCATATAAAACTTTCCTTCGCGAACAGTTTCTCATTTTATTTCCAATTTGTAATACTGTTATATCAATAATGAGTCAGTCGTTTTCTTAAACATCACATTGAAGTGAACACAATCTAAAAAGCAATTTCCCTTGCAATTTCTGAAAACGATTCAAGCCACAACATAGCTGGGTCCAACATGTTGATTTGATTTGTTTAAGAAGATTTTATAGAGCAGCACGATAATAGAACACGACATATAGAGACATATATATTGTAATACTATATGAAAGAACGAGAGCGAAGTCGGTGAACACAATCGGTAAAGGTTTCGATGCATATCCGAGTATTACGATCATTCGCGCAACTGTGTACATTCTGAAGAGTGTTATAGCATTTTCCGTAGCCGGTTTTGTTGTTACATAGAATGCAGCAACTATCCAATATGGTGCTAAATTCTTTAGTTCATACAAATAGGCTTTTCTGATCACGTCTTGGTTGTTGAATATTCCTTTTCTTACCCAAGTCATTGCAGCCAACGGACTCAAAGCTAGGAGCTTCATTGCAAGCAAAGCAGAATGAGCCATGTAAGCCTGTGTAAGTTGGCTGTCTAAATTTATTGTTCCAGTCATTTGAAGATGTTTTTATTGCTTTTCTGAATCTCACATAGTTGTATAACTATTGATTTAAAAAATGTATATCTTATCAGGGCTTCCTCTTACATTTTCATTCATTTATCATTTTGTAAACTAGTGTAAACTATTTATATATAGACATTCTATCATATTATTTTCTCTATTGACAAAGATTGACATTGTCCACAACAATGTCTATCTTTGTCAATAGAGATTTTTCGTCTACGGGCTATTTAATTTGAATAGAAGTGATTTGGTAACACATCTATAAACTTATTTTACTAGATAATCCTCACCGCTCCACCCGCGGCGTTATCTATTATCGCGGCTCGCATTCATATGTACGTATTATATTCTCAAATCTACCAAATATTTACAAACATTTTCTTAAAGTGAGTCCAAGATTCAAAATCGAATGGTTCACGAGATTTTTTTAGAACACGTCAATTAGATTTCACCTCGCTTGATGGTAGGCTGAAGGCAATGTTTCAGAAAATAGGGTCACCATTACTTACAATCGTGATATCAATCAATCAATAAATTAGTCCACCGCAGTCCACTGCTGGACATAGGCCTCTTCCAATGTGCGCCTTTTTATCCGTTTCTCTATCTTCCGCATCCAATGGTGATAACATAAAATAGCAAGAAGCATAAAACATGATAAGACTGACAAGTAGAGAACAACAAAATGATTTCTTTGTCTTTTAAATTTTCAATGCGTAGACCACTGTACCTCTTGCGTAGACCATAGAGCTTGCTGTAGCTCTTGCGTAGACCATAGAACTTGCCGTAGCTCCTGCGTAGACCATAGAGCTTGCCGTAGCCGTAGCGTAGACATACGTATTATGGTGAGACGGCTAACATTGAAACGTTGCGTTGTTTGACAGTCTGTCATATTTCAACAACATTTCAAGCCATTTATTTCACAACCAAAGATTTTTTACCTTATTGAAGGCAAAAATATTTTGCACACAGAAAATGAAATACGGAGAGAAGTACTAAAAAGTATAAAATTAATAGAAGTTTGTCCAATGACTGCTACTGCACCATCTACCAGTATGATGCAGAGTTATTTTCTTTATTCCGCTATTTTGGCATTGAAACAATTAGTTTTAACTCCAATGGCAGCTGTAGTGTACCACCCAGAGAAAGTCCGGCGAGCATATATAAGTGACTTGAAGAATCTCACACCCTTCTGGCTGGTATCAGCACTTTACTTAACCACAGGTGCCAATGAAGCGGTGACGGTAACTTTATTACGATTGTATGTCGCAAGCAGATTTGTGATAGCACTAGGATACTTACAGAAGTTACCAATTCTTGTTACAGAAATAGCTTTTTGTGTTTCGTTTATGATAACTTGTTATATGGGTGGCTGGGTCGTGTTTACTTACAGAAAAGCAATCTAGAACTATCTGTTATCATGATGTACGAAGTACCTTTATTAAAAGGAGTTGATGAGCTCAAAATGTGTAAAATCTCTGGGTTGGAGAGTTTTTAGCACGACGCGAGTCGCCTGCAACTCGAATAATATTAAATACCCACTGTGTGTTTAGACAGATGCAGATAGGATGTTATCTTCTCACTATCTAAACCTTCGTTACCCAATATTGTCTACCTAATTGAATGAAGAACAGTGTTTTAATGGTTGTTGTAAATCCTTAAAACGATCATGTTTTTTTCAATTAGTTTTATTTAAATTTTACAAGCTTTATTTTGTATTTATATGATTATGACTGTATAATCAAAATATAGACTTTACAAGATTTGTAATTTTGTTAAATTATTTTCTTGCATAATAGAAAAAATATACAATATAACATATATTTTATACTTAGATATAAGATATATATATATATCTACATCATCATTCATAATAAGATTGTGAAACGCAAGATATTATTGAATATAAAACAGGTCTCTTAAACGCTTTAGGTGCATCTAAAAGATAATACTTACAGCCCATACTTAGCAAGCTGCTGCTTACGGTATTACTTTTAAAACGACAGCCAAGAGCTGCGCCTCAAAATACATTTGGTGTTACGATTACGGCTGAAGACGATGTTTTTGAGTGATATTGCTGCAGTTATGGACCTCTTTATTGTTCAAACGTGACCTCCCATACATATGTGAACATGAACAAATGAACTTCAAGAGGACCATTACAGTGAAAAAGCCTCAATCATCATATCTTTAGGGTTCTCAATGCGTGAAAGGTGTGTACTTCATCAATATTAAGTGTAATTACACGACACTAACTGTTCTCGCAACTTCGGCAGCGTGAACTTAGTTCTGGAAATCGGGACAAGTCAACATTTCAGGATTTGAGCCCGCGATTAGACACCTACAGGGAGAATGTTCTGACTGATTGAGCTATCGGACACGTCTTGGATATTCGGAATTCTCCTATACATTCGTCTTAGATGGTTCCAATCTAATTATATTATTAAAAAAAAATATACAAAGTATATGGAATGACCATATACCGCTTCGTCGCCTTTTCCACGTCACTAATAGTAATATTAGTTACACTGTGCTAATAGGCATAACATTGCTGTGTGTTATGAGGTAGTATTCGTGCAGATTAATGAGTTGCAACAATGAAATTTGCATTGATCTGAGTATTTTATGTAGTATGTATAAGTAAGTAGATATTTTAAAAAGTATCTAAATATGTTATTGTTCATATTTAAAATCGGATGTGCCACCACGGGTTCTGTAACGCATCTGAAACGTCAGCAAAAGTAAGTTCATGATTTGGTGCGAAAAGTTCCGAACTGTTATATAATTAAGCTAATGTTGTCCGCATTCTGGCACCTATAATACAGGCTAGCTAAGCTTTACTTACTTAATAGCGCCTAAATAGCGCTGCATAGTATGTCCTAGAATTGTTTTTACTAATTCATTTATCTTGTCTTCTGAATATGCCTTCCATGTTATAGCAACAGCATCGAATTCTATATGTGTATATATCGTTTCTTCAATATCATTTACATCGCGCCCGCGCCTAGTCCTCGCCTTTCTCTTGCCTTCGCCAATTATATCGTTTCTGCATATCTCACGCTTAAATGCTACGAGCTCATTTATATCGTGCAAATTTGAAATAAAAACTCGTTAACTTTACGTGAAACAATTTTAACGTGTTTCATTTTCCCCATATTTCAATAGAATTATTTCAGAATTTTCGAGTGCTAGCTTGAAAACTAGCTTTCAATATTCATTTTTCTTTTTAAAATCATTTTAAATATATTGAATTAGACATTTTGTACTATTCCACTATATTTTATTTTAAATCTGACCGTTAAAATCGTCGTGTATGATCGCCAATACAAACCTTTGAGAATGCCGTGCGACGAAACCAGTCAGGTGGAAAATAAAATATAGTGGAAAAGTACAAAGTGTCTTATTCAATATGTCAAGGTATCAAACAGTCATTGTACTGTTTTCGCCTTGTGAGTCGGTAGAGATTATTATCTTCTTTGTTCGAGTATTAATTTAATTTTTAATTCACCTAATAATATTAGTGAGTGAGCACAACTTTAAATGATCGTAATTTCTTAGTTGATATTTAATTTCAATCAATTGTAATGTCTTGTTTTGATAATAAATAATATAACAGGTAAAAAAAATCCGGAACCTTAATAAAATCTCCAAAAGGAGGTAAGGACATAACAAAAATCTAAATGGACACTCAGTGACACTTTGAGATCTTTATTATATCAATCTACGCACGCGGTAACTGGTTAGACCTGACCCCTTGGGTCATATTGGCCGTTAGATAAAATCGAATGGGGCATATTTTACTGTCAATCCGTATTAGAGCTTTCATGAACTACGTATATCTTCGGTTGTATAGAATCTAACAGAGCACTTTCTTGGCTTTGAAACTGTAAGTGACACCGCATACGCGCTATAATCTATCAATCTTCTATATCTATACATATAAATAATTTGTAGCAGGTCCAATTCTGTACATTGAAGATATTTTGAAATTATTGTTCGAAATATCGAAGCTGAAAATATTTTGATTTTTGTGTGAATGTCTATATTGAAACCGCACATCACGTCGACAATAGTAAATGGATTCAAACGAAACTCACCACGCTTAGAGTTCATATACCGACGAAGGTTCTTAGAGTGCTTGAGCTGTGCGTGAGCTTTTATCCCGAAATTCAGCAAGGTTCCCTTGGGGGACGGGATGTAAGTCAAAGTTAGTATTATTTAGTATGATTTCTCATCTAAAAGTTATTTTTTATGAGTCAATTTATACTTAGATACATTCAATTATATACATCCGATATGTTAAAACATTAAAAATGTGCAAATGATTTTTGGAACGCTTTACTTTTCGATGCTTCTCGAGACTTCGATACTATAATACATACATATAATCACGACTTATAATAACAATATTATTAATTAACAATCTTCTTCTTTATCCTAGTATTAATCCTAGTCGTATGGACAGACAAACTTATTTGAAACTTTGATTTTTTTTATTAAATTCATTTTTGTTACTATTGTGATATAATACATAATATTCAAAAGTAAAAAAAAAAACAAAGCACCTCCGGCATCAATCTATCGGCGTACAATTCTATGCCAAATTTTCGTTATGATAGGTTAACACCAATCCAAAAAACCTTTGCGATAGTAACAAAGAGCTTCATATTATCATAATAATATGTACCATCAGAAGTTTCAAACCGAATTACCTTAGATGAGAGACTCCTCTCACTTGGGTCGCAGTTCCGAAACCAAAAGCATTCCCATTAGACGCGGGTTTGTCTGTAATAGGGATGTAACCGACAATCGAAATGTTTGAATGCTACCCATTTCTCGTTACGCGACATTTAGTGGTTGCAGCGGCTGATTGTAGTTTGTATTTAATGTTATGTAGGGTAAATGTGGTGTTATACAAAGCGATCCTGATTAGATATAGGTGGGTGCTAGAATACTCATCACATTTATTTTTAAAAACCTCAAGATGTAGAGATTAATGCGTGTATTCTAAAACTACACTCAGTCCTGAATCTACATTTAACTGAAGACAGATTAAAAGATTTGACAGATTGTCTATACAGTCTGTCCTCAGTTAAATCGAAATTCAGGACTGATTGTATAGACAGATTGAAAGATTGACAGATTGTCTACACAATCTGTTCTCAGTTAAATCGAGATTCAGTACTGATTGTATATACAGATTGAAAGATTTGACAGATTGTCTATAGAATCTGTCATCAGTTAATTTGAGATTCAGGACAGATTGAAGGATTTGACAGATTGTCCGTACAATCTGTCCTCAGTTAAATCAAGATTCAGGACTGAGTACTATTCAAGAATACGGGAAAGATATCTATTTCTAAAGCTTTTGCTCGGATAGATTTTATATAACAATAACAGCATAAAAGTAGACATAAAAGTATATACAATGGTTTTAAATAAATAAATATTCTTTGATATAGAATATCAGTGCTCTCTAGACCTAAGCATAGCTTAACTAGCTTGTGTTATAAATAACATACTTAGATTATTTTTCTGTTGTAAATACGTACATATTATACCTATGTATAAACTTCAAACCTATGCAAATAATAATAATAATAATAATAATTTATTCATCAAAAATGAGGGCTGTACATTGTACTAATACTAGTTTTACAATTATGGTCTTAATAGCTAAGTCATATAAGTAAGTACTATAATGTCTACATTAGAAGTAGCATATTATAAATGTGCCATAGAATAGTTTTTATTGATAAAATAGAATTTAAATTAATAATCTTACTATATTTACATTTTGCGACCTACCTGATCTAGGTTTTTATAAACCTGTGCTTCAGGTTATGTCTGTTCTATTATTTAAAGTGCCTATTGCAAAAGTTATACAACATAATGTAAAAGTATCTATGTTTACAGCTTATCGCTACCTATTTTAATATTTCTAACAGTTTCTCCGTGTCTGCGTAATCTAGTTTTTCTAAATATTTTGTAGTTAAAACCTTACAGTTCCAATAACTTAGATTATATATGGCTAGTATTTTGTTTAATTTGTTATACAGAAAAGGCCCTAAAAACATATAAAATTTATTTACGAACTCATGCTTAGCTTGTGGATTTTCACAAACTATATCTTTTCTTCTCTTATCTGAAGGTACTGCGGGTGTAGGGAGTTTGGTATGTTGGAGTAGTATGATGTTCAGAATAAATAATTGGCGTACTGTTAACACCTTACAGGCCCTGTAGAGTTGTTCTGTAGGAAACCTAAAAGGACGAAACGTGGCTACTTTTAAGATAGCTCTTTGAGCACGCTCTAATGGAAGTAAGATTGAGGGTCCAGCCCCACCCCAGGACGTTATACAATAAGTAAGAATGGACTGACACAACGCCAAATATACCTGCTTAATTAATTTATAGCCCGATATTGCGCGTAAATTCTTAAATATATACATTAATTTTCGTACTCTTGCACAAAGCAATTCAATATGTTTACAGAAATTCAGATTTGTGTCAATCGTTACTCCAAGATATTTTATATTGTCAGTTTTTGTTAATGTAGGACAAGCGCATGCAAGGTCAGCGGTTGTACAATAATGTGCATACATGTTTATGTTAGTCACAGGTTTATTAGTATTTCGCATTGTAAACAACATATATTTAGTTTTATCGGTATTTAGTGATAAAAGATTTCCTTGGAGCCATTTCGTCACATAATTAAAACCCTTTTGAGCGTGTTTAAATAACTCATCTCTGGATTTAGCTGAGAACAAAAGAGCTGTATCATCAGCATATGATATAATATAGCCATTTTGAAGTTTTGAGTTGCAAAGGTCATTGATATAAATTAAGAATAAAGTTGTCCCTAATACACTTCCTTGCGGGATTCCGTATCCGCTATTTTGGAGTTCTGAGCTCACTTTCTGTCCAATTTTCACACACTGTTGACGATCCCTCAGATAATCTCTAAATAATAGTAGTTGCGTTCCTCTTACTCCAAGAGCTTCCAGTTTTTTTTAATAACATGGAACATGATATGGAATCAAATGCCTTGGCTAGATCCAGGAAAATCCCCATAGTTTTCATGCCTTTATCCAGGTTGTTAGTTATGTACTCTGTTAGAGTGTGTACAGCTTGGCTAGTCGACCTATTCGGCCTGAAACCAAATTGATAGTCAGAGAGTAAGTTATTGTCTTCCAGATATTTTGTTAATCTGGTGTGTATAATTTTTTCTAATATTTTAGAGAGGCCTGTTAACACCGAGATAGGTCTGTAGTTATTGACACAAGATTTATCACCAGATTTAAATATCGGGGTAACGACTGCTCGTTTAAGTGATTTCGGGAAAATACCGTTAGTCAAGCACAGTTCGTAAATATGGGTTAAAGGGGGTGCAAAGATGGATTTGAACTTTTTTAGTATGTTATTTGGAATGTTGTCCCACCCAGTAGAACAATTATCCTTCAGCCCCGCTATTATTCTAGTTATTTCCTCAGCGTCTGTATTTAATAAAACAAAGGAGTTTAGGATAGAATAGGTTGAGCGTACATTTTGGGATTTCAAAGTAGTGGAACTATCACTAGAGCAGGCTGGGTTTTGAATTTTTTCTGCGAGACTTTTGCCAACATTTACAAAGTAGGCGTTAATGTCATTCATTGTGTTGAGTGGGTTCCCATTAGAATTAGATAATAAATCGAGTGGTGGTACGAGTGGTTGTGACCTGACCTGAACGTATTCTTTTTGATGAATTTCCAAATTTGCTTAGTATTGTTGCCAGCCTTTTGCAGTTCATTCCTGTTGTGTTGCAACTTTAGTTTTTTAAGTAGGTTATTGCAAAAATTCCTATACCTTTTATATGTCAGTGTAAGTATTTCGTTGTCAGGTGCATGCGTCGCCTTAAAATGTAGTCTATCTCTATGCCTTATACATCTGACGAGGCCTGGAGTAATCCATGGCTTAATGTTATTGTATTTTTTAGGTAATATTTTATAGCAAGTATTTCGTAATATTGCTGATTGGACAGATTCTATAAAGTAGTCTAATGAGGTATTTGGATCGCTTGAGGTGTAAACGGGGTCAAAATCAATGCTGCGTATATCATTTTCTAGGTTGCACATATTGACCTTAGTAATGTTGTGTGTGCAAGTTTTTCTCGGTGAATATGTTTCTAATGCCAATAAAATTGCTCGATGATCTGTAAGCCAAGAGTTAGTTATGAATGTTTTGGTTAGTACTTTACATTTTATAATAAAATGATCCATGCATGAACCAGTCTTAAATGTTGGACAATAGTGGGTGGGTAGCAGACCATGAGATGCACACATATTCAGGTACCTATGTGCGTCAGCCTTGGCTTCCTCATGGACGATATTGATGTTTATATCCCCAATAATTATGATATTTTTATAAGATGTTAGCCTTTTTAAAGTAATATCAAGTGATTCCAAAAATATGTCTATACTTTGTGAAGGCGGCCGATAGATTGCGATGACTACTGTATCATCTTTTATTTCAATTATAAGACAGCTACATCCATGAAACAACGGTTCCTCCACTACTGTGTTTAGGTTATTCTTAACATATACCACCAATCCATCGTTTTGGTTAATGAAGTTACCGGAGGCGTAAGACGAGTAGTTATCAAGAGATGGTAAGTTATTTCCTTGGCCCTCCAGCCAACACTCTGTAAGAACTACGACATCACAACTTACGTTTAGATCGTGCAGCAAAACCTCTAGTGCACTCATGTTGCAGTTTATACTACGAATGTTTTGTGTTAGTAGTGTTAGTAATTTGCCTCCCGTGGGTAGGAATTGTTTACAATCTTCAACATTACAAATATTCATTTCCGACACGGAAAAACTATCTAGATCACATACCAGTTGATTTGCTGTCATTATTTAACTCTAACACTAATACAAATAAATTAGTTTTCTAATGTGCTTAAAGTATAGTTTGTTTGGTGACGCTCTTAGGCGCCCTCATAGTCTATTGAGTTTATATAATTAGCCTCCGCGTATTTACGAGCCGGGCAACTGCCATCACCTGTTTGATGGTCGCACTTCCTCTTAAAACGTTTGCACGTCGCACATACTGGGGGACAAGTTTTCTTAGTGCACTCCTTGTGGGAATGACCTACTTCTCCACAGTGGTTGCAAGTGACTGTTTCTTCACGGCAGAACTTAGCGGCGTGTCCAAACATCTGACATTTAAAACATCTGGTCACAAGAGTGAAGTCCCTCACCGGACACGAAGTCCAGTTAATGAAGATGCGCCCTTGGTTTATAAGTACCTTTCTGATGGCAGGAGGTACCTCGAAGATGTAGTTACAGGTGGAAAGGTTTTTCTTACCTGATTTGTGGCTCAACTTTACTGCTGCGAAGGACTCCCGTGTGTAGTTTGGTACTTTATCTGCTAGGTTCTGCTCATAAATGCACTCACGCACCTCTTCGTCGGTTAGAGTTACGGGGACACCAACAATTACAATTCTTGGTCTGCGCTTGGAAGGTTCTTCAATTATAAGGCCTGATGTTACAAATTTGTCGAATTTCTTTAATTTTTCGACATCTCCTCTCCCTTCCGTGCTTATTATGACGCCCCCATTTCTGACTTTCCTGAGGCCACGGACTTGGAGTTTCAGTTCCTCCGGTGAAATAATTTTCTGAACTAAAGCATTTGTCTCATCGCTGGTCTTGTTTCTATCACTAGGGTAGATGGCCACGGCGCTTAGGTTTGCGGGACGGACGAGTTTATCGGCTCCTTTCTTCACCATATTCGCGTACGAAGATTCGGCTGGATTTATTTTCTCCTCAACGACCTGTTTAAATTGTTCCCAGGAGGTAACAACATTCTGTTGTTCCTGCAGGTGCTGGATGCGTTCATGGGCTACAACTGTTTTCTGTTTCAGAGCCTGGTAAAAAACAGCCATCTGGGATGTTCCGCTAGAGACCTCACGGCACAGATTTGTAACTCGGAGTTTTTGGTCCGAGTTCATCTTCCCCTCCACAACTATGGTGCAAACTTCGTTTAACTTCACATCGATTGCCTTCATCCATCTCTGAATCTCTAATGTGGCTACAACTTCGGCTGGTAACTCATTTTCCGTGTTTCCTGGCTGGTCTACAGGTCGTGGTGTAGGTGGCGGACTTCGGCGCATCTTTTGGCTTCGGCCAAACGGGCTAGAGTCCACACTAGCCATACTTACTTATCATGTCACGTTTACCGATTTAGTTCATTTCTGCTTAGTGACAGAAATGAATAACGCGGAAAAACGAAGCTCACGACACACTTATTTAGTCTTACACTGCAATTGTCTTACAATAGTTAAGTATTATAATTATTTAATTGTTTTCATCGTAAATAACAGAAAACACGTTCGCACTCGCAGCTGTCACGTCACGAAAATAATAATATATATACCTACATAAGTGAATACAAATAAAAATATTTACACGGAGCAGGAATTGAACCCGCGTTAGCAGTTGAAATCTTTAATACACTTCAGACGCCGCTACAATATTTATAATGTTACTATTTATTTATTTGGAAACTTAACAGCGTATGTAATATGATGCACAAGTAAACCTAAAAATAAATTGGACACTTATCTAATACATAATTATGTAATTATTCATTTCTAATTCTAGGCAGATATTTTAATTTAACAAAATGTGAATCAAGTGTAAGTAACTTATACACCTTTCAATAGAATCTTCAAGTACGATCTTAACTTTTTAGCAATTTATTTATTAAAAATACTTTAGAGATGTAAGATATCAATATCATCAGTACAACTATAGAAACATTGTTATGAAATATTATGAAATTGCACTTTAAATTTTTTTTTACATTTAAGCGTGTGTTCCAGGTCAGTTCTATTCTATCTTAAACACTAGTTACTATACCAGTGATAAAATTCACAGGGCACTAAAAATGGTGGTCTTTATTGTGTCTGTCTGGTGACGGAGAAAGAATACAAGTGTCACCAGCCCGTCTCATCCGAAGGCTGTTGTAATACGTGACTAACGGAAAAATATGCAGGCGATATCACTGCGATAAAAGGAAAGCTCGAAATAAAACCCTGTATGAACCCCGTGGAAAACCCGGCCAGTATGGAAACAGTAGACCAAAGCCTTCCAACGTTGGGAGAGGCCTGTGTTTAGCAGTGTACTGTGATAGGCTATTTGATTGATTGATTGATCGAACCCAAGGCAACCTCACCTTCAAGTCAATACACTTTCTGATCGATAGACGAGGCTTTACCAAAAGTTTTCTTCTTAGGGCTAAGAGATTAGACGGCAATCGTTCTTGTTAAAGACATATAAACTAAATCTTGGAAAGAAGAAGTAGAAGAAACTATTATTTTGAGCCCGGAGTCTGCATTTGGTGCTCGAATAAAGAAGAGGAAACTCATTAATTCTACATATTCAAACCAGCTCCGTATAAGCTTATACCTTTTGCATAACACTTGATTTATTCCAATAACGGTCATCTATAGTATTACCAGTATTTCGGCCGTTTCGTTAATGTCGATTTAAAGGTCTATGCAGAATAAATGAATATTGACTTAGACTTGACTTGACTTGGCCATCGATATCTTAAATACAAAAGAAAGTTTGCAATTAAAGACTACCCAAAGGATCTTATACTATTGTCCAACCTTTTTAGAGAGCCTTTAATTAAGCTCACTTAACTAAGTAATAAAGGACGCAAAATTTCGTCTGACATGACTGATGGAAAGCTTAATTAGTTTATCTATATCAATCCTACGATTGGACGTCCAGGTTCGGAGAGAATTTAAAGTATTTAAAGACTCGTAAATTATGGCTCGAGAATTTAAAGACTCGTGAAACTTCACGAGTCTTTAACACACGAGTTTCACGAGTTTCTTCCTGACTAATTGCTAGTTGGACTTACGTAAGACGGCTTTAGTATAATTTATCTATTGGAGCCCCCTTTAAACTATGTCGATAACTATTTCGATGGCCTATTATAAACTTTATCTGCCTCGCTATTTTGAATATTCACAAAGTACCTTCACGCTCTGCGTTGGGCAACTGCCTTTCGACCTCCCAATCCCTGCATCAGAGCCTAGTTCGTCAAGCAGCAGCAGTAGCAGCAGGTGAGATGGGCAAGGTGACAACTTATGTGTATGAATAACTTACTTGATATTCGCGGTTATATAATATGTTACCAAATACCTTTTTCCCTTGATATCTCAACAAAATATTTCTATTAATATATACACCCAAACCTGTTTATTTACACATCTAATATGGTCAACGACTATTTTAGGAGGTAGGATACGGCGGTATTTCCGCCCAATTGAGCAGTTCGACTGGGGAAGTACCTCCGCCCTACAGAATACCGCGGCCATAATAACTTCGTGTTGTGTTCCCAGCGGTGAGTAGGGTAGCCAGAGCTCACTGGAGAGTTTTTGTGCTATCAGTAGGAAGGCTTGTCCTTTGGTCTTGGTCTAAAGGACTAAGGACTAAAGGCTTTGTCTTCTACACTGACGGCACAGAAACTCAGTGCTTATCGGGTCGGCAGCACGAGTGTGGCTCCTCTGGTGTTACACACGTTCATAGACCACGGTAACCACTTTCCATCAGGTGGGCCGTGTGCTTGTCTACCACCTAAGTGGTATAAAAAAAACGATTAGTTAAATTTATGGCACACTAAAATAAATGGAGGTTAGTAGTGTAGAAACTCTTTAGATTCAAACAGGGTTGTCAATGAATATGATTGATGGTCCAGTAGCAGTGTTTTTAAACGACTTAACCCGTTGGCTGCTCTCACTACATTAGGCCTGGCATGTCAATGTGGAAAGTCAGCGATCATATCTGAAATGGTTTTATCTTTTTAGTTACGGCCTATCTTTTTATCACACTAATGTTATAAACGTGATGGTTATTTGTATGGATGGATGAATGTTTGTTAGGTACGGAAAATCTCTGAAAGAAAGAAGAAACAGAAAGATAAAACTTTATATATAGGTACGATAGAACAAGAAAATACGTTTAAATCGACACTACGTTTAATTGATGCTAACTATTCAAATCGATTAAGATAGAAATAATTGAACCGGTCCAGGCGGGATTCGAACCCAAACCTGGCTGGACCGTTCGACACCGCGATCCGAGCAACCGTCGAACCCGCAATCTTTCTCTTACAGCGGTAGCGTTCCCCCTGTAAGGGAAAGATCGCAGGTTCGCATCCTGACTGGACCGTTCGACACCGCGATCCGAGTAACCGTCGAACCCGCAATCTTTCTCTTACAGCGGTAGCGTTCCCCCTGTAAGGGAAAGAGAGCAGGTTCGCATCCCGCCTGGACCGTTCGACACCGCGATCCGACCGACTGTCGAACCCGCGATCTTTCCCTTACAGCGTTAGCGTTCCCCCTGTAAGGGAAAGATCGCAGGTTCGCATCCCGCCTGGACCGTTCGACACCGCGATCCGACCGACTGTCGAACCCGCGATCTTTCCCTCACAGCGGTAGCGTTCCCCCTGTAAGGGAAAGATCGCAGGTTCGCATCCAGCCAGGACCGTTCGACACCGCGATCCGACCGACTGTTGAACCCGCGATCTTTCCCTCACAGCGGTAGCGTTCCCCCTGTAAGGGAAAGATCGCAGGTTCGCATCCAGCCAGGACCGTTCGACACCGCGATCCGACCGACTGTCGAACCCGCGATCTTTCCCTCACAGCGGTAGCGTTCCCCCTGTAAGGGAAAGATCGCGGGTTCGCGTCCCGCCAGTGAATAGTTGGCATATTAAATATGGTGGCGCGATTCTCATGCCACCTGAGCTAGTGGACTGTATTTTGCGGGGATGTTGAAGCTAAATGTTTCATATGACACTTTACACAACAAACAAGATAGATGATCGGGTTGCCGCGGAGGTGGTTTAGGCAGTGAATGCAACCCAAGAAATTAGGAGAGGATGCACTAACCTTTATGACGCCACGTGCTGTCGGAGCCGGTGCACCGGTCTTCTCTTCCTGGCTCAGGAGCTGCTGCCCACATCACTAAATCACTTGAGGGACACACGAGAGGCACAATCCGATCGGTAAAGGTCTATGAAAGCGGTTAAAATCCAACAAACATTATTAATTTCTGAGAGTCGCGCGCGCTGCCGCCATTGCTGATTCTAGTTCAAAGCGGGAGTCAAGATGCGGCTATTTTGACAATTGAGCGGGGCGAAAACTATTGCTATCTCACTTTAAAGGTAGTGCGGGAGGGAGATGGGTACAGGAAGCGTGTGTTCAGTGTCAATGATTTGAATTACTACTATTGAGCGAAAAAAATACAAATTCTACTATCGGCGCAACCAAAATACTTTAAAATATCATTAAAAAAAACGTTTAGTTTAAATAATTTTAATGGATAATAGTTTAAATAGAAAAATAACTATAAATTGGTGACATTATCGGGGTCCATCTCAACTTATTATGTTAATTTGAACCATCCTCGCCAAGCAGCCTACAAACGCACCTTCTGAAGGGATCTGGTACAGAGATAGACGTATAGCATGAAGTAGGTCTTGGCTACTTTTACTCTCGGAGCGTGTTCTAGTAGACAGGTAGTGTAGTATATAAGAATACCATTACTAGAAATTTAAGTAATTGTTATGAGAAGAATGACTATTTAACTACTATTTGCTGCGCGGTTTTCGGCAGAGTAGAATTAGGGCCACCCCATCTCTTCCCATGCGGTGTCGTACAAGACGACTAAGGGATAGGGCTGTTTAACATCAGACAGATATACACAGCCAAAACTCAGCAAACTCAGCTCAACAATAGTGCCCGGAATACGGCAATAGGCTCACCTCCAATTACGTGGGACCGAATTCAATGATTAGTGAAATGTGGGTGTTAATTCACCTCTGCCTAGCGCTTCGGGGATGAAGGTGTGATTATAAGTATGTATCGATTCCATTTTCTGTAATAGTAGGTAGTTTTATCTGTTTATTTTTTAGCTAAGTAATAGTAGGTATATTAACAATGAATTTGGAAAGGAGCAGTTGTTCAGAATGTGACTTGGATTTGCTAGAAACCATTTCAAATATTTATTTTCAATTCCTAGAAACTTTCGAAGTAGAAGAAATCCGTTAGAAATGTTTACAGATATGGCATTCAAATATAAATACTGCTTTGTAACCATACTCTAGCTCCTGTTACATATCGCAAGTACTTTTCTTTTTCGTTTTTACTGTATGTACTTTTTTTGGACAGGTTATATCACTTAGGTGGCAACAAGCACACGGCTCACCTGATGAAAAGTTGTTACCGTGGCCTATGGACGTGTGTAACACCAGAGGAGCCGCAATCGAGCTGCCGACCCTGTAAGCACAGACTTACTGTGCCGTCAGTGTACAAGACAAAGCAGGACAAGCCTTTAGTCTTCCCACTGACAGCACAAATTCTCCAGTGAGCTCTGGCTACCCTACACACCGCTGGGAACACAACATTAAGTTATTATGGTCGCGGTATTCTGTAGGGCGAAGGTACTTCCCCAGTCGGACTGCTCAATTGGGCGAAAATACCGACTTGTCCTACCTCCTACCGTTACCAGCAGAGTAGAAATTGGACTCAACCATCTTCTCCCATGTGGTGGTTAACATCAGACAGATATATACAGCTCGAGTCAACAATAATGTCCTGAAGACGGTAATAGGCTCACCCTCTACTACGTGTGACCGAATTCAATGAGTGGTGAAATATGGGTATTAGTCCACCTTAATCCTCCGGGGATAATGGCGTTATAAATATGTTTACACTCTCAGATTTGAGGACGGCGTCGCCAATGATTTTGAAATTTTACCAGTACAAATAATCGCTGACACTAGGTTATGAAGATAAACCATTTATATCGAAATAAATTACCTTTAGAAATTTATTTAAATAAATACATCACGTATGTAACATAATATAACATAAACTCACGCCTATATCCCCAAAGGGGTAGGCAGAAGTGCTAGCACCCACATTTCGCCAGTTTATGTTTTAGTTCCCTATGTAATAGGTGGCGAGCCTATTGCCATTAACCCGGCAATTATAAACCTGCGATAAATACACACATAACTTCGAAAAGCATCGAAAATTCATTGGTGTTTGCCATGGTAAAAGCTGGGATCGAACCCGAGACCTATCACGTATGTATTCTTTACATATAACCGTTAAGTGGTGAGAACGCGAACTACCTATTGGTTCGATAGCCGTGCTTTGTGCACTCAGAAACGCAATTTCAGTTAAATCTTTATTGAATCGATCGAATTGAAATAGTAACTTCAAAAACCGGGCAAATGTGTGTATAGGTGAATAGATACATGACTTAATGTATCTATAGTTCAAAATAGTTCACTATCGACATGAAGCTCTATCCATTCGCTTTGATTTACGATGTAGAATATCATCTATATGCAGTACACGCTGGCTATATATTACCATGTGCCACTGCATTTTATTAGTTATTTTCTCTCTATTTTTACCGCGATAGCGTATAGTAAGAATAGCCATTATTCCAGCAGATTTTTTTGTTATGATTTTGGTATTCCACTTTATGCCAGTTTACATTCGTTTTTTATACCACTTAGGTGGCAGGCAAGCACATTTCCCGCCTATGGACGTAGCCTGTGGACGTGTGCAATAACAGAGAGTCACATTTGCGCTGCCGACAGTGTAGGAACTTTTGATACCCTTCTTAATTATTAAAAAAGTACTTTAAAATAAATAGTGCGAATACTCTATCTTATGCCTTTGCCCCCCTCCCCCCCTCATCCTCCATGACCAATATTTTAAGAGTAATTTATCTTCGAAGTGAGAGTACAGACGGATGTCGCTTAAGTTTAAAATAGATGAATGATTATGAGACGTGTACATTTCATCTTGAAAATGCAAATACTTAGACGACAATAAGCATGTACACGTAAATATGACTACAGAAAATGAGAAACAATAGACATAAAATAAATATCTTTCTATTTTGCGTCCGTGTGGAACTTCAGTGGCAATAAATTAAAGTATAAGTGTATCTGATAAATCGATTCGGAGTGCAATCGGATGGAAAACGTCTGCTGAGTGTACAAGATTCTGCACTCTGCACTAAATATTTTCACCATTCTATTCAGTATAAAGGTCACTTGAATTGAACTATTTTGTGCACATTATTTCAGATGATTTCAGGTAAATCATAATTACTTCATGTCGATATTGCGGAGTGCCAACACTGCAAATTAAGCAGTATTTATAGATTCTTAATATAATTGTTTAAAAATTTACGTTTTATGAAAATCTTTTGAGTTTTGCATTTAGTTAATATTCAGGGTGAACTTTTCAAAAGGGATTGGATGGCCAAATCCGTTACTATAAGGAATAGCGTAAAATGCTCAAAGGAGCCACGAGTCCTATTTTGATGAAATTTAAAACCTTATCATTAGATTTTTGAAAGACCAATAATCCTAGCTGGGATTCGAACCCGTTGATTTTATCCATCACATCCTTTATTAACGCATTATTCTGCTAAGGTGGAAATCGTCCTACTTATAATAATAATCAAATATATTTATTTATATATAGTAATTTTTTTTGAAGTTTTTAAGCAATAACTTTAAATTTCCAATAACTTTAAATCAGAAATAGTACTTTTCTTAAATTTACTGGGAAGGGTAAACAGTTTTATGAAAATGTAATTAAAATTATGAGTTCGATATTGTACGTCATATTTCTATCAGATAGTATATTATAAATGGGATCGCTCTCCTAATAATCGTAATTTGGTTTTTGTTGGATTTTATAAAGGTGACTGCTGTATGATCTTCCAGTCTGTACTAGAGCCTCGTTCGTCTATTTGCAGGTGTCTCGGTTTGCTGGTGAAATGGACTTCGGTTCCGAAAATATTGGTGGATTAATATTTACACAATTTTGAGTTATAATTCTTTATCCTAGCGATAATCCCAGTCGCATCTGAGGCTTTCGCCTCAAAATCTGGAGTCCGCTTTTTCCAGCCTAATTGCATATTTGGCTGAACTTTAATATTTAACGTAAAGCGATTGCCATGTGATCACCCCAACCTATTGGCGATATCGAAGCATTGCAGTTAGACCAGTTGTTGAACTTTTTAGGGTTCCAACTCTCCGTAACAACTGCCATATGTTCGTATGGTACCCGGGACCGAAGGCTTCACGTGCTCTCCGAGGTACGCCCAGACCAATGCAAACTGATCGGGAATCGAATCCGCGCCTCCGGCTTAGTGGCCACTTTCAGTACAAATTTACGATAGAGAAAATAATATGCATAATAATGTAAATCCACTTATTTGTACTGCCATAGATAGCTTCAGTCGGTAAAGATCTCTCAGATAAATACAGACAGAATACAATTATCGTTACTGATTGGATGCCTGAAGCTTGCCGTCAACGACACAGACAAATTGATAAACCTTCCAAGGAGGCAAAATCAATCATCACATCAAGCAGAAATATAATTTAGATGTATCTAAATATATACAGCTGTGTACAGATATTGGTTCAATAACACAAGAATTGTATTGAAGCAGTTATCTGTTATATAAGATTTACGGCTTAGAGACGTTTCCGTTTATTTTTAAAATTATAACTCAACGGGAAGATCCTATGGGTTTTGATTTCTACTCCTTGTTTTCACTAAGGTTTAAAACATATATTTGGCAAGTTGCAAAATGTCAAAGACATGTGAACGCAAATATGTTTATTTTATATGTATTAAACTTGTATACCTATAACTTGTTGGCTATACAAAACGTAAATGTAAACGAAAAAGTGTCTGAGATAGTCTCAATACATGTACAAAACAAGTATGTAATTATGTTTTGACAAGTCTTCTACAAATCTTTCACAAGTTTGGTATCAAACAAGTTTAGAACTTCTTTCTTAGTGAAGTCGAGGGGGTTGGGTAAGGGAGTGCATGAACGTCAAATACGCTGCATAATCGTCTTTATTTATTTGATTGTGCTGACTTACAAGTTTGGCTTTATAATAGCAACAGATAGACATACCGACAACAAAGTGAGCAACACAAAGGTTCTAATTATTCCTTTTAAAATTCAGAATCCTGAAAATGACGAATTAGTGCCATTCAAATGTTTTATTAGAGATATAATATTAGTATGGCACGAGAAAGGAGATTAGATTAGATTAGATTAGTATTGTAGTATTTAATAAATTGATTGACATTGAATATAGTTACTGAATTTAAACTGACATTATAATAAATTGACTGTATAAATATTATGTTATGACATCATTATGCTATTGTCAATATTATTCTTTTATGTGAAAATGTCGGAATTATAAATAAGGTAATTGCTGTATTAAAGAGATGACTTAGCCATGTTCTTGTTTAAAAATTATGTTGATCAGATTACTGTATTAATAAATGATTATAAATATTAGACTTATTGTATTATAAGAATTGCATGCCTATTAAGGTGAAATATGGTGACACTACTCAATCTATGTAACATCTTATACAATCCATATTTGCAAGTAATAAATGAATATGAATCATTCCTTAACACTGTATGGACTTTGAGTTGCTTTTCTATATTTACACAGACTCCTCAACGCCGCCGCCGTACATATTTTTGAGTAAGTCAAACGTAAATAGTCGATGGTTTCATATTCTTGCTTCCTCAACTGTGCCACTTAAAACTATTTTGTGATATAGTAATATCCTTCTATACTTAATTCTAGGTCATTTCACACGGTTATGTTTCATGGCTTGTCTTCTATAAGCGAAGAATCTTAATCTATACTAATATTATAAAGCTGCAGAGTTTGTTTGTTTGTTTGAACGCGCTAATCTCTGGAATTACTGGTCCGATTTGAATGATTCTTTCAGTGTTGGGTAGTCCATTTATCGAGGAAGGTTTTAGGCTATATATCATCACACTACTACTTAAGGGAGCGGATCATTGATAATAAATGTTTACAAATCCGGCAATTTTTCATACATATTTTGAAGACTAAACATACGGGCTCAAAGGGATATGAAGCTTCAAAATATACCCCGGGCGAAGCTGGGGTGGGTCAGCTAGTTGTATAATATTATTCAAACTCAATTGAACTAAATCAACAATTAAATGGTCGGTCGATCGTAATTGCACACAATTCAATTCCAAGAGTTTTACTATCGGTTTTCATGTTGCCACATTTTACGATCAAGAATTCATCTAAAGTGTCAATTTATTTAAAATCATTGTAAACGTAATCGATTTAATTTATGATAACGATAAAAAATTGACAACAGAAATTTGAAAACAACCTTCCCATTTATAAAATAACGGGTATGATATTAGGAGACAATCAAAAACAGTTATCACGTACTCATAATTGTTCGATTTGGTATAATATAATCTGTACCCTTTCAGCTCTCTGTATGGTAGTCCGAAAGAGACATTCGTCATCTGTCCCGCATTGTTACTGAAGATCTCGTTGTTACTATACTTAATTTGTTGTTAATATTGTTAATTTGTAAATATACATTTGAAAATATACATACAGACTTACATACATATAATCACGCCTTTATCCCCAAAGGGTTAGGCAGAGGTGAATTAACACCCACATTTCACCAATCATTGAATTCAGTCCCACGTAATAGGGGGTGAGCCTATTGCCGTCTTCCGGGCACTATTGTTGACTCGAGCAATGCATCTAAAGCTGAGTCTGGACTGTATATATCTGTCTGGTGTTAAACAGCCCTATCCCTTAGTCGCCTTGTACGACACCGCATGGGAAGTGATGGGGTGGCCCAAATTCTACTCTGCCGGTAACCACGCGGAATATACGTTGTAAATATACGTTGTTAATATACATTTGAAAAGTAGACGTTCAATCGAATTAAATAGTTGAAAGACGTCAGAAAAAGGTGACCTATTTGCAGGCGTCCTAGATCTTTAAGAATGGATATACCAAAATCGCGCTACATATAATTTTATGTTTTTGTTTTGGTGGTAGCTCACGAGATACAGTAGTATGGAGTCAATTCCGGGCTAGTAATAGGCAGTTAAGTAATAAACTCACGCCGCTGCCTCCGTAAACATCGGCGTCTGTTAACTTTAGGTAAAGACGTCCCGTTTAACGACTTGCTGCTATAATTTCAATTATCAAACTTTAGAATGAAATGAACAAAGGATAAGTAGGTTAGAGATGTTTTTGAACCGTTGTTAGAGTTTCACTAAGTACTCTTTAAAGCAAAGCAAAGTAAATTGCCAGATTTCTAATGGTAGGTAATTTTTTCCTTTTGAAATTGAGTATAACATAACAAAATTACTTGTCTGAGCGGTAATTCTGGCTGCAATTTTCTAAGATTTTAGCTCCAAAAGCTTTTTATTTTGTAGCTAAAGTTTAGTTAATAATTTCATTATTAAAAAATCGAGAATATCATAGCAGTCTCGTTTCGGCATAATGAATTAAAAAAAATTGACGACTGTGTCCTCACAAGAAGCGTGTCAGATTTATATCTGACTCGCAATCTTGGGTTCGAATCCCGTTTGAACTAGGTAATTCAATTTTTTTCTATCTATATTTTTTTTATACAACTTAGGTGGCAGACAAGCACACGGCCCATCTGATGGAAAGTAGTTACCGTGACCTATGAACGTGTGTAACACCAGTGGAGTCACATCCGTGCTGCCGACCCTGTAAAAACTGAGATTTTATGTGCTCTCAGTGCAGAACACAAAATCAGGACAAGCCTTTGGTCATCCCACTGACGGCACAAAAACTCTCCAGTGAGCTATTATAATTGTGAAGAATGTTTGTTTGGATGATGGGTGTTTGATATTACTTTTTATGGAAAGCTACTTTTTACGGCTATCTGTCACTGCAGTAGAAGGCTGCACAACGGCGTTACGCACCCCCTCCCTGTTTGCTTGGGTAGTTTGGGTGGCGAGCCTATTGCTAATAACCGGGCACTTATAAACCTGCGATAAATACACACATAACTTCGAAAACCATCGAAAAGTCATTGGTGTGTGCCATGGTAAAACCTGGGATCGAACCCGAGACCTCCTCTCAGCAGTTCGTTACCCATACCACTAGGCTACCGCGGTTATAACACTAACATCACAGATTACTTAATGGTTAAAGTCAAAGTCGGGGGGGGGGGGGGGGTCAAAAGTAAGTGGATTCTACAGAGCGTCAAAGATACGTATTGCAGCAAAGTTTCAAAAGTAAGCGATGAGTACAAAGTCGCCTTAATGTTCAACACGACAAGAATTTCCATTTAATGCCCAATAGGGTAAATTACAGAAAGTTTATTTGGGAAGTACACCACTGTAGGTCCCTGAATGGTTTATATTCGCAATTAAATCTGGTAAATGGTGCTCTAATCGGATTCTAAGAATAACTTAATTACTTTACGATATTTTTTTTTTGAAGTAGGTTTAGAAGATTCCCTGAATTGATATTTATAATTGAAATCAATCAAGGAGGTAGGACACGACGGTATTTCCATCCAATTGAGCAGTCCGACTGGGGAAGTACCTCCGCTCTACAGAATACCGCGGCCATAATAATCTTGTGTTGTGTTCCCGGCGGTGAGTAGGGTAGCCAGGGCTCTTTGGAGGGTTTTTGTGCTGTCAGTGAAAAGACCAATTGCTTGTCCTGCTTTGTCTTTAACACTGACGGCACAGAAACTCTCAATGCTTGAAGGGTTGGCAGCGCAAGTGTGACTCTCTTGGCTTTGCGCGCGTCCATAGGCCGCGGTGACTACTTTCCATCAGGTGGGCCGTGTGCTTGTCTGCCACCTAAGTGGCTTAAAGGAAAAAAAGATGTGCAGCAATTAGGTTAAAGATATTTATTATATTTTTTTTTAATTTTTCCCGAGTAAAGCTGAATTGGGTATTTTATTAAGGAGATGCATTTAGTCATACAGTCTGGGGTTCATGTGCGAGGGCAATCAAGTCGCCATATTTGAATGAAGTTACAATTGTAAACACTTGTTAACCATACACATTTTGACTTTTTATATATTTACTATTCCCTCCCATTACAAAATGCCTATATTCCCCCAATCAATGCCGTTTCGGTGCGCATTGATTGGGGAGCATTGTTTCACATGTAATTGATAATTTGCTTGACTTAAAAATTAGGTTTATAAGGATTGTACTATTGCTTGCTATGATAATTTAATCTTGTTGACTGTTCCTAACATTTATGACATATTTTGTAATTTTGACATTTCGAGCTTACTATTTTAACTTTAGACATGTTTACTTTACAGTCCATCAAATCTAAGAGGTACCGTTTGACGTTTCATATTTTTCAAACCGAAACAACTTTGTTCATACGTACATTATTCAGTTTCGATAACCTTTTTCATAAAACCATGAATTTAGAAAGATTTCATTATTGTATCTAAAAATGTACAATTCTTAATATCTAAATGTAATTGAAAACTTTCAAACAAAGCAAAATAACACATATTTACACAGTAAATAATTTCTAATAGTTATATTCTTGACCGCATTACAAAGTTACGTAGTTAGGTCACTGCACGTAGTGTTGCGACTCTTCGGATACACTTGTATGCAAAAAAATCGTTTACATATACGAAAAATCGAATGTATTATTTACAAATTACACTTGACAACCAAACAAATATTTTTTCATGTGAATGGGATTTATCTCACATATTACGATTACATAACTAAATAGTTATGTAATCGTAAAATATGAGATAAAACCCATTCACCAAAAATACGTATTTATAAATCAAATATATTTGCTTCTTTAAAAAGTTGTCGAAAGCGATTTGTCGATTTTTGATTTTCGCGCCCAAATAAGTCGGGGTTTCTCGCGCTAACGCTGTCGA
Organism: Eilema griseolum; assembly: GCA_963662185.1. Lineage (NCBI taxonomy): Eukaryota > Metazoa > Arthropoda > Insecta > Lepidoptera > Erebidae > Eilema > Eilema griseolum. The sequence continues at coordinate 6,766,052 of OY759246.1, forward strand.
AATAGTAAATGGAGTCAGGGATAGTGTTTTTTACATTTATTTTTGTGTATGATAGTATGGGTTTGCATATTACAGAGAAATAAACAAATTTTTAACAAGCACATCCATTGATTTTACAATTACAATTTTTTCTTCTAAGTCTTATTTCTACGTCTAAAACTAATAAAAATAAGGTATGTAGAACCCATTCACAAAAATGTTGTTGCCTGATGTTATAAATTAACGACGTTACTGCGCGACCGCATAATGCACTGAATACACAGATACCCTAAAATAAATTAATTTAATTATTTTTAGGTCAATAGGCAAAATCGCAGGTGTCCAAGTCTCTACAATTTTTTTTTTCTGGCAACACTGCCAACTACAAGCGCACGCGGTCTGCTCGGTCGGTTCGGCGTCAGCAGTCTCTCGCCATCTTGGAAGCTGACTGTGCGCGTACTTGCTTTCTCGTTTGTGTTTTACAATTTGTGACTTGGCTATTACTTTTCTGGACTGATCATTCTTTATCCGTTTACCTTGGCAATATTTATACTGGACTCCGAACTAAGCAAGTGTTTATTAATAATGTCGAAAAGAGGACGTACTTTGAACAGCCAGGCTCGTGAATTGGTGGTGAAATTACACGAGTATTTTGAGCGTGAATCTCAAAATGGTGGACTTCTACTGCCAGTTACACAAGTTCGGGATCGCGTCGGTGAAGCTCTCGGTATTGGTAGCCGCACCGTTGGCAAAATATTAATTGAAAAATATGGGCCTTCGGGGAGTGACAGTAACGTACTTCACACACCGAAAAAACGAAAAAGAAATAAACCTGTGACAGGCATCGATGAATTCGATAGTCATGCTATTAGAAACCATATATACGGGTATTTTACAAGAGGCGAATTTCCAACATTGGCAAAGTTATGTGCAACTTTAAAAGATGCCGGGCTGTATAAGGGAAGCATAGAGTCGTTGAGAACGGTAATAACAGGAATTGGCTTCAGATACAAAAAAGTTGACAAACGAAAAATTGTTATGGAGCGACATGACATAATTATGCAGCGACTAACATTCCTGCGCGAAGTTAAACAAATTATAAACTGGGATAATGTAATATTTTTGGACGAAACTTGGCTAAATTCCAACCATTCTGTGCCGAAAACATGGACTGATGATTCTGAAGCTTCGTGCTCGAAGGTGCCGATAGGAAAAGGTGGACGCCTCATAATATGCCATGCTGGGTCAGCGTCTACAGGCTTCGTGGAAAACTCTTTATTAGCTTTCCAATCCAAAAGCACTAAAGAGTATCATGAAGAAATGGACGCAGTAAGGTTCCGAGAGTGGTTCTTAAATTTATTACAGAATATCCCTCCTAACAGCACAATTATAATGGATAATGCCCCATACCACTCTGTGCAAATTGATAAAGCACCTACGTCAGCCAATAAGAAAGCAGATTTGGTGGCATGGCTGCAAAGAAAAGGAGTGGATGCCGACATGTCACTATTAAAAGCTGAATTATTACAGTTAGTGAAATTGCATAAACCACCAAAACCGACATATGTAATTGACCAATTGGCCGAAGAGCACGGGCACAAAGTCATACGACTTCCTCCGTACCATTGCCAATATAATGCCATTGAACTGATTTGGGCCCAAGTTAAAGGTAATATTTTATAATATTATAATAATAACACGAGTACTTCTAACATTTATAATTTAAACAATGGTTTTCGTCTGCTATCAAATAGTTACATTATTGTTTTACAGGTTATGCAGCAAGACACAACACAAAACCACCCTTCAGTGTCAAGAAAATGGAAGGTTTATTAAAGGAAGCATGTGCCCAAGTTACACAGGAAGATTGGAGTAAAGTAGTACAAAAAACAAAGAAAATAATAATGGACGACTTCGAAAGAGACGTACACTTTGATAATGTAATGGACAATCAACTGGTCATTAATTTAAATGACGATGATGACGAAGACGACGATACTAGTACTAGTAGTGAATAAAAAAATATCCTAAACATTTCTTTTATTTAATTATAACAATTGATTTCTTAAAATTCGGATATTATAGTAATCGATCTCTTAAAGTTCGGATATTATAGTAATCGATTTTTTCATCCCATCCCTATCATTCAATTGTCAGAACTGTTAAACGGTACTTCTTAGATTTGACGGACTGTAATTTTCAAGTTCCTTTGAAATCTTGGTCTCAATATGTAAATTTGACATTTTGATTTAGACTCATTTTAACTTTGACATGCTTGCTTGTAATTCTCATGTTTATTTAATATCCTTGGCATAATATGTAATTTTGTCATTTTTGATTTTAGACTCATTTTGACCTTGACATGTTTGCATTAATTTTTCATTTTACAGTTTGATTAGATAAACAATGTTGCATGCGGAAATTTCTGTGAGACATGCTGTACATTATTATATGTTAACACCTATATACCTGACCATGTTTCGTGCAATAAATGAATTTACTTACTTACTTACTTACTTAGTTTGTAGAAAGGAGGCTCCAAATACTTTTTAACTTTTTCTCAAAATTTTCTGCCCTGGTCGTGTAGTGCAAGTTCACAGTATACGATTTTGAGAGTGTAGTAGTGATGTTATCTGTGGCCTGTTTGTCTATGACGTGTGAGGTCTATCATTAGACAAGCTACATGTACTGGCATAATGTTTGTTACATCCTTCCCCTATTTAATCAGATATAATAGAGAGATTTCAGAATAGTTATTTTAGTTCGACTATTCTAATATTTGAAGTGCACTTTACGTCCGGATATTACACAATCAAGAGAATTTCATACGAAAATTATACTAATAGAACATTGCTTAAAACGACGACGGGTATGAAACTCGGAGAGTGGTATATAACTGTATTTTTCGGACACAGATAATTCCGAGTATCGTTATTCGATATGTTTGATTTGAAATGTAGATATTGCTATTGTTTGTTATGGACTTTGAAGACTTGCTTTGTTGTGCCGTTTCCAATTTGAATATTGTGTCCTATACTTTGAATGTCAATAGAATACAGAGTATTGTTATTCCTGAGAATTGTCTACTGTTATATACTATGGTTATTTTTAAGGTTACACTTTAAAAGGAAAAACTGTCTCCTGTACAAACGCCATAGCTACTATTCGTCTGGCGACCCCATCTGTTCCAGATTCTGGAGCGGAGATTTAAGGTGTTTTCATGTTGAGCGTGCTTTCACAGTCTTACCGACTCTTTATACTTTTTTTTTTTTTTTTACGTGCGCAAAATCCCCACGGATCCCTCCCCACCGGAGCCGGTGGAGGAGGTTATGTCGGACTCGAACCGACTAAAACGCACGCCGCCTGTGGGACGTTTTGGTTGCCGAAGGTGAGGTTGACAGGCATATCCCTCGCACCCCGCCGACCCAGGGCCATCTCTCACGATCTGGCCCTCTTCTCGGGTGTGGGGACTACAGAGTCCCCAACTCGTCCCCGGAAACGGGGAGGCGCGCCACGCGCGCCACCGCCGCGGCCTGCTTCTGCCAGGGTGACAGGCGGCTTCACCTGTCACCCCCAGGCCGGCGCTCATGGGGGGCGGAGGTCGTTCATCGACCTCCGACGCCCGAGTTGCCTTCGTACGCGGGCAGCTTGTCTTGCGATCCTGCGTCGCTCCCGCTGCCGCTCCCGCCCCGCCTCCTCCTTCACGAGCATTACTTGCTCGCAGAAGGAGGCGCCGGCCGCCCACGCATCCGCGCAGCGAACCATCGCCGCGAGCAAGGTGGAGAGCGTGAGAACCCTCACTCCCAGGGCCGCCACAAGCTCCCGCCTCGGCGTCTCCCACGCCGGACACTCGGTGAGCGTGTGCGGACCTGAGTCCTCGCTCGCGTCGCAGTGATGGCACTCGGACGTTGGCTCTTTGTGCATCCGACGCAGATACTTTCCGAAGCATCCGTGCTCGGTGATCATCTGCGTCAGACGGTACGAGAGGCTGCCGTGTGGCCTCTCTAGCCACTCCCCCAACTGACTCTTTATACTTAAATTTTAAAGGTGAGCGCAGTTTGGGTGGGCGGCGCATTACCCCCAAACCGAAAAAAAAACTAGTGCCAAAAACTAGTTTGTATTTTATAAAATCATAACATAACATAAGCTCACGCCTATATCCCCGAAGGGGTAGTAAGTGATAGCACCCACATTTCGCCAGTTTATGTTTAGATCCCAATGTAATAGGTGGCGAGCCTATTGCCATTAACCGGGCACTTATAAATCTGCGATAAATACACACATAACTTCGAAAAGCATCGAAAAGTCATTGGTGTGTGCCATGGTAAAACCTGGGATCGAACCCGAGACCTCGTCTCAGCAGTCCATTACCCATACCACTTTTATAAAATCCACCATTATAATTTAGGTAAAGCGAGTTCAACTTATACTCCCATTTCGCGCCTGGTACAGGTAAACTGACCAATAATCCAGCTTCACAGGTATGCACATTCTGAGTACATCAAGACATTAGCTCTATTTAGCACTTAGTTTCCCCGGACTAATGGACCCTGGGATACGAGATAATGAAAACAACATTAAATTTGTAAATAAATAATTACTCGAACTGGATCACCGAATTTAGATGCTTTCATATAGGAGTAAGTTTTGACATAGCTCCAAGGGTTCCGTTAGAGTTACATGAGATCAAACTAAATACTTGCATACATAAACATAAATTCACGACTATATCCCCGATGAGGTAGGGCAGAGGTACTAGCACCCACATTTCGCCAGTTTATGTTTAGGTCCCAATGTAATAGGTGGTGAGCTTATTGCCATTAACCGGGCACTTATAAACCTGCGAAAAATACACACATAACTTCGAAAAGCATCGAAAAGTCATTGGAGTGTGCTATAGTAAAACCTGGAATCGAACCCGAGAACTCGTCTCAGCAGTCCATTACATATACCACTAGGCCACCGCGGTGTTATTCGTAGTACCGTGGATAATAAAGCTTACGCTAACCTCATTATTTCTCTTGCGTCAAAAATTAACGTTACTTACATAGTCGAAAGATTTACGACAGAAATCTGTTAATCGCGTTTAATGTGTAGAGAGCTTTATTATTAGAAGTTTCATAATTGCTGACGCTCAAATTACTAATTTATCCAGGTCAATGCAAACTGATTTGAGGTTAGGTGAGTACATGACGCAGCAATTTATCTAGTGTACCGTGTAGATATTTGATAAATGCAGACTCCTCGATATATCGCTCTATTGCTGACTGGAAGAATGACACTGGAAGGAGTAAGCAAATTTTAATAGAATAAGTAATAAAAAAAAAGTAAGGTTTTGTAACATATATACATATATACATATCTATCTACATACATACATACCTACATACGTACATATAATCACGCCTTTACCTCTGGAGCGCTAGGCATAGGTAAATTAAAACCCACATTTCACCAATAATTGTATTCGGTCCCACAAATTGGGGGTGAACCTATTGCTGTTTTCCGGGCACTATTGTTGACTCGAGTCATGCATCTGAGGCTGTTTATATCTGGCTGATGTTAAACAGCTCTATCCCTTAGTCGCCTTGTACGACACCACATGGGAAGAGATGGTAAGGTCCAAATTCTTCTGTGCCGGAAACCACGCGGCGCGAGTAGAAAATCATCTCCTGATTTAAAAGTTGCAAAGTTTGTCTCAGTGTCACGTATAGTTTGCAACGAAACAAAAAGTAAAAGTCAAACTTGTCTTTTGCAGTTGTTTATCTATTTACTAAGAAATATGAAAATGAAAATGAAAATAAAAAAATATTTATTGATGCAAAATGTTACATAGGTACACAGCATAGATTATTATATATGTACACAGTTTCATAACACAACAAGTATAGTCATTTTGAGTAACTGACCAAGTTTAGTGTAATAAACATGTTATGATCTAATGAGAAACATTCTGCAGAAAACCAACTTAACTTAACCTAGATCTATCTGTGGTTTCCTCACTAGGCAAGCCTGTATCGAGGAAACCTATTTAATATAAAATAAGATATTAACATTCATATTTAAGATTTCCGTGCTTCGGAAACTGCGTTAAGACGTTGGTTCCAGTTACCGTACGAACATCTTCGTTACGCGTAATCAGAGCTCTAAAAAGTACGACAACCTGATCTAACTGCAGAACTTCGGTATCCCCAGTCTGAAGAGGTCAGATGGCTTCACGGAAAATAAATAAACTCCAACTAAGTTGAGAAAAGGCTCGGTAGATTCATATTTCACAAAAATGTTATAAACACAAGATAAAAACCTTTAATTTCCTTTAATCCCGGGTCCTTTAAGCGGGGCGTGAAAAAGCCTCTGATGAGGCCGCCAAGCTGAGTGCCACCATTGTAACATTACTTAGTAATCTGTAGTGGTGACCCTCTTTCCTGAGATTTTACCTTTAGCTTACCATCAAGCGAGGTGAAGTCAAGTTGGCGTGTCCTAGATAAAAAAAAATATCAGTTACTTCTCTAACTGCTAACAATTGCTTGTTATTTGGTTCTTTGTGAAACATATGCATTTAGTATCTGATTCAAAGCACTACTTCAGTCAGGTAGGGATTCAATCTAGTCTAACCAAAGCTCTCAATTTGTGTTAGTGAATTTAGGCATATGCATTTACTACCTGATTCAAAGGACTAATTCAGTCAGGTAGGGACACAATCTAGCTTAAGCAGAGCTCTCAATTTGTGGTAGTGGATTTGGGCATAACCAACAAACCGTTATAATGAACCGTCTCTTGGTGAGAGTGTTGCCGTTAATACGTATATGCGAGAAGATTGAATTTTGCTAGCGTTTGCTTGCGTTGACAAAAGGTAGTAAGCTGAACCCATATAGGTTTTACTCTTAACTCCCATTAGCACATTCAATATCAGATCGATCTTGACCAGGAAAATAATCATAAAGATCTGAATACTATGGTATAAACATCTACTTGAGCAACCTGTTAGTCAAAATCTATGTTATGCTAACTGTTTTTTTTTATACAACTTAGGTGGCAGACAAGCACACGGCCGACCTGATGGAAAGTGGTTACCATGACCTATGAACGTGTGTAACACCAGTGGAGTCACATCCGTGCTGCCGACCCTGTAAGAACCGAGATTTTGTGCCATCAGTGTAGATGACAAAGCAGGACAAGCCTTTGGCCATTCCACTGACAGCACAAAAACTCTCCAGTGAGCTCTGGCTACTCTACTCACCGCCAGGAACACAACACGAAGTTATTATAACCGCGATATTCTGTAGGGCGGAGGTACTTCCCCAGTCGGACTGCTCAATTGGGCGGTACAGTGCATGCTATAAAACAATTTTTTGTATTAAATTATATTACATTTATTTTATTTAAATTAAATAATTAATAACAGCATGAGACTTATTGCAAATGAAAGGAAATGTAGTCAAAACAATGGAAAAAATAAATTAAACTAGCTATGAATGGGGGTGTAATGGGGTGCATAGAAGTGTGAAAAATGGTTTGTCACCATTTGCAGTGAAAGTAAACCTCCTAGCGAAAAAATTAAAATATAAAAGTTGTAGGTATAACAAGGTCTACAACTTTTGTTCAACCTGTTTTTCACAAGAACTTACAATTTTTTGAGTGAAATTTAATAAACAAAATATTTATTTGCCACATAAACTTTTTTTTCCACAAAAACAGGTGGAATTTTACCTCCTCATATTTCTAACACGATTAAATTGTATTATAATCAATATATCCATATTTACGTGTTATTTGATTTTCAAATAAAAGAAAAACCTCATTTTCAAAGGAAAATGCCGGAGTGTAAAAAATCCTTTTTTTTTTTAAATTGAATAAATCATAATCAAAAATTCACTAGTATTGTATTACAACTACAACTTTTGTTTTTAATTTTTTTTGATAGGAGACTTAGTTTCACCTATTAGTGGCAAACCATTTTTTACCCTTATAATATACCCCATTACATCCCTCTACCTCGTAGCGAGTTTTTTTTTTTTTTTCGTTATTTGACCGTATTTTATTTTATTTACTACAGGTCTTATACTGTTATTCATTACTTCTAATTTTTGACGCACAGACCCAAAAGATTAAATAAAAGTAGTAAGAAATTAAAAAGAAATATTTATTAAAAATAATTATTTATTTATTGTTTTCAAATATACATATACATTAAGGTTTTGTATGCATACAGATGCGGGCTAGAAAACCTCCATGCGGTGCACCCTGGGCAACAGAAGCGGCTACTCCTCCCTAAATTTAGGGGAGGAGGTGCCAGAGGAGTTGCGGCTCCTGGCCGATATTCTGCCGAGGTCGGAACGACCTGAGAGCAGGAAAACTCGAGAATAAACCCTTTGCCAACCCGTCTGGTCAGCGTGGCAATACTAGGGTAAAGCTTCTCAAATGAACAGACGCCACAACAAAAGGCCTCCAGTTCCCGGCGGTCTCGCTATTCCCAGCCAAGGTAGCGGTTTGGGTAACGGCGGAGCGGTGGGTGCGAAGAATCTCCGGGCCCCGCGAGGCTACCGCAATTGGGAGAGGCCTATGTCTAGCAGTGGACTACGGTGGGCTAATTGATGATTTGCTTTTGCAGTCTTGTTTGGTCTTTCGATAAGTTCCTTTTGCATTGTCATTAAACACAACCAATGCACTAATTGAGTCATCCAAAGCACTTAAAACTAATACTAGATTCATATTAATACTACGAATTCAGTCCATAATGTGCGTTATACATAAACGGTTTGGTTTCTCGCCACGTAGACAAAAATAAGTCGCGTCATATGATATGAATCAGGCTTGTCATGGAGTAAATCAGAGAGAAATAGAGAGGTTCAGATTTGGGATTGGCGGGATCACATTACCGCTAAACCGCTTAGACTTTTTTGGATATTTATACCTTTTCGACTATCTATCACTAGCTTTCGGTTTAATCAAAATTTAATGAAATAAATTGCAATCCATAATTATTTAAATAAGATGAACGACATCTTTATGCAAATCGTTTTTATTTTCTACAGTTTTTTTATATTTTTTTTATATCACTTAGGTGGCAGACAAGCACACGGGCCACCTGATGGAAAGTCGTTACCGTGGTTAATGGGCGTGTGCAAAACCAAGGGAGTCACACAGTTCAGATGGCGCTGCCGTCACGTACACATCAGCTCTGTTATAAAATATTATTTAAAATAAAATTAACGACCAAATATCGTTCAAACTATCGTGAAAGTGTATAATAAGAAGAAAACAATATGTGAAATTGTTATCCAAACATAAACCATAGTCAAAGTGAAAAGAAAGTCTTTAAGAAAAATATGCGATTGCTGAAATTTATTTGATCGACTGTGACTTTTCTATAAACAACTATAAAATATAATCATAATATACCGTCATAAATACAATCAGTGCGCAAAACAATTGGATTTTAAGCATCAAAAACGTATCTCAAGAAGTAAAATAAGTGATTAGCAACTTTCAGTGTGGTGCGGTATCCCTAGAAAAATTTCTTAACATTTTTGCTCAATGACTCACAGAAACGATAGTACCTAGTTTCAAAAATTGCATCCTTCAAAAGAGGCCTTATATTTCGATTGCGTCCTGTAATGTAAAGGTGGCGGAGTCGTGAGACACTTCGACTGCTGCGCATTGGCCCTGCGTTCGATCCTGAGACTCTTAAGCACTTTTTGATATTGTACATAATTGTTATACTGTATGAAGGTGTATAAGGTGATAAAATAAGACAGAAAACAGAGCTCGATGTTGTGGAAAAATAATAAGTTAAGTATAACAGCATAATAAGTTATATCTGCACCATGAATCAAAACGGCATTAATAATACCGTTACTGTTCGACAACATACAATAACACGGGTGTTGTCGAGCAACTCGCTATATGATGACACTTCACAGGATGGTATTGAATTTGATAATAATCTTAGTTCCACAAGTATGCATGAAAGTTCTACACGATCAAGTATTTTATCAGAAGAGATTGAAAAATTAAAAATAGAATTGAAAGAAAAGGAAAAAATGCTAGCTAGTGCCCATGCTTTAATTGATAAGCTCTCACTCGAAAATTATCAACTTCGAAATGAATTAGCGGATATATCAGCATCTAAGGAGACGACTACAAAAAGCAAAACTAAAAATAATAGAAATAAGACAAATATAACACGGAATAAAACACATAATTTCATCTCACCTGAGATAATAAATAACACTGGTTCAGCAAGAGCAAATACCCTACAAAAGGATATCATCTATAATGATCGGACCTTACGCAAGTCAAGGATTTGTCTTCTAAGTAGTGAAACTTCAACTAGGATGTATAAAATAATGCAAACCTCTAATTATCTGAGGAATTATAGCATTCTTCATTTTCGGAAACCAAATGCTGCACTGGAATGTATACTGGACAGAATTGAGGATAAAATACGTGATTTTACGAAAGCTGATTACTGTATCATTAATATAGGTGAAGAAAATTTCAATATTACGCAAAACTATGTAGATCTTGTTAAGTCTATTAGAAAAAAACTTATCAATCTGAATCATACTAACTTTATTATATGCTTACCAACCTATAAATTTAACTGTAATAATATCATGTATAACAGTAGAGTAGATTCTTTCAATGGCCTACTTCGCATGGACAATGATACACACAAATACGCTTATCTTCTAGACTCAAATCTCAATCTCTCATGTGACTATAGTATGTTTGACTGGCGCACTGGTCGTCTAAATTATAATGGGATGAGGCGCATTATTCTTGATTTACAAGACCTTGTATTAGATCTGACCAAATTAAATGTAACCGATGTGACGCAGTCTGTACAGAGCAATTCGCAGTTTTTTCTCTGACACTCTGAGTATTCTCCACCAAAATGTAGCTGGACTTATAAATAAGTCAGACAGATTACTTGTGAAATTAGACGAACTCCATAGTACTGGTACAATAATTGATGTCATTTGTGTGACAGAACATTTTATAGAAAGGGGACATGAAAACCTACTACATATACAACATTTTTGTCCAGCGACTTTCTTTTCTAGAAATAATAAAAAACGAGGAGGTGCATGTATTCTTGTGAGAGCAGGAGTTCAATACAAAGAACTACCTGACGTAGCTACGCTCTCAATCTCAGGAATTTTCGAATGCTGTTGTGTCGAAATAGTTTCCCATCAAATTCTAATTGTCTGCATTTATAGAAATCCTTCAAGACACCTTACAATATTCTATGAACAATTAGAAAAAGTTCTGGAAAGGATTGGTTCCTATTCAAAGAAGAAGGTAGTTTTATGTGGTAATTTCAATATTAACGTCTTAGATAGGAATAAAGAAACACTTGAATTTGAAAATTTTCTACTTGGTTATAATCTTACCTTAGCAATATACCAACCAAATAGGCTTCAAAGCATGAAATGCATCGATAACTTTGCACATAACTACAACAAAGACTGCCAGGCAAAAGTTGTTGATCTTGTCCTATCCGATCACACATCGCAGATACTGACAGTTCCGATTAATAAAACGTGTAAGTTAAAATTTTGGAAGACGACAGTAAGGGATATCTCTAACGACAACTTAAAATTTTTTAAAAACTATTTGCAGTCTTTATCTTTTACAGAAGTTTATGAGTCAAATGATGCAAATCAAGCCTATGACAGTTTTATGAACGATTTTACTCTGCTTTACAAATTATGCTTTCCTCAAAAAATTATCACAATAAAAACTAATAAAAAATGTAAATGGATATCCCGAGGAATAAAAAAATGCAGTCAAAAACAACGTCAACTACTATGGGAATACAGGAAAAAGCCAAGTATAGAAAATAATAATAATAATAATAATAATAATAATAATTTATTTCTAAGAATATGGTACATTGAGGTCTTTATGTTATTTCACTTGTTCAAACATATTCTACCATACCCTGGTGTAGAAATATTAAATTTTATAATAATAATATTTAAGATTTACAATAGTAATGTCAAATATGTCACTCATGCAACCAATAATTATTTGTTTCTATTACGTTTTACAATAATAATTTAAATTTTACGATAATAATATCAAATATATCACGCATGCAATCAATAATTATTTATTTTATTAGTCATTTATTTGTTTTACATCAGTCAAATGTCCTTAAAATTAAATTTGCTATCCATATATTCCCTCACTGAATAAAAACACTTATCTACTAAGAAATTAAATATGCTGAATTTAAATTTAGTCATAGGTAGCGCTCGCACACCAACTGGCAGTTTATTATATATTTTTATAGCCATACAATATGCATTTGAGGAATATAGATGTATTCTTTGCTGGGGCACTAAAATTTTATAAGGATCTCTACTATTTGTCTTTTTCAATATGTCATCATGTAGCGGAAACATTTGTGGATATTTCTTCACAAATAGGCACATTTCATAAATATAAAGGCAAGGAAATGGCAGAATTCTTAGTTTTTTGAAGATTGGTTTGCAGTGTTCTCGGTATCCGGCTCCATACAGAGCTCTAACACACTTCTTCTGTGCCAGAAGTACACTCTCTACTTCTACCGAGTTACCCCATACAACGATACCATATCGTAGCACTGATGAGATGTATCCATGATACGCTGACAGAGCTGTCTCTCTGGAAGCTATCTGTCTCAATTTCCTTAGAGCGAATACAAACTTGTCCACTTTTGCACATACATTTCCAACATGTTCTTTCCAATTTAAATACTTATCTATTGTTATTCCAAGAAACAGAGTTGAGTTGACAGGTTTAATAAATGTATTGTTAATATTGATATTCGGTGAAGCGCATTTAGAATTATATGTTTCAAACTTAATTATTTTAGTTTTATCGACATTAATCTGTAAGTTGTTGTTTTGTAACCATTGTATTGCCCTATTTAACTCCTGATTAGTTTCAGTTTCTATGTCAGATTTATTTTTACACTTAATCATAAGTGTCGTGTCATCAGCAAAGAGTATACAGTCATGCATAATATTCTTGCTGAAGTCATTTATGTAAATGAGGAACAGTAAGGGCCCCAATACACTCCCTTGAGGAACACCGCAACTATTTATTTTTAATGTTGATGTAAAAGTTACCTCTGTGTTTTTTACTATTTTTGTTATCATAGTGCACTGTTGACGATTTGAGAGATAACTTTCCAACCAATTATAAGCGTTACCTCTTATTCCGTATCTCTCCAGTTTGTTTAGTAGGCGGTTGTGTGGGACGAAGTCAAATGCTTTGCTCATATCTAAAAAGGTAGATAGCACTGACATCTTCTTGTCTAGAGCTTCAGTGACTTGTTTTACAAGCGAAAAACAGGCTAATGCTGTAGAGCTGTTTTTTCTGAATCCAAATTGATTTTCTACTAGTATTTTATTCGTCGTCAAGAAATTATTAAGTTTTTGAAACATGGCTTTTTCAAAAATCTTTGAGAAAATGGGTATTAGGGTTATTGGCCTATAATTACTAATGATTGTGGGGTCTCCCTTTTTAAATAGTGGTTTTATGATTGATAATTTCAATTTAGTTGGAAAAATTCCATCTTCAAACGATTTATTAATTAGGTGGCTCATGGGCATGGCTATACTTTTTGCATTATGTTTGATTAATTTCGTAGTTATTTCGTCATATCCCGTAGCATTTGTGTCGTTTAGTGACCGTATTATTTTTATGACGTCGTCCTGACTTACCGGAGTTATGAACATACTTTGCAATTCATTACTTAAATTTATGTCATTTATTTTACTATAATTTGATTTATTAGTTAATTCTATATAATAATTATTAAAATATTCACAAATGTCACTAGGTTTATTAATTATTTTGTCATTTATTTTCAATTCTTTAATATCCTGATTACTATTATTTGTATTCATATTATTCTTGATAACAGTCCATGTCGCCTGGCATTTATTCTTAGCAGTACTTATAAATCTATTATTATTTATACTTTGAGATTTTTGAATGCATTTTTTCAATATTTTAGTGTAGGTTGTATATTTACTTTTTTGAAATGTCTTGTTTGTCGCTTCATTTTGATATTTGTAGTATAATAATCTCTTTTTTCTGCAAGATGTTTTGAGTCCTTTACTTATCCACGAGTTCTTAACTTTTTTATGACCTTTTTTATAACGAACCAAAGGAAAACATAGTTTGAACATAAGCGTGAACAAATCGTGAAAGATATTAAAAGATTGGTCACAGTCCCTTTCTTCATAAATTTCTGTGAATGATAATGCCGAAATACACTGTCTGAATTTATTCATATTATACCAACAGAAGTTTCGTCTTGTTTGATACCAACACGTGTGTTTAGAGTTCTTAATACTTGCATCTGTATAAAACATTAGAGATTGACCTGTATCGTGGTCTGATAGGTTTAGGGTATGCGTACCGGCCACTACATCTGCAACTAGAATATTCGAAGCTATTTGATCTATACTCGTAGCTTTTCTTGTGGGAGTATTGATATGTGTCAGTATGTTATAATTTCGTAAAATAGACAACAATTTTTTTGTGTCTGCATTTATGTTTAAAACATCGATATTCCAATCTCCACACAGTATAATATATTTCTTAATGTTATGCGTTATAATACTTAATAATTTTTCAAGCCTCGTAAAGAACACATCAATGTCTGAACCTGGGATTCTGTAGATACAAACGATTATAAGATTATAGTCAGTTACCTCAATGCCACAGCATTCGAATTCATTGGTAAGAGCTATTTGTCCAATTGATGGTAATGTTTTAAATTCTAGATCGCGTTTAATCAATATACATGAACCGCCTCTTTTTTTATCCCGTCTAGAATAATAAGCAACTAATTTATAATTTGATAATATAAGACTGTTTTCATGACCTGAACAAACGAAACTGAACGAAACTGAAACTGAACTGAAACGAAAAAGAAAACAAGATTACTTTTAAAAAATACAGTGCTCTATATAGGAAAATAATTAGACTAACACAGAAAGCTCAAAATAACCACTTTATAAACACAGCACATAATAAATCCAAAGCTACTTGGCAAATAATTAATAAATCAAAGTTCTGCCTGCCTACAGAAACGATTACCTCAATAAAAAATAAAAATACATCAATAACTAAACCTCAAGACATTGCTAATGAATTTAATAACTACTTTATTGATGAAATAGAAAGTAAATGTGGCAATAATCTGAATATTAATTTTGAAAATTTGACATTACACTCATTCTTTATGCAGCCTATATTGGAAGATGACATAATAAAAGTAACAAATCAACTCAAAAACACAAACACTGTGGGTTTTGATGGCGTGCTGACGAAAGTAATTAAGTATGTGGTAGAGGTAATAGCTCCGGTGCTGGCACACATTTTCAATTTAAGCATTATAAATGGAGTCTTCCCGGAGAGATTGAAACGAGTGATTATAAAACCCATTCATTAAAAAGAAGACAAAACTGACTTAAAAAACTATAGACCTATAGCAAAAATTCCAATATTTTCTAAAATTTTCGAAAAATTAATCTATCACGCTATTACTAACTACTTTAATAAGTATGATCTGTTCTGTCACGAACAAAAGGGTTTCCGGAAAAACATGACCATTAATATGGCAATTTTTGATTTCTTATCGCAGATTATGGATCCTGTTGGTAAACGAATACCAGTCTGTGCTGTTTTCACAGATATGACCAAAGCTTTTGACTATGTGGACCATAAAATATTATTGAATAAAGTACAGGGGTATGGAATCAGATGTAATATTCTGAGACTTTTGGAATCCTACTTGACCAATCGAATGCAATACACAGAAATATCTAGAATATGT
Organism: Eilema griseolum; assembly: GCA_963662185.1. NCBI lineage: Eukaryota > Metazoa > Arthropoda > Insecta > Lepidoptera > Erebidae > Eilema > Eilema griseolum. Next base: position 6,781,878 of record OY759246.1, read on the forward strand.
CCAAAAAATAATCTAGAAACTATTCACCTTTCAAAACCAAGAGAGGCCAAATATGGTGTGCCACAAGGCAGTGTTTTGGGACCTTTATTGTTTCTAATATATATTAATGACCTTCCAAAAGCTACTAATAATAATAACATGGTGCTTTTTGCTGATGACAGCACAGCAGTAATAAAATGTAATGATACCAATGAATACCAAAACGAAATAAATAATTCATTATCTAATATTATCACTTGGCTCAATAATAATAATCTCATAATAAATCTAAAAAAGACTACAATAATGTATTTCCACCAAAGGAGTAGTATTCCGGATATAGAGGTGAAATATAATGATTTTAAAATAGAGGAAACTGCGAAAGCTAAATTCTTGGGCATAATTATTGATAGCCAACTTACTTGGAAGCCACATGTAAATAAGTTATGGAAGAGATTGAGTCAGGCTTCATATGCACTCTTACAACTCTCAAAAAAAGTGAATCAAGAATCACTCTTAATGGCATACCATGGGTTAGTGGCATCCATCATAAGATATGGCATCATATTCTGGGGACAATCAAGCGACCGGGAAACTGTCTTTAAGATGCAAAAAAGATGTATCAGGTCCATGTGGGGTTTGAGAATGACTGATAGTTGTGTGCCTTACTACAAAGAGTATAAATTACTTACATTAACAGGATTGTATATAATGGAAACAGCTATGTTTGTAAAAACCAATACTAAACATTTTCAACGAGTATCAGATGTTAGGAAAGGTCCAATACGTCAACAATATGTTGAAAAGCTCTGTAATGTAAACTGTAAAACAGCCCTTATGCGAAAAAGTATATTTGGTACAGCACCAAAAATATATAACAAACTTCCAAGGGATATGATATCTATGCGTGTATGTAAATTTAAAAAATCCCTACAATCTTTGTTAATTGACAAATGTTATTATATGCTTGACGAATTCTTGAACGACACTTCAATATAATGTGACATTTTAATTTTAATTCTAAACTATAACATTGTGACTATGATTGTATTATGACATTGTGGCTAAGTACCAATATAATCAATTTGTATGCCCAAGTGGCAAAACATAGTGAACCTATTATCTATAATATGTAAAATCTTTGTATACCTATGTTTTACAAATAAAGATATTCTATTCTATTCTATTCTATTCTATTCACACTCGCGCTGCCAACCCTGTAAACACAGAGAGTTTCTTTGCCGTCAGTGTAAAAGACAAAGCGGGACAAGCTTTTGATCTTTCCACTGACAGCACCAAAACTCTCCAGTGAGAGTCCTTCAAAGTTGATATACCTACACATCAGTTGCCTTATATACCTACGTATCTTTCTGTACTTCACCCTAGCTTACTTAGATGATATATCAAATGACTTACGTCTTCATAATCATACAACAATTCGGAACTTTACACGATTAAATCATGGAACTTACTATTTCTGCCATTGTTCCATTATTTATACGCGAAATGTCCCAAACCGTTGTATAATTATGAATTCACACCGCTATAGTTTAAAAATAAGACTTACGTCTTTATTTAGATTTAAATTTTAATTAAAGCTACAGTATCTCTTCAAAATTAAAATATGCATAACTAGCACTGCTTTGCAGTAAAGTTTTATGAATGGTAGAGTACGCTATTAAAACTTTTAAGAATACTGTTTTTACAGATGAATTTAAATGCTCCCTATAGACATTTAAAATACTTTAATCAGCTTTATTTGAATAGTTACGACAAAGAAGATTCATGAATGCAAAACTCCATTGGGAGTCGTTTTCGTGATTTTTATTTTACATCTACTTTTATAAAATTGTAAATTATTCGCGTTTATCCTTTATATTATAAATATAATGAGAATTTAATATGTTAGATTTTTAATCCGGTAATAGAATCCCACAGGTTGAGAAACAGAATCAAAATTCCACGTGGGCAAAACCGCCGGCAACAGCTAGGAAAGTCTGCAGAATATAGTTAATTTTACCTAATGCACAATAGGTTTATCTGTTAGTAGATACCTACCTATTCTTGTATTTATTTAGTGACTTATCCTATAAACATAACTGGTCTCAAATAGGAAATAAATACATACCTATATAAAATTACACCTATCTCCCATAGGGGTAGGCAGAGATCACGGAAATAACTGTATCTTATTACGTTTCTAAATTCAAACGACTCATTTTAATGAAATTTCAAAGCAATTGGTATGCGTCAGAGCATTCACTTTATCCAATCTATCGCAAAATGACTGATTTTCTGAATTAATCAAAAACTCGAGAAGAAAAGGTTAAATACGATTGTAATCGAGCAAGTACGTATATTCACATATACATTCAATGTACAAAGATAAGGACATTCTAAGAGAACCCCTTACGGCGTACGGCGTGCGTACATACGGGAGTCAGGCAAAGAATGTTTCCAAACATAATTGTGAAGTAATAACAGTCAGGTGAAGTCAAAACTGCCAGAGCAATATAGGCCTGTAATAAGATTTGTTGTTTAACTTGGAAATTTAATAACGATCTTATAAGAGATAGGTAACAACAGTAATGTTCTCAGATATTAAATATTCTTTGAATTGTATCTGAGTATGTCCGCGTAACATGAAGATATGAGTGCGTAGATATTAACGTTCTAAATAAATAAATACATATTCTACAACATTCTACATAACGCTATCTAGACTAATACTAAACATAGCTTAACTAGCTTGTGTTATGGAATCTAGAATGCTTATGTATGTTTATCCGAGATACATATCCAAAATACTTTTCTTTGTAAATATTAACATATCATAAATAGAAATAATACATATTACACCCGCCCAGTACTGTTATTTGTACTGGGCGGTAATTGAATTCGCGCCCCATACGAAACAGTTGAACATCCTACCGCTACACACCAGAGGCAGTCAACTCCGCTATTATCTTCTACTCTACTTCTTCTACTAACTTCTACTCTCCCAATGCCCCAGCTCATTTAAATTGTCAGCTCCACTTACTCGGCTCTAACCATAACAAAAATTTACGCTCGTCTAACAACTTACTAATACACTGTCCCAATCACACGACAAGCCTTGTCCACTGTTTGTTCTTAGTCCAGTCTATTCTTTTATGGAACGCGCTTCCCCTGGAAATCAGAATGTCTACAAACCGTTATATATTTAAGACCAGAGTACACCAGCTCTACAGCAACCCAGAAACAAATCATTTCACATCGCATCTGTATGTATTTGAAATTTTAATGTATTCGTGTAGGTATATTTGTATCAATATATAAATATATGTTCTTTTTATTTTTATGCATATATTTATGTATATATTGGTCTATATGTGTATGTAGTTTATGATGTTTGTATATATTTATATATGGATATATTATTATTTATTTATTTTTATTATATAAAATTATTATTTAGTACCTAACTGAGAAAACTATCACTACAACACTTCGAGCACCTACTTTTAATATCTCTGCATCACCCTAAGGTTGAGTGGTAGAAAATGCCTGTGGCATTAAGTCCGCCTTTGTACATCCTGTCTGTTTGTGCAAAAAGCTTAAATAAATAAATAAATATTGGCAATAGCAAATACTTGCTTCCTTGGCCCAATAACGTGGCACCTTTCGTAGGCATAGTATTTTTTATATTTTTAATGTATAGTACAGTGGTTAAATTGATTGATAGTGTAAAATGTACTATATAATATTAAAAAAAAACTTTTTAAAACACCTGATACTCTTATTGCTTCAACTTTCTACTTCAAGACTCGCCATCTAATTCGTATCTAATAATCAACAAACAAGTGGTTAAGTAGTTTATTGCTTTATTGGTTGTTATCTAGTTTCTAAAAGGTGGCTGGGACAGCCTGGATGCGGAAGGCGGAGGTTCGGAGAAAATGGCGCACATTGGGAGAGGCCTATGTCCAGCCGTGGACTGCGGTGGGCTGATTGATTGATTGATTGATTGATTGTACTATAATAAGTTCTGTAGAACAATATTTTATAAAAAAATATAAATTAATGAAATGTACTCGCACTGAACGCCCTGGGACCAAGGTCGTGGTTGTTTCCATATTATACAATTTAACCACAAAGTGGAACAGTACAGGCAAGTTACCGTCACTTAAACGACATAAGCACATGGTACGCAAGTGATTATTGTCCGCAAAAATCCCGGCATTAGTGTCCCGGAACAAATGTTACATACCTCATTCGGGAGTTAACGAGCGGTACTACCTTCCGGTGAAGGTAACAGCAGGGTAACTGCTGGCTGTATTGAAGAGTTGTGTTGTGTTTGATCACAATTAGTGTTTCCTGTTCCAATAAAAGTTATTCTTAATATGATGAAAATAAAAAATATCATATCATCACTAGGTAAACTCATCAACACTAAGATATGAAGAGGATTGATTTTAAAGTGGTTACAGGCTATGTTGTATAGCAAATTAGAACAAAATGCTAATACCTACATATAATTAACTAGTGTCCCCTCCAACTTCCTAGGTGTGGAAATTTCGTGATTATTTAGTAAGTGGTATTTCCCTATTATATACAGAATGGAAAAATAATTCGGGCCCTGGAGGGAAACTTAATCGATAGTGTAAATCATAAGGGTCAAATCTCATTAACAAACATGGTAAATTCAAAGAAAGGTAATCCCTGAAATAAAAGTTTATAAATTCAATTTGACGAAATAAACCACTTTTACTCTTTATCTCAAAGATCCATCTCATATTTAATTGAAATTCATATTTAAATTAATAGTCTCTTTTTTCATGCGGAGGTGTCCCACTGTCTATCAGAGGCATTTATGTCAAACTCGATCTGACTAAAACAGCACGCTGCACCGTCTCAATTAACGGTTTATAAGGAGATTTAATACCGATAAGGCAATTCTCGTGTAATCTCCGTTGCCCAGAGTGTAATGCGGTTTACCGCGTAGAGGTTCCCAACCAAGCACTCCAAGCTACTTGTACCTCATACAGTTATCCATTAAAGTTATATTCTAAACCAGTAACAAAGTTCCGTATTTAGTACTCATTTTAATTAATAAATGGCGTCAAAGATAACTTCATTGTTGAAAATCTATCTTCTTCTTGAATAAAAGTGTTGTGTCTGATTACATTAAATTTATAAGTTATAATTTTATGAACTTCCTATCACTTAATTTATCATCTTTGTTAGAGAAATTTGATACTTATGATTTACGCTATTGATTGATGCTATAAAAATACAGGATGTTTTTTTCGGACTTTAGTCATTTGGATTTCCGAGTGTGGCAAGCAAGTTTTAGAAATACTTTGAATGCACTACAATTTAAGTCAAATGAACTAACTTAAAGATTTAACGTAGTTTCCTTTCAGGGACCTTTTTTCAAATAAATGTATGGTGCGTGATATTATTGTGCTATGAACTATTATATTATAGCATAGTATGAAGCTTATAGTTTTATTGTTCAATTAACTATTAAATTGAACGTGTATTTGCATTACAAGATGCAAGATCTATATCAATACACTGTATATATCTACCGATTTAATTACAAAAGTAATCAGATCCATCGTTGCCGCGTTAATCAACCCCTGTTAGGATTTGGCCACGGGCAATTTGCCTGTCTCCTATCATTCATTGACTGATGTGACGTTAGTCAGGTATATTTTAATATAATAGTTGTGTCGTGGACTGTATACTTTTATCTGTTATCAGGTGAATAAAACAGCAATTTCTTCTAGTTCTTGTTTATTTTCTAAATTATTGTTCACCATGTTATGATCATTATTCCTCATGCCCTACTGCCGAAATGTACGTACTAATATATAATTGTTTGGCCATAGGCCGCAATGCGGCATAAAGAGCAATCATTTTAATTGTTTACAATATTAGTCTAAGGTTCTTAAAACTAGCACACTGTTTATGTATGGCAAGCGGCGTGGCTCGGTGGACAAGTTGGTATATCTCAATAAGTAAGTCAGTATCCTAAGACAATAATGCGCTTATTGAAGGATACATTATTATCTGCTCACTCAAGTGAAACATTCGGTACACATGTCATTTTTCTCTGTCATGTTATCTTAGATGGATGACTGGTTTCAGCTGAGTGAAAGATCTAAGTGAGTAGTAATATTTTGTCTTATTTAAATGTAATATTTTATTTACGTTTCTAGATATAATATGTTATATATAATATGTTGCAAGATATAACAAACAGAATAATGGAGAAGTATTTTGTGGCCCGCGTAGTTCCCGGCAGAGTAGAATTTCGAAAGAGGGTAGATCGATATAATTACTCCTAGAAAAAACTTCCGCCACTACTTCAGTTCCTCCGTGATCATGGTGCTTGCAACAGCGCCGAAATATCAGAAACTCAAAACAATGAAATATGGTAAATATCCAGTTTATTTTGATACTGATGAGGGTAGAATTTAGACCACTCCATCTCTTCTCATGCGGTGTCGTTCAAGGCGACTATAATATTTTTCACGTAGCATGGGTACGGTGACATTTGACAAATTCCATTTCATTCATGATTTATTTCGAAACAATTTACCTAACGCGGAATACAGGAAACAACACTTAATACGAAGATAAAAAGAAAACTGTTTTATTTTGCATTTTTAACTTAAAACTATTTTTATTTCTCCGTAATTATTTAAACTTTAAATATAAACATTCCAAATACATAATTCTTGATGCGTGAATCGGAACAGGTTGCGTTAGAGATTGACATAGTAAAATCGTTATAATCGATAAATTGTCGAATAAAGTATCATAAATCGTTAGTTGTATTTTTAACTAAAATACGATTATAAAATATAATTATGTAATAATAAACTTTAAATAAAGCATTTCTGTCTTTGTGGAGCTTTATTATAATATAGCAACACTGCTTAAGCATGAGCTGGCAGCCATCTTGTTATATCAACTCAGTACGAGTGCGTCTGCCCTGTATGCGGTCTGTTTTCTTTGTTTTGAGCTTGCGTGGTGTTTTTGTTACTTGTTTTTGTTATTGACTATCGTTGTGCTTTGTTGTTTTCGTTACCGTTTTTTGTTATTGACTTTTTTTTGTTGTTTTTTTTGGCAAAATGCCAAAAAGAACGAAAAAGACTGTGCTTGGTAGTCAAGCCCGTGAATTTGTAGTTCGATTGCGGGATTACTTTGAGCGGGAACGTGAGAATGGCGGAACGCTATTGCCTGTGTCCAACGTTTTGGATCGAGTGGCAGATGCGTTAGACATTGGGCGGAACACGGTTTCTCGAATCACTCGAGAAAAATATGGTGCTCACGATACAGAAGAAAATAAGTTGTCCACCCCTAATAAAAAGCGAACCAAAAAGGCATCTGTAACAGATATAGACAGTTTTGCGGCCGATGCTATACGGAGCCACATTTATAACTATTACCAGAATAAAGAATTACCGACGCTTCTAAAGCTGGTCAAGTCTTTAAAAGATGCTGATTTGTTTACTGGAAGTCCTACATCCTTGTGGCGCGTATTGAAGGACATTGGTTTCCAATTCAAAAAAGTAAACAAAAGAAAAATTGTCATGGAGAGGGGCGATATAGCACTTGCGCGGGTTACCTTTTTGAAAAAGGCTAAAGCGATTACCGATTGGAGCAATGTCGTCTTCCTGGATGAAACTTGGCTGAATGCCAATCATACGGTCGGTAAAATGTGGACTGACGATACACCTCATGCCTCGACCAAAGTGCCAGAAGGAAAAGGGGAGAGATTGATTATTTGTCACGCAGGCACATCGAAAGGATTTGTAGAAAATGGGCTACTTGCTTTTAAATCGAAAAAGACGGGAGAATATCACGAAGATATGAATGCGGAAGTATTCACGGAGTGGTTTCAAAATATGCTTAGCAATTTAGAAGAACCCAGCACAATTATTATGGACAATGCCCCATATCACTCCGTGCAATTGAACAAACCGCCGACTTCTTCCAATAAGAAGAGCGAGTTGATCGAGTGGCTCCAAGCCAATAATGTGGAAGCCGATGAGACGAAATTAAAGGTGGAGCTAGTGAAGCTCGTAAAAATGCACAAGCCCCAAACGACATACAAATTAGATATGATGGCAAACGAATATGGTCACGAAGTCCTGAGGCTTCCACCGTACCACTGTCAGTACAATGCCATTGAATTAATTTGGGCCCAAATCAAAGGTAACTTGTTTAACCATAGTCTATTTACATACTGACAAAAATATGATTATGTTTATTACTTGAATTCTATGACTCAATTTGTTTTTTATCTTGTTTCAGGATACGCTGCACGAAAAAATACAGCTCCGCCTTTTACAGCCACAAAAATGATGGGGTTATTGAAAGAGGGATGCAAAAATGTCACTGGCGATGACTGGAAGAAAGTAGTGGAGAAAACCAAAAATCTAATCTTACATGACTGGGAGCGAGACATTAGAATAGACTGCATAATTGATTCCCAAATAATTATTCACGTCGACGAGTCAGATGACGATGATGATGATGATGATGATGATGAAGATGATGAACATGTTTGATTTTTAATAAATAATTAAACAGGTTATCAATTTTGTTTTACTTTTTTTCTTCAAAATTATTAGTTAATAGAATCGATTTCTTCTTCATTAATAAATGATCTCGATAAGATATATAATCGATTTTATTTCATGCGATTTTATCTTGACTACATCTCTAGTAACTTCAAATCCCAAACGTCACCGTACCCATGCTACGTGAAAAATATTGTAAGGGATAGGTCTGTTTAACATCAGACAGATATATACAGGCCAGACTCAGCCTCAGATGAATGGCTTGAGTCATACTTGGAGCCGAATTTAATGATTGGTCAAATGTGGATGTTAATTCATCTTTGATGTATTTATATATATATATATATATATATTTATTTATTCAAAGCCTTCACCCGTGATATCCTTTCAACCCTCGTTGCACCCTTTTAACTCATATATATATCTTTAAATTTTTTAGTTTTAAAATAATGTATGGGAATCTGCTGAGTTATTGACATGTATGATTACTACTCCGCTCCCTTGGGTAATAGCGCTATAATACAAGCCTTTCTCAATAACAGTAGTTATGGTTCCAATGTAAAACAAGAAAACTGGATAAACAGTTCCTGAGATTAAGCTTTTAATTCACTCAAGCTAACAAACATATTCTTCAGCTTTATAATATTGTGTTAAGTTCTACATAAAGTCATAAACTCACGCCTATATCCCCGAAAGAGTAGGCAGAGGTGCTAACACCCACATTTCGTCAATTTATGTTTAGGTCCCAATGTAATAGGTGGCGAGCCTATTGACATTAACCGGGCACATAGAATCCTGTGATAAATACACACAACTTCGAAAAGCATCGAAAAGATATTGGTGTGTGCCATGGTAAAACCTGGGATCGAACCCGAAATCTGTACATATAAATTATGCTAGAAGATCCATTCTGGTGACTAAACTTGTATACAAAACGTGTCCGAGAGCTAGTAAGTTAATTTGACTGTCAGTAGGACGTTAATTTAGGGATTTTCTTTAATTCTTTATTGTACACAAGAAAATAATACATCAACAGGTAATCACAAATACATCTTGGTGTACAAAGGCGATTATTTTTATTCCATTATTATTATTGCATTATGTATGTAAAAAATAGTGATTCGATTTCACAAAATGTCACCCCAATGCTACCAAAATTGATATAGTTTATAACCAAAGAGCCTTAATGACGACGAAAGGGATCCGGGTCAACCCACAGGATCAGAGGAGCGACGTTGTTCGGAATATTAAGTGAACTTATTTATTCAAGAAATTGATATGAGTTAGTTTTACTTGCAGTAATAGATAGATATAGATATACAGCAAATAATTCAATTAATATAGAGAGACTAAAGAAAACACAATAATAAAATTCGGTCTATGTTATTTTTTTATTAGCTTTTTGAGTTGGACTCGCACTCCGAGAGTTCCGTACAAAATTGTATGCAGGGATGAACTTATGATAGATAGATAGATAGATAATTCTTTATTGCAAATCAATAGATTACAGAAAATCTTGTAGTTAGCATGCATACAGTTTAATGTACAATGGGCGGCCTTATCGCTGGAAGCGATTTCTTCCAGGCAACCTTGGGATGAACAGTAGTGTAATAAAGCAAAAGATTTGGTGCAGTTAGCAAATAAACTAGAAACAAGGTGTTTTAAAAAAAAAAAACAAAAACAAAAAGAAAGAATGATATGAGAGAAGTTCAAATAAAGTAAAATAAATATACAACTTTAGCACATAAATAGATATACAAAGTAAATAGTACATGCTAATAAGAAGGGAAAATAGTAAGCATATTAATTGTGAGTTGTCACAGTGTTCAAAATGATAGGTAGTAGTCATTTACCATTGCTTTAAATACGTTTAGGGATTTTGCTCGTCTGATACTCAATGGCAATGCGTTCCATAAGCGCACAGCCTTGACTGAGAAGGACTTATCAACAAAATCAGTTGAATGTATTGGCATTCTCAGCCTCAAATTCTCGGTTGACCTCAGGCATCTCGTATGTGTGTCATGTAGGAACTGGAATCGTTCTTTGAGATAAGAGGGAGTGGTGGGATTAAACAATACATTATATAATAATGTTAGAATATGGGGATTCCTGCGAAGTCGAATTGGGAGCCACTTGAGTTTTTTACGGACATAGACCGCAATATATTTTTATTGCGTTGACTTAGAAGTTTTCTTTTTGGTCTGTTCTAGGACGTTACAGACCTGACTATGTGGTGTGAATTTCTACTTGATGCCTCCACGCATTCCTGAGAAAAATGGCTTGACAAACACACAGGCAGACGAACAACGAAGTAATCCTATAAGGTACGGGTTTCCTACACAGGTACGGAACCCTAAAAAGACGGCAAAAATACTTTCACGCTGTGTTCTACATTATATAAGTACTGAACTAATGTTTATTAAATGACAAAATAGTGCAAATTATTTCTTTTTGAAAAACTAAACCATCAGTCGGTTAAGCTACGTAGGCGTAGTTGTCATTTGGATGGATGACAACTTTGTGATACTTCTGAGTGCTTCTGTGCTTCAGAGGACATATTAAAAGGCGGTCCCGGCTGTAATAGTCGTTTGATCAAGAAGGAGACCAATATGTGCGACCTTTTTTTAAAGTAAATCCACTTGGATACCCCTCCCGCTGAGGCCAGCGGGGTGATTATGTCGGACTCGAACCGACCAAAACCTTTATATGTATGTATATGTTATGTCTTTTGTCAGGGGTATAGGTACCTTTTGTATACCTACTCGCATTATTAAAACTAGACTTTAAAGTACGCAAGACTTTGCCACTCATTGGATTACAATTCCTTTGTGTTTGCTAGAAGGGAACTCAACCTTGAGTTAAGTTCGCCTTAATACATATTTTATTAAATATTCTGCAACACTCTACTACTCATAGTCAGCATAGCTTGACTAGCTTGTGTTATGGAATCTAGAATACGGATAAACATACTTAAATACTTTTTTGTAAATACATATATTATTGTCTACAGGAATTAACGTTATCATGGTATAGGTACATATCTTTGATAGCTCACTCCAAAGCCCGCTGCGTGACTTTTAAGTTATGAACCAGGCCCACTGTAAGTTTTCACGTTTTGCGCACCGTAAGTCATAACAGGTATGTCCAGTACACCGAGCCACGCCGCTAGCCATAAGTAAAAATGTATTAGTTTTAAGGAACTTAGTTGATAAGTTGTAAACAAATGATTGCTCCTTATGCCGCACTGCGGCCTATGGCCGAATAATTATATAAATATACCCACTCAAACGTCCGAGTGTGACATCTGTCAACACCTTGTACGTCCGCGCGCGCGGTCGGTGTAAAACCGCGTCGAGCGTCCCATGCCGCTTCTGATTCAAAATGTATTTTCTAGCCTACTATTGCCACTGCATCAAATTAAAAAATACCAGTATAAAGCTGAATTATTAAGGAATCAAATGGTATCCTAATTAAAATGCAATAATTAATCAGTAGTTTATAAAAAAAATGTTGAACTTAACAATAAGGGTTAAATTTAAGTAAAATACTGGTTTTCACAAGTTTTGACGATATATTTTATTACTTTCCTCAAAGTTTTTTTACCCATTATTAAACTAGATTATATAACCTTTTTTTTGATACCAATAAGTCATTACTTGGAACGAGCAGTGTTGTACATTAAACCAAAATAACCAACACATTCCTGCAGTAATCTGGTATCGCTCCTGATAACGAAACGCCCACTTAAGGGCTAATAACTCTTCTCGGTATTATTCTTTCGCTTACATTTATTTTAAATATAAATTATGCCCCTGGTCTTCCAAATATAAGAAGAATTTCAATAAAATAGTATAATATATCACACAAAACTTAACGAAAAACCGGCACACAAAGACGAAGTTTTCTCATGTCGACTTTATTTACATGTAAAGACAATTTATCAAACTTTGTATTGATAATACTTATAATATTTTGAAACAATGAATCTTGAGGATTATTTCAATATATAACACTAATTTAGAAAGATAATAAATAAATTATTACTTGAATGTTAAATGCAGAGTATGAATACACCTCGGAGCACTTCACACAACGTTTGTATAACAATTTTTTTTTAATGTTGGATGCTTCTTGCACACTGTTTTACCACAACATAGACCGTTTTTTACTACAGAGCCATCTAGTAATCCACTCATGAAGCTTTTAAAACTCTATCAAGCTCGTTTTTCAATATAAAGTTTACGAGTCAGAGAGGCTGCCATAGTCGCCTTAACGTACAACTCCAAAAAGTTTTAGGCTACTATAGTCGCCCGGACGTTTGAGTGGATAAGTACATTTTGGCAGTACGGCATGAGTTGAAAAGAGTTGAACACGAGTTAAGAACGAATTGAAGAATAAACAATAACCAAGAAATTGCTATTTTATTCACCAGATTAGATAAAAGTATAGTCCACAACAAGGTAGGACACACTGATCAAAGACCTTTGTTTTAAGGCATTGCGGTAGTGGTGAACAGAAGACCCGACGTAGTTTGCCAAAAGTTGCCCAACCCAATTGGATCCTTCTAGTTCTTTCTCGAAGTTATTTTTATCGAGCTGGATAACCTGCTTCAGGTAGACATAATTTTGAATAACTTTAATTGTCGCCCCTTCGATCGCAATCGGTCTCGGTGCAACATGTTCGTTGAACATAATTTGGGTTAAATCCATGTTTACTCCGAGGTCAACGCGTCGAGAAGCTCCATTTAGGCTATGCAGCATTTCGCCTAGTTGTTCCGACGACTCCACAACTATGACGTCGGCGAACTGAAGGAATACCCATATTCTAACATTATTATTATAATGTATTGTTTAATCCCACCACTCCCTCTTATCTCAAAGAACGATTCCAGTTCCTCCATGACACACATACGAGATGCCTGAGGTCAACCGAGAATTTGAGGCTGAGAATGCCAATACATTCAACTGATTTTGTTGATAAGTCCTTCTCAGTCAAGGCTGTGCGCTTATGGAACGCATTGCCATTGAATATCAGACGTGTGAGTGTGAGATGTACTCACCGTTAATGCTTATACCCCGCCCAGCCCAATCCAGAGTCTTGAAAACGTCCTCCAATGCGTTGGTGAATAGTTTAAGAGATATAACATCCCCCTGTCTAACTCCACCTTGGAGACTAATAGGTTTCGTCTTCTGGTCTTGGAACTGGACGGATATTGTGGCAGTGTCATACTAGCATCTCAGCACCTCGATGTATCGCCAATCGGCACGACACCGCTGAAGGGCACGAATCGAAGGCTTTTTCGTAGTCCACAAACGCCATACACAGCGAGTGATTGTATTTCTTGACTTTTCTACAATCTGCCGAACAGTATGGATGTGGTCCACGGTACTATAGCCTTTTAGAAACCCGGTTCACCTTTTTTGAAGAACAGTATGACCCCACTCCCGCTCCATGCTCTAGGTGTTAGACCTTGTTGGATGACGGAGTTAAAGAAGCCATTTCAGGATTTGAGCCGATTCAGGAGCTCGGTAGTAATTCCATCATCACCAGAACAACTGTTGTTCTTCATTTGTCTGAGAGCCGCCTCTATCTCACACTGCTCGATGTCGTGTATCTCCTCGGTGTAATGGCCCGTGAGTACAGGCAGACTGACAGACAGAGATACTTTTAGATTTTGCATTAAAGTCAAGTACCAATATTGTGCTTTCAACATACGTTTATGATATTGTGAAAAGCCTAGACTTAATTTGTGGTACTACTACTAATATTGTACTTTCAACATTCATTTATATGTGTAATAGTGTGAAAAGCCTAGACTTAATTTGTGATTACATTAAATACTGATAATATAATATTAGCGAGGTTATTAATTTAAACGTATGGGTGAGGCAAAATAATTCTGTACCCAGTTTAACTGCGTTCATTTAAGTTATATGAGCCCGGGCAATTCTAAAGCGAGTTTATGCTCAACGCTATACATATAAGCTATTATGCTTTTAACATTTAACTGAAATATATTTTAGTAGACAAATAAAGATGATACTGGGTATATACGGCGTATATGGGCATATTAATACTTCATAAAGTAAAACTTGAATGTTGGTACTAGAGTAAACAGACGATATATAAAAGAATAATAAATAAATATTCTACAACATTCTGCACAACGTTAGAAGCAAGCATAGTTTAAGTAGCTTATGCTATAGGATCTAGGATGCAGATAAACATACTTAGATACAGTTTCTTTTAAAAATACATTCAGTCAACAAAGTATCGGGAATGAATGTTTTGTTTATGGTTCCAAAATTAAATTTTTGTTTTTTTTTGTTGTTGTTTGATTGGCACAACTGCTTTCCATTTTGGCGCGGAGTTTGAGTTGCATCTGTCATTTATGTTAAAAACAGTGCTGTTTTTAGTTTTATAATATCTAGTGTGTATTGCGAATTTTATAATGGACAAAAACATCGAACAAAGAGTTTGTCTTAAATTTTGCATCGCCAATGGAATTTCATGTTCGGAGACACTGAAAATGTTACAGAAGGCTTACGGTGAATCGACTTTATCAAAAACACGTGCTTATGAGTAGTACAAAGCGGTCAAAAACGGTCGAGATGTGATGGAAGATTTGCCTCGTTCTGGTAGGCCATCAACGTCTGCAACTGAAGTTAACATCGCAAAAGTGAAGGAAATAGTGACTGAAAATCCTCATTCAAGTTTGAGAGAGATGGCC
The DNA here is from genome assembly GCA_963662185.1 of Eilema griseolum. Taxonomy (NCBI): domain Eukaryota; kingdom Metazoa; phylum Arthropoda; class Insecta; order Lepidoptera; family Erebidae; genus Eilema; species Eilema griseolum. The sequence goes on from OY759246.1 coordinate 6,797,163, forward strand.
GCCGAACTTTCTGTATCTCACGAGTCGATCTGTACCATTTTAACTAATAATTTGGGTATGAAACGTGTTGCTGCCCGGCTGTCCCAAAAGACCTGAATTTTCTTCAAAAACTAAATCGCATGAGAGTCGCTGAGGATTGCTAGAACGGGTCAATACCGACCCAACATTCTTGAAACGCGTGGTTACTGGTGACGAGACGTGGGTTTGACACGCATACTAGTCAACAAGCTTCGGAAGGGCGCCTTCCAACTGAACCAAAACCGAAAAAACACCGTCAAAGTCGATCAAAAGTCAAAGTCATGTTGACTGTTTTCTTTGACTATCGCTGTGTTGTGCACTCGGAATTTTTGCGGAAGGTCAAACGGTAAATAAAGAATATTATTTGAGCATTATGCGACGTTTAAGAGAACAAATTCGACGAAAAAGGCCAGATTTGTGGAAAGAAAATTCTTGGATTTTGCACCACGATAATGCGCCTTCGCACAAGGCCATCATTGTGAACGAATTTTTGTCCAAACACTCAACAAATACCATCGAGCAACCACCATATTCACCAGATATGGCTCCAGCCGACTTCTTTCTTTTTCCTACACTCAAATTACCACTTCGTGGCACCCGTTTTCAACCAGTAGAAGACAAAGGAGAATTCGCGGCGAGAACTGTACTCAATTCCGGAAACAGCGTTTAAAAATGTTTTGATGATTGGATTATTCGTTGGCGTAAGTGTACCGTTTCTGAAGGAGCATATTTCGAAGGTGATAAAATAAATTTGGATGAATAACAATTTTTTTGTGTATTATTGATTTTTTCCCGGTACTTTCTTGACAGAGTAGTACAAACATGTTATACGCAGAAATGAATATGCATTTGCATTGGACTGGGTGTATATTTATACATATTATTGCATACAAATATTTGCACTGAGCGGGAATCGAACAAAATCGTGCCCTCTGCGTAGCAATCGAACGCCTACCGCTACGCCACGGAGGTCAAATTTTACGACTTATAAGTGGTAGGCTTTATTAAAATATGAAAATTAATGGCGTCGATAAGTCTTTTGGAGTAACCTATACGCCTATACACCCATAATAGAACGAAAACACTCCTAACACAATGATCTATCTATGGTCCTTGGGTTAGGGGTAATCTGGATGTATTATGTGTAGCGGTTAATGCGAATCGTAATATTGTACGTCCTACAGAACTATATTATAAACTCTGTGGTGTAGCCTGCATTAATGGCAGACTTTTTATGATGAAAGTACAAAAATTGAAAAATTGGCGCCAGTACAATTTCAGTCACTAGCGTAAAATACGTATAAAAAATATAACTGGTATTTGCAAGATTACTTTGAATTGAACTGTGTTTGATGTCAAGCTAAAATACAAGGCACTTTTCTTTTTACGTGAGGTTTCACCTTCAAAGAGAGTAAATTAAGGCGAAGTCCTTTTATACTATAGAATGATTTGATAAGCAACGAATATAGAATTAAATCACTTGTAATATGCTAAAATTTTCAATGGTGATAAATACTTTTTATACCTTCTAGTTCCACGTTACCTGCAAATAAGTCTTATAGAATATTCTCTTCTGCTTCGCACACCTGCACACACTTCTTGCTGCTACGATGGATCGTTCACGGTGCAGGTTGTACGTCTTTGGAACGCACTACCTCACATCATTCGCGGTAGTAATACCCTGGACGTCTTTAGGAGAAGAACAAGGGAACATTTCCTATCACAGTAATGTAGTTTGAATATATTTATGTGTCTTTATGTATGCATTATATTTATGTATGTATGTATGTATGTATATTTGTATGTATGTATGTAGGTGTAATATGTATGCTATGTATGTATGTTTATGTGTATATATATGTACCTGTTTAGGTACCCTTCTTTTATCTGAAAATTAATTTACACTTCACGTCCCTTTATTACTTTAACTGCTTCTCTGCTACTCAAAGGTTTGCTGGTAGAGAACTCATACTGAGTTAAGCTCGCCTTTGTACATATTTCTTTTATATTTATTTTGTGTTTGACCTCTGTACTGTTTGTGTGCAATAAAGAATTAAGAATATTACTTGCTCTGTAGGTACAGTCAGCACCAGATCGATTTTGACTAGCAAAGTACTCAAAATTATCTTAATACTTTAGTATTCCCCCTTCCTGTTGACTGATTTTTCTGATATTTAGTACACAACTTTAGTTCGGACGATAATTCAATTGAAATCAATAAAACTGTTTGACTTGCTCTTAATACGTGGATATAAAGATTATTTTGAGAATGGTAGTCAAGGTCGATCTGATGCTGACTGTACCAAATTTTCTAGAGGAGAAAAAATAGTAGCAACTGCTTATAATTTCATTCAAGTCAAGGCATCAGCCTAAAAGATGGTGACGTGACGAGGGTTCGCATTCAATGATGTCACTTGCGTCAACTTGTCAAGATATAATTCGGGAATTGTTTGCTCATACCAAACTCTTTTCAGAAACTTGAAAGGAAAGATTCAAGAAAAACGAACCTTATGTTGTTGCAGTAAGGTGACTTGGTGTTTTAGGGAAGTGATTTAAAATTTTGAAAAAGGTAGGCAAACAATGTAGGCTTAGTGTTCGTGTTTTAATTGTATCAGCTTAATAACGTTTCTGGTCGTTTGCTGGTTAGGGTGTTGTTCAGAGGGTTGCCTCAATGGGGTGTATACTGAGCAACGGGGATAGCAGCGCCTCTCTTCTGAGTGGGGACTGTGCTGCCTGCGGCCATTTTAGACGAGGTGGGAGTGGCCCTGTAGAAGGCTGTTTGTTGACTCTCGTGTCGCTCTGATTAGCGTCGCTCCGGCAAGTTTGAAGAAGTAACAGGCAGCCACTCTTATCACCTATAGGCTCTGAGAATCAGCACCCCCCTTGCCAGCTTCTCCCTTGCCTGCTCGCCATCATGCCCTTTGTTAGTCAGACGGATAGGGACCTCTACAGGTCCGCTCCCCCCTCGACTGGAATTTACCAATATAGTTGACTACAATGTTTATGACCGATATACGGCACCGATAAAACCTACCAAGCGCGAGTCGGACTCGCGTACAATTCCAAACAAATAAGACTTGAAAGTATCAAACACCGTTGTTGTTGGATAACTGCCCACCTCACCTAAAACATAGAAAAAAATACTGTTGACATTAAACATTGTAAGAATATTTTTGGATTTACATCAAAGCTTTTTAAACTATTATGTACCAAAGCATATTATTCTATACATGAATACCTTAACGGTTAATTTTACTTCTTACGTAGACTCAAATTACGTTTACTACTTGACATGCCTAATATTTTGACATTTTAATTTTTCTATATACATGATTATGCCGACATTTATTTATTGCGATTACGTTTTTGACCTAATTAACTTAATTTCAATCTACATGTACATTTTATTTATTTTAAATGATTTCATTTCAATATTTTGTATGCCATTGGCGGAACATAGCTTGTACTATTTAAATAACATCTATTGTGTAACGTATGCTTCACGAAATAAATAAATTTGAATTTGAATTTTGTTATAGTCAAGCTTTTTCAGCAGTCAAGTTTATCGTCTCTTAAACTAAATCTAATAAAACTACCGATTTTCTTGGCTCTTCTTGTTTTTAAGAGCTCTACTAGCAAACTTGATTTAATGATCTCCAATCTGTAGAGGCTGATAATCTAATCTAAGTGCAAAACGACTTTCTTAGTACAAAGAAATCTCGTTAGAGGCAAATTAACCTCGGCACATATGTTGAGCCATCTATAATCAATGTTACTGCCTTACTGAGCTCCTCATAATAGCTCCTTTCAATTTCCTCTTTCTGCCAAGCGAGGTGTTCTCAGGTAATTGTAATTTCCTGATCGTTTATCATATCCATTTTAGAATCCTTCCTTGTGGTATATAGTCATTATTAGGTATAGATCGTTTCATATTCAAGTATTAACTTGAAGAAGTATATGTTAGGGTGTATTAGGTATGCACATTCGAAAAAGTAGATACGGTTGCACCTTTACATATAACTTTATATGAAAAAGTGCAACCGTAACTTCTTTGTGGACTGTACTACAGAATCCTTCCTATTGACCATTAACCTCAAAACATCACGAAATCACTTGAATACAATTTGGTGTAATTACTCGCGCACGCGTGTATGTTTGTACTTCAATATTATGCATAATACACCATTATGCATAATATTGAAGTAATTTCTTGAGGTATTAATTTGTAAGTATTTATGACCTCTCATAATATGAGTTCTACGGATTTGATTTGATGAAAATATATCGTGATCATAATATTTCAATATTCACACAAAATATCGTAACTTTAATAATAATACACATTTCAAATTGATATATTTGCCTGTTCCTGTAAAAAACTCTTCCCATACCGACATACAATGGAGTGATCCTATTAAAGGTATATCGATATTAAAGTTACTTCTTTATGTCGTTTTTCCTTATGACGAATGGAGCAAGGAATAAAAGTCACTCGTACGTACCATATATCATTCTTTTTTGTAGAATATTTATTTTAAATTTTCACTTGCAAGCTAGTTAAATTTAGTAATTAAAACATGACATAACTATACACTTACTTACTAATTTCTAAACCATTTTCAAATATTCATTTTTCTAATAAGATTATGTTTTAATTAAGATTTTTTTTTACTGTTACTGTTAAGATTATTATATACAGTATGTTGAAACGGGAACTACCGGGGTAATCCCACGATGCTGTGATCGTCTATTTACCTAATCTTCAAAACCCGACCCAATATGTATCATTCAATACTTTAATAATTCTGAAACTTATTTATTTAATATTTACATAATATACACGGAAGTTATCTGAATTAAAATATATTTAAAAAAAATCCAGAAACTATATTTTAAATCGTTATCCTAACTTAGTTTTAAATGTTCGGAATAGTATGATGATAAGACTGTGGATTTATATTCTGTTCAAATGAAATATATTAGATTCAATATATGTCTTTGATAGTTTGAACTGTGTGGCATCATTTGCAGCTGTATATTTTTATATAGGCCTTTATCGTCAAAGATATCATATATGATTTGTGATATGTGATCCGGATCAATTAAATATTTTGTGTATTGCAATACACAAATCTCAAGCCCCGAAGAGCGAGATTATAATCAATTCCGAAGAATTGATCAAAATACCAAGCTCTCCTCCACTTCGTCACAATTAATTTAGTTCAGTTTGCAAAACCTCCACTAATCCACTGTATACTGTAATCCTTCACTTTTCAGCTTCACGTTCCAGTATAAAGTATAGCAGCCCTTTATACGCCTCACGAATCTAATAGATTCGGCCAAAACAATTAGAATAATGATTGAATATGATATAGTATAATTTCAACAATAATATAATAGGCCTTCACAGCTGTAATGACTGACACTTACTAATGAATATATAATTACTTTGATAGGTTTCAGCAGGTCTATGGACCGCTACACTTTACAAACTGCTCTGATTGGTATTTCAATTGTATCTTTAATCAGAGTTGCTCTTAACCTGTATCAAAATGATCCAGGAGCCACTGAATCGAATCCTAATAGCTGGTAATAATACTCGTATGTATAACTTTGTTATTTTAGGTTACAGTATGGTATAACTGATGAGATCTAGTAATATATAAGAATTACTAATGTCACTCTAACAGAACATAAATTGTTCCCTTTAGCACGTATGCTGTTAAATATGATTTCACTAAATAAAGCCTTTCGCATTAATAATTCAACTGCAAATACTTTCCAGCTACAATCAAACTATGAACACAATGTACGTCTGTTCTTGTTATGTGGAAATAACAACTCCAACTCAATCTCTATACAAGTTGTGTGCTATATCAAACCAAGATATAATTTACGAACATAATGTACAATATCCCCAAAGGAAGTTAATGTATAAACACAAAGATTACAGATTCACTTCAAACTTAATGTACAGTGCACACCTATAATTCTTATTAGAATTCCTACAAACGTTCTATATATATATCAACAGAGATCTAACTAACCTAGCTAGAAGTTCTAGTGTTTACCATAGGTCTGACAAGGGTACCAACCTTGAATCAGGTGTGTTTGAAGCTATGTGTAAGTGTGTGTTGTGAATTGTGTAAGGTAATAACGTAAACTAACTAAGGCAATGGGAAGATATTTCGTTTAGACTCTGCTACAACGACACCACGGAAACCTAGGTGACCCGGAAAAGGTATTGAGGCGCTTTCGAAGGCCAGTCTTAGCCCCAAAATTTAAAGCAAATCTTTACCTACAAGAACTTATCAACACTACGTCTCAAGGATTTTTGGTATTTGTGTGTATAGGAATAGGTGTATAAATAATTAGGAACCTTCCGAAAATTAATTCAGAAAGCGCGTTGTTTCGACACTGTTTCCGCACACCGAACTTATGCCATTTTCTCACAAATTACAATGGCGTAAAACGGCTAGAATAATTTAGTGACAACGTTGCTAGGACTTGTGTGTGTGCATCCCCTGATCGAACCCAACTCTCTCGCCAAACAGTGCCGCTTTCCTTTTATGCAACTCTGAGAACTCCGCGTGGGAGCGGGGACGCTTGAGTCCTTCTTTTATCATAGGATCCTTACAACGCCATGTCAATAAATTACTTTAGTATGTGTTACTTTTAATCTCATGAATACATTCAGATATTACATGCCTTCATGCAATATAATCAATTATGATTATATTTCACAAAATATCAATCATGCAAAACAATAGTATATATATAATAATATATAATATACTAAAAAATATATATGATAAATAAATAGTCGTAGTAGTCTTTATCATGATAATATTCCATATCAAATATGATTACTTTCACTTCGGTAGTGTAATGGTTAAGATTCGAACCCAGGACCTCTTGATCACACATACCACTGAATAGTTTTTTTATACTACTTAGCTGGCAGACAAGCATGCGGCCCACGTGATGGGAACTGGTTACCGTGGCCCTATGTAACAACAAAGGCGTTACACTCGCGCTGCCGACCCTGAAGAAACCTTCCAAAATCCCTCTTGAAGAACCCGCTATGGTAGGCGTCCCAGGAAGTCCATTCCACAGCTTGAGCGTGCGTGGGATGAAGTATATTTCATACCGCACAGTGATTTAATAAACAAAAGTTGCAAGTATTCTTTAAAAAAATACAGCCTGTAGCAATTTATTCATAACTGTGTTCACAAAGTCCACAGACTACAGCTCTTTCATACATTTATATTCCTGCTAAGCTTCATACGTGTTGTTTTATTACCCAAACGATGATATACGAGTACCTCGGTTAAACGTAATAACATTTGTTCTATAGACTTAACTGCCGTATCGTTTACTTATTTCATGTCACAAAAAGCATCGCAGTCTTAGAATATATTAGGGCCTGGAAATATTCTTCGAAAATGTTTTTGGCATACAAATTGCTTGTTGCAAGCGCTAGTCTAAAATATAAAAACAGGGTAGGTAATACCGAAATTCATCGTAAAGGTAAAATGTTTTATGAGCACCGACATTAGAATGCCCATAAAAAACTCTTTGTTCAGTTTATTATCATAACGCAATATAGATGATAAATGTTGTACCTGGAAGCAACGGGGAGGAGCGAAATACTTCCAATTTCTGTCTCGATAGACCTGGTGGCGACTTCGTGTAAATAAAAAGCTTACTTCGAAGTTACGAAAGATACACTGATAGATTCAATGACCTGGATGAATGTGTAAAGAAACTTATCTTATTATTCAATCCGGTCTCATTGCTGAGTAAGTCTTTCTTTTCTTTTGTTACTATGATGATATACTCGTGAATACTGCTTTCGGCCATCCCTCTTAGAAGGTTACAACGCACGTGATCACTTTCATGTATACCTATTTCGTCAATACATAATACATACATATTATTTCTCTTTAATAAACTACACAAGTTACCTTAGTACCTCAAAATCATCCTCATAACAATTTCCCAATTTTTTCCAAAGTGTATCTTCGAACATACCTTTCTTATCTTACAATTGGACCTGTTCAATTGGCTGTGGTCACAAGTACACATACGTTGTCCCAGATTCTTAACACTTAGTGTGACAATTATTTTACCCTTATTTACGAAACAACTGAACTTACAATTTTAAAAACAAACAAAACAAACCTTTATATAAATATACTTAGTTATTTACTTTCTGACGTCTCCTTTTTCAAGTTTCCTAAAAATGTGAAAATATGAACATAAAAAGGCCAACTCGGTGATGAACAACTCAAATGAGGTATTGTGTATTGACCTTAAAAAACTAGTCATCTACTATTTTCATCAGTTTGTTAGTAACAAGTACATAGAACACTTACGAGTACCTATGTTTCATTCTAGAAAATTATTGTTTTACTTATGAAGCCTGTGACATTATAAGCACAGGTTATTTGTTCAAGAAATGCTAAAAGCCGCTCTAGATAAATAGGTCGTATTAGAGGCTTCATTTATTATGACTACCTTCTTTTAATTTTGGCTTACTGCCATTTATGTCTACCTTGTCTTATGAAGTCATGCTTTTTCATTTTTCTAAATGAATACATGCAAAATATGTTAATAATTTGCATTCACGTAATTAAAACCGTGTAAATACACACTAAAACGAAAATAAATGCAGGCATACACTATACGTTCAAGTTCATTATCATATTCATATTGTCACTATCTAGGATTTAAAATATTGTGACTGAAAGCTCAATAATAAATTCAATACCATCTATAGACCAGAAATAGCTCCTCACGTGAACGGTTCAATATTAAATAATGTAAATTAAGCAATAACATGTGATCTAACCTTTTCAACAAAAATATCTAAACAGTACTGGATTCAATAATATCTGAGCAGTTTATTATACACTAAAACGAAAATAAATGCAGGCATACACTATACGTTCGAGTTCAATATTATATTGTCACTATCAAGGATTTAAAATATTGTGACTGAAAGCTCGATTATAAATTCAATACCATAAATATCTCCTTACGTGAACAGTTCAATATTATATACTGTACATTAAGCAATCACATGTGATTAATCTTTTCAACAAAAATTATCGAAATAATACTGGATTCAATAATATCTCAGCAGTCTAATATTTATCTTATCATGCATTGGAAAGTCATTGCTTGAACAAATAAGGTCTAGTTTACATTGTTACAGAAGTAAGAATAATATCTTCGCGTTTGCTTTTTAAGGTTTTATTTCAAGTTTTAAAGCTTTATTTAAACATTTTTAGCAAGTAATGAATAATAATGTAAACTCCTTAACCATGTAATTTTAAGATTACTAGTAAAATCATGTTATGACAAATTAATAAGGTTTGATACATGTATTTGAGACAAAGTATTCACATATTAATACATAAATACGTATAATCACGCCTTTAAATATTTGTATTAAAGTTATCGGTATATTCACCATGTTTTATTTGTGTACCAAGTGACCATGATAGTTTAAATCTAAATATGGACAACAATGGTTATAATTGTCACAATATTATGATTTTTAACTGTCATATACATATTTTCGAAATCGGGAAGTGTTCATGTACTCGACCCGACTGTACATGCCGTGATCATAAATTAGTGCATTTTTATGTGCATTCATATGCAGGGATACGTGTAATAGACCTTTACATTACAGTATATCATCGAGGTAATATTGTAATGGTATGTGCATGAAATATTCAACTCATTTATTCATAATATTCGCTAAAAGGATCATAAATCTTAACTGTAGTGTTAGTAGTGGTCGCTATATTTTTAGACCGGTTGGTGGCCAAGGAAACGAATACCCAGTTATTTTAGAGCTTCTTTTGCCATTTTAGAAGTAAGAGTTTGACCTAATCTTAAGGAGATAATTCTTTATTGGAATACATATTTATTTTGACGGGTTTTCTTTATCATGTTTTGTATACTTTGATTGTTATACAAAAAATATTTTAAAAAGGTGTGAATTTAAAAATGAGCCCTTCAACTCGGTGCAAAGGCCGACGCTGAGGATCGTTGACAATCCCGTACTCACTAGCGATGTGGAACCGCTCAGCCTCAGGAGGGACTTTGCCTCGCTGTGTTTGTTTTACCACTTGTACGTGGTGTGTGTTCAGACGAATTATTCAACATGATGCCTACGGCTACATTCTATCTTTGCACCTCTCGCCACAGGCGGAGAATACACCCCCACACATTGCGACTTGAAACAGTACACACAGTATATAAGTGATAGAAACTTCATCCCAACAACTTCAACCACTTTTCAACAGGTGGGCCGTGTACTTATCTACCACCTAAGGGGTGTAAAAATTTTTTTTTTTTTTTTTTTATACCACTAAGTTGGCAGACAAGCACACGGCCCACCTGATGGGAAGCGGTTACCGTGGCCTATGGACGTATGCAACACCAGGGGTGTCACACTCGTGCTGCCGACCATGAAGAAACCTTCTGATGCCCCTCTTGAAGAACCCCATATTGTAGGCGCTTGGGAAAACCGCAGCAGGGAGGTCATTCCACAGCTTGAGTGTGCTTGTGATTCTTGATTTAAAACTGAATACAAGAAACCATAATCTTATATCTGCATAACAATGTAATTATTTCGTCATTCAACTATAACAGATATTGGATGTGTTGTAAACATAGTAACGAAATAATATTATTATATAAGATTACGACCATGACTGCAACCTTGATATAATGTGACCTTTACTTATAATATAAATATTAGTATGCGGCTGTTATTATGACCAACTGACAAAAATCTTGCTCCAGCTGCTTATTATCTCACGGGGATGTTTGAGCAAAAGTCTATAAGTAGGTATACGATTTCAGGGAGTCTTTGGAAAGTGAAAACAATTTATTTTTAGACTCTTTATACTGTTGATTGATGTCACTTGGTAGAATTTATTGTTACTCATAAGAAAACACTTGTACGTTTTCCGGTCCAATACCGTACAAGCAAGTTATTAAAATGTTTAATATATGTATTTTCATTTTATGATATAAGATATTTTGGTAACGTCTAAAAAACATAATGTTGAGACTTTGCTAAGGAGAACGCCACAACCACTCAAAAGAAAAAAGGATGCTTATATATCCTTATATATATATACATATATAACTTTTAAACTGTCGCGTTCCAGGAGTTGACGCGATCATGGTATACGTATGCACCAAACGTCACTTCTATTCAATGTCTGTACATGAAGGGATTGAAATCAATAATCATACAAATTTCAATCGGAAAGTTGGGTTTAAATTATCTGCAACATGGAATTCAGTGATACAAAACATGCAACCTCATAGCATCCAATCTTTGCCCCCGGCATCTAGTAAACCCCAAGAGGAGGCAACTCAAATCTGGATTAATTCAGTCTTGTACAGAAGCATTAGTTCACTAGTTACCCGCGATATCCCTTACTCGTATAGATTATAAATTACATATCTAGTTAAAGTTCGTTGGGTAAAATAAATAGTCAGTACTATTTAGTTTAGGTAAACGGTTTTATTAATAGAGGCAGTTATAAAAAATATGTAATCCGCCATTTTGTAGCGGCGACTACCTTAAATTTACCATGATACTGAGAATTTTATATAAAATTGTATTGACATCCAAACTAAAGGTGTATACCAAATTTCGTCGCATATCACAATAATAAGAACTATTCTCGTGGTAGATATGTATGTAGACATAACATAACATAAACTCACGCCTATATCCCCGAAGGGGTAGGCAGAAATTAATGTACACTTCACGTCCCTTTATTACTTTAACTGCTTCTCTGCTACTCAAAGGTTTGCTGGTAGAGAACTAATACTGAGTTAAGCTCGCCTTTGTACATATTTCTGATATATTTATTTTGTGTTTGACCTCTGTACTGTTTGTGTGCAATAAAGAATTAAGAAATTAAGTGCTAGCACCCACTTTTCGCCAGTTTATGTTTAGGTCCCAATGTAATAGGCGGCGAGCCTATTGCTATTAACCGGGCAGTTATAAACCTACGATAAATACCCACATAAGTTCGAAAAGCATCGAAAAGTGTGTGCCATGGTAAAACCTGGGATCGAACCCGAGACTTCGTCCCATACCACTAGGCTACCGCGGTTATGTAGGCGTAGAAAAAACAGGATCGGCGGTACGAGTGTGACCCCTCTGTTGTTGTACACGTCCATATGTCACGGTAACCACTTTCCACCAGGTAGACCGTGTGCTTGTCTACCACCTAAGTGGTATAAAATAAAGATAAGTGATAAAATTTCATAACTCAGAAAAGGGTAAGTAGGGATTTCACTAATATACTTTTCTTAGATTTCGTATTTCCAAAAACCTTACTTTAGGATTCTTTTAAAATATATTTGTTTTCTGAATCTGACGAACGTGATCTTTGAAGCCTCTGGCTGTTTTAATAACTTCAAAGGGAAAGTTATTTTTCTGAAAGTGTAGGGATTTTCACGAAGCTTCAATATTTATTAAATCTCTTTGTACTGTACCCAACTTTTGTCCCCATAAAAGTTATTGGCGTATTCTACATTTTAAAATTACGCAGCCAGAATTAAAAGGAAGGAATTGTAAGAAAAATCAAAACTCAGTAATTAGAGCTGGAAAGAGCGGATATTTTCTCGGGTACTCCCCGCCGCCCGGTAGGCAGGTATAAAACCGCACGCCATTTTGGGTCTTCAAATACCGGAGTGAGAGATTGCCGATTAAGTGAAGAAATATCCTTCGTACCCTAGCTGACCCAGGGTCTCTGCAAGGGAAATTTCTGGTTTATATAGAGCCTTGGATGTCTTCTTCATCTTCACCTCTAAAAGCTTTCACGTCGGAGTCTGGAGTCCGTTTTACCAGTCGAACTGTGATTTGGTGTAACTTCGATATTTTCCGTCTGCGACTGTCCAACTGTCCGTAAACGACTGCCACCTGACCTTTTTTTATATATAGTACAGGTCAATTAGACTTCGCCTTGCCTGATGGTAAGCTGAAGGCAAAGTCTCAGAAAAGAGGGTCATCTCAGAAAAGAGGTGACACTCAGCTTGACGGTCTCATCATATGCTTTTTCACGCCCCGCTTAAAGTACCCGGGGCTGTAGGAAGAGGGAAACATGTGAGCTGGTAATGAATTCCACGCCTTAATGGTGCGACAGAGGAAAGAGTCACCGAACCGCTTGGTTCTTGATCGGATGTTCTGCACCGTGTGCGGGTGACATCTAAGACCTGCACGTGTTGTCCTGTGTAGGAAAGGGGAGGGTGGGACTAATTGGAAGAGCTCATCAGAACACTCCCCCAAATGCGATATCGAAGCAGTTAAGCCAATTTTAGGGCTCCAACTATCCGTAACGAATGCCGTGATGATGATGGAGATGAACCAAGTCTATATCCTTACTAGTAATATATTACGAATCTGAAAGTGACTCTGTCTGTTGCGCTTTCTTGTGTAAACCATTGAACTCGCCTCTTTCTGCGAGCAAGTAATGCTCGTGAAGGAGGAGGCGGGGCGGGAGCGGCAACGGGAGCGACGACGGATCGCAAGCCAAGCTGCCCGCGTACGAAGGCAACTCGGGCGTCGGAGGTCGATGAACGACCTCCGCCCCCCAGGAGCGCCTGGCGCGCCTCCCCGTTTACCGCGAACGAGTTGGGGACTTTGTAGTCCCCACACACCCGAGAAGAGGGCCAGACCACTTACTGGTGGTAGAGATTTGACGGCACAAATTTGTCACAAATTTCGACCGGGTTGGTACCACCGTGCAATATTGCGAAAAACCCTTCATAGTAATTCAATTTCGGTTGGATTGCGTTCAGGGATCAGCAAATGCATAGCCGGGTAGAGGTGATGGTGGTCGCAGCACTAGTGGGACCAGTGGGTCTTGGCGTAGTCTAGTGAGGATGGTGCGGGGCGACGCGCCGGTCAGGGAGACCCGTAGAAACGGTGGTGCCGCTGGCCGCCCGCGGTATAGTACAGAGGCCCAACTGGGACTAACCACCCTGGAAGGCTGCCTCACCAGACCGCGCATAATCCCGGTATGGCTCGTCGTGCCGGTTGGTGACCGGAAGTGGGGGCCCGGCGACCATATTCGGGGGGGTACGGGGGCCCTTCCGTGCGGCGTGTCGGCTCACGCCATGCCTCATAATCATAGACAAAACCAATATCCCGCACTTTGTCACGCGGTGCTGCGACGGCAATCACCTCTTTTTTTCACGCCCTTTTCTCCTTTTCATCATGGCAGCGCATTTAAGAGTATTGGGCAACACAGCGGCTCTTCAGACTCCCACAAGCTCGCTATTTGAGGTGGAGTCCACTAACATCTGTGGACTCCATGCGAACCTCAACGCCGTCCACCAACACCTTGAGACGGCGAAACCAGATATGCTCTTTCTCACGGAGACACAAATAGGCCGCCCTGATGACACGACCTACTTGCTTTACCCCGGCTATGTTATCGAGGAAAATTTCCGTGCAAAAGCCGGGGTGTGCGTGTTTGTTAGGGCGGATGTTTGTTGTCGCCGTTTGCGCTGCCTTGAGGACCCATCCTTTTCAACCCTATGGGTACACGTAGACCATGGCTCTACGAGTCAGATCTATGTGTGCCTCTACCGTTCCCAAACAGGATATGCTGAGACAACTCGACTCTTTGAATATCTGACTCAGGCGGCAGATGATGCGCAGGAACGGTTTCCGAACGCCGAAGTGGTATTTTTGGGGGACTTTAACGCCCACCACGAAACCTGGTTGGGCTCCGCCAAAACAGACCATGCGGGAAGAGCCGCCCATGCATTTGCTCTGGCGCATGGCCTGACCCAATTGGTACACGAGGTCACTAGAATACCAAGAAGGTCGGGCCTAGCACCCTCTCTGCTAGACCTTCTGCTGACGAGTCACCCAGACCTGTACAGTGTTTCGGTACAAGCTGCTTTAGGCAATTCCGACCACTGTCTGGTCTGCTCCAAGGTGCCAATTATAGCGCCCTCACGACCCGTGCAGGGGAAGCGGCGTCTCTGGCACTATTCGTCAGCAGATTGGGATGGGCTGCGCAACTATTTTGCGTCCATCCCGTGGGTTGAACGCTGCTTTGAAGGTAAGAAACCCTCAGATTGTGCTACTGCTGTTGCCGGTGAGATCGGTCTGGGTATGGAATACTATATCCCGTACACTGATGTCACCGGTGCCCGAGGAGTGCGCCCTTGGTTCGGGCGCGAGTGTGCGAGGGCTGTTGACCAAAAGCAGTCCGCGTATCGCGCTTGGGTAAGGGCGCGTGCCACGCACGATCCCAATGTGGGCCACTTCAAGGCGGCGTACAACAGAGCCACAAAGGACTGCAAGAGGGCTTACGTCAGAGCGGATGCCCTGCGCATTGCGCGGCTTGGTCAAGAGCTAGTGGCACATCCCACGGGCAGCCGTGGATACTGGCGACTGGCCAAAGCCGTGCAGGCCAACTTCTGTCAGCCTTCACTGCCACCGCTGCGCTACCCTGATGGATCCCTGGCCCATGGACCGCAAGAGAAAGCCAATATGCTAGTAAATCTCTTTGCGGCCAATTCCCGAGTCGATGATTGCGGTATACAGCCGCCGACACTACCCAATGGTGACCACGTAATGCCTGAAATACGTATCAGGCAATGCGATGTCCGTGCGGTGCTTCAATCACTCGATGTCCGGAAAGCCAGTGGCCCGGATGGTATTCCAGCGGTGGTCTTACAAAAATGTGCAGCGGAGTTGTCTCCGATGCTTACGCGGCTGTACCGACTGTCCTACAGCTCGGGTACAGTGCCTTCGGCTTGGAAAGAGGCGAATGTACAGCCGATCCCCAAGAAGGGGGATCGCTCAGAGCCAGCCAACTATCGACCCATAGTCGTCACCTCAGTGCTGTGCAAGGTCTTCGAGCACATCATTAACAAACAGCTCATGCGTCACCTAGAGGATCACTCCTTAATTAATGACCGGCAATATGGCTTCAGGCCGAAACGGTCAACGGGTGATCTTCTAGCATACGTTACCCATCTTTGGGGTGAGGCTATGGACAAGCACGGCGAGTCACTGGCAATTAGTCTTGATATCGCCAAAGCTTTCGATGGAGTCTGGCACAGATCGCTTCTCTCCAAGCTACCAGCCTTTGGTCTACCTCCTAGACTGTGCAACTGGATTGCTAGTTTCCTGCGGGAGCGCCGTATCCGCGTCCTCTGTGATGGACGGGCTTCGGAGTTCTTGCAAATAAATGCTGGCGTACCGCAGGGGTCTGTATTATCTCCCGCTTTCTTTCTTCTGCATATCAACGACATGCTGTCCACCGGCAGCATACATTGCTATGCAGACGATAGCACCTTACACGGGAGTTATCACGGACAACCTGCGGCCAAACAGTCTGATATCGTGGAAAAAAGACAGCTTCTTGTCACTGAACTGGATCGGATCTTGAATCACATTTCACAATGGGGCTCTGAGAACATGGTCGAGTTCAATGCCAAGAAGACGCAGGCTTGTGCGTTCACAGCAAAGGTATCTTCTTTCCTTCCCCTTCCCACTCTTCAGAGCACGCCACTGCCACTGCAGCACAATCTCAATATCCTAGGCATGGATATTCGCTGCAAACTGAATAACAGAAATTACATCGAGAGCATCATCAAAACAGCCTCGCGGAAACTCGGACTCCTAAACAAAGTGAGACGTTTTTTCACGCCGGAGCAGCGGTGTCTTCTCTATAAGACACAAATTCGCTCCTGCGTGGAATACTGCTCGCATCTCTGGGATGGCTCCGCGAAATACCTACTAGATGCTCTCGACAGGTTGCAGCGACGCGCGGTCCGAATTATTGGGAACCCTGAGGTCACGAACACCCTCGAGCCTTTGCAGATGCGTAGAGATATTGCTTCCTTGGCTGTATTTTACCGTCTCTACCACGGTGAGTGTTCTGACGAGCTCTTCCAACTAATCCCACCATCTCCTTTCCTACATAGGACAACACGTGCAGGCCTTAGATGTCACCCTCACACTGTGCAGAATATACGAGCAAGAACCAAGCGGTTCGGAGACTCTTTTCTTTGCCGCACCACCAAGACCTGGAATTCATTACCAGCACACGTGTTTCCTTCTTCCTACAGTCCCGGGGCCTTTAAGCGGGGCGTGAAAAAGCATCTGATGAGGCCGCCAAGCTGAGTGCCACTATTGTAGCACTTAGTGTCTGTAATGGTGACCCTCTTTCCTGACACTTTGCCTTTAGCTTACCATCAGGCGAGGTGAGGTCAAGTTGGCGTGTCCTATATAAAAAAAAAAAAAAAAAGATCGTGAGAGATGGCCCTGGGTCGGCCTCCCCACCGGCTCCGGTGGGGAGGTATCCGTGGGGATTTTGCGCACGTAAAAAAAAAAAAACCATTGAACTGATTTTGATGAAATTTTACTGATATAGTAGACGAAATTTGGAGTAAGGATATAGGTTATGTTTGGTTGTGATAGCTGATACCCACGCGGGCGGAGCCACGGCAATAGTTAGGCTATAAGAAAATCGTAATAAGGTAGTGTTTTAAATAGATTTTAATACATTCAACAATCATTGAATTCGGTCCCATGTAATAGGGCCTATTGTCGTCTGCCGACTAGTGTTGACTCAAGCCATGCATCTGAGGCTGAGTCTAGGCTGTATATGTATTTCTGTCTGATGTTAAACAGCCCTATCCGTTAGTCGCCTTGTACGACACCGCATGGAAAGAGATGGGGTGGTCCAAATTCTACTTTGCCGTGAAACACGCAGCTCAACAAAAGATTTTAATAGTAAGAGTAATATAAGGATTTTATTTATTTTGAATACAATTATTATAATAATGACTTTGGGGTAAGGTATTTAGTCAAAGCATCTAAAAAAATTTATCAGTATAATGAAATACCATTATTTAGGGTGGATCATGCTTTCTTATAACTACCGAGAACATGATTAAAACTTTATCACGAACTCGATTACAAATACCGTCAAGTAATTAGGATTTACTTCCTAACTCTTGGGCAAAGAGTGCACGATTTTGTTTAATTAGTTTTGTGTTTTTATTGCGCAGGTTCATCGATATAAAATATAGAGAGAAGACAAAAATGATATCATTAATTTTTGAAATATGTATTTCATTACAGGTCCCAACTAAATTAATCGATCATTAGAATCTCCTACATTTTGGTGGGCTGCCACTGCATCCTTTGGCGATCAAGTATGGTTGAGAAGGAGACGGTTCAGCGGGTCTGGGAAAAATTCAGGTCTATCCCGATCCGCAAAGCTCGCAAGGCCCTGAGACGACTCAGACAGCGGACGATTCCCATCCTCCATGAGGGCGGCTCTGGAGATGAGTGGTGACAGGTCTGCACCTGTCTGTCACTCTAACAGAAGCAAGTGGGGACTGCAGCTCGCTGCAAGCCCCTCCTTTTTCGCAGGTAAGATAGGGACACCGTGTTTTCCTCACCCGAATTGTGAAACCGACAGGTGAAGTTGTCTTAGGATTCGAAGGTTCTCATTCTTCGATTAGACTTTGGTATTTCTATCGGATATATAGCATACTGCAAAGGTTTTAGTGTGCTGAGAGTCTCACATACCCGTGTAGCATCCTCGAGCTGCACGGCTAGATTCAGTCGCAGATGTACGGCTCGAGACAACAATAATTCCCAAAAAACGGCTATAGGCTCACTTCCCATAACGTGGGACCGAATACAATAATTGGTGAAACGTGGGTGGTAATTCACCTCTGCTTAATTCCCTCAGGGATAAAGGTGTGATTATATGTATGTATATTAATATATGCGGGCTAGCTTACAATGAAATCACTGACTTTGTAATTACAATCACTGTGCGATAAACGCCAATCAATGATCGCCACCAACGAATCTTGAAAAAAATTGCTTAGAAGGTAATAAACGCAAACAGAAATACAACTAATTAACTCACTTCTAATCTGTATTTTAAATGATATTAGTGGAATTGTTAGGATGATAGTGACCCGTGTGACTTCCTACACTGCTCACCGCACAAATACAATACTTTTCATAAATAGCAGACAGATTACTCACCAGATTCGTCTCTTATAATTCAAATCCATTATAACTAAAGCTTAAGTCTCAAAACCGTCAAACAATACTGACAACGGACATCACTTAAAACAAAGACATAAGACCGAAAATCCAAAACTCATTTATCAAAGACTGTATTATGAATCAATGAATGAAGGCGTCCGTCGGCAATTTGCTCGAACGTCGAATACTTAAATAATTAATTTCATTGGCATTTGGAAACGAAAGAACCTTCATTTGCACTTTGCCAGTAGACATTCTATGTTAATTAGATTAGGAAACAGAATATCTTCAAATGACATTAGGGTATCTACTGCCTTATCTTAAAAACCGGCCAAGCGCAAGTCTGGATCGTGCATTAAGGGTTCTGTACCATTATCTATACTCACTTAAAATCACGTTTTTTTTTTTTTTATATAGGACACGCCAACTTGACCTCACCTCGCCTGATGGTAAGCTAAAGGCAAAGTCTCAGGAAAGAGGGTCACCATTACAGACACTAAGTGCTACAATGGTGGCACTCAGCTTGGCGGCCTCATCAGATGCTTTTTCACGCCCCGCTTAAAGGCCCCGGGACTGTAGGAAGAAGGAAACACGTGTGCTGGTAATGAATTCCAGGTCTTAGTGGTGCGGCAAAGAAAAGAGTCTCCGAACCGCTTGGTTCTTGCTCGTATATTCTGCACAGTGTGAGGGTGACATCTAAGGCCTGCACGTGTTGTCCTATGTAGGAAAGGAGATGGTGGGATTAGTTGGAAGAGCTCGTCAGAACACTCACCGTGGTAGAGACGGTAAAATACAGCCAAGGAAGCAATATCTCTACGCATCTGCAAAGGCTCGAGGGTGTTCGTGACCTCAAGGTTCCCAATAATTCGGACCGCGCGTCGCTGCAACCTGTCGAGAGCATCTAGTAGGTATTTCGCGGAGCCATCCCAGAGATGCGAGCAGTATTCCACGCAGGAGCGAATTTGTGTCTTATAGAGAAGACACCGCTGCTCCGGCGTGAAAAAACGTCTCACTTTGTTTAGGAGTCCGAGTTTCCGCGAGGCTGTTTTGATGATGCTCTCGATGTAATTTCTGTTATTCAGTTTGCAGCGAATATCCATGCCTAGGATATTGAGATTGTGCTGCAGTGGCAGTGGCGTGCTCTGAAGAGTGGGAAGGGGAAGGAAAGAAGATACCTTTGCTGTGAACGCACAAGCCTGCGTATTCTTGGCATTGAACTCGACCATGTTCTCAGAGCCCCATTGTGAAATGTGATTCAAGATCCGGTCCAGTTCAGTGACAAGAAGCTGTCTTTTTTCCACGATATCAGACTGTTTGGCCGCAGGTTGTCCGTGATAACTCCCGTGTAAGGTGCTATCGTCTGCATAGCAATGTATGCTGCCGATGGACAGCATGTCGTTGATATGCAGAAGAAAGAAAGCGGAAGATAATACAGACCCCTGCGGTACGCCAGCATTTATTTGCAAGAACTCCGAAGCCCGTCCATCACAGAGGACGCGGATACGGCGCTCCCGCAGGAAACTAGCAATCCAGTTGCACAGTCTAGGAGGCAGACCAAAGGCTGGTAGCTTGGAGAGAAGCGA
Organism: Eilema griseolum; assembly: GCA_963662185.1. NCBI lineage: Eukaryota > Metazoa > Arthropoda > Insecta > Lepidoptera > Erebidae > Eilema > Eilema griseolum. The sequence goes on from OY759246.1 coordinate 6,817,851, forward strand.
TTTGTGCCAGACTCTATCGAAAGCTTTGGCGATATCAAGACTAATTGCCAGTGACTCGCCGTGCTTGTCCATAGCCTCACCCCAAAGATGGGTATCGTATGCTAGAAGATCACCCGTTGACTGTTTCGGCCTGAAGCCATATTGCCGGTCATTAATTAAGGAGTGATCCTCTAGGTGACGCATGAGCTGTTTGTTAATGATGTGCTCGAAGACCTTGCACAGCACTGAGGTGACGGCTATGGGTCGATAGTTGGCTGGCTCTGAACGATCCCCCTTCTTGGGGATCGGCTGTACATTCGCCTCTTTCCAAGCCGAAGGCACTGTACCTGAGCTGTAGGACAGTCGGTACAGCCGCGTAAGCATCGGAGACAACTCCGCTGCACATTTTTGTAAGACCACCGCTGGAATACCATCCGGGCCACTGGCTTTCCGGACATCGAGTGATTGAAGCACCGCACGGACATCGCATTGTCTGATACGTATTTCAGGCATTACGTGGTCACCATTGGGTAGTGTCGGCGGCTGTATACCGCAATCATGGACTCGGGAATTGGCCGCAAAGAGATTTACTAGCATATTGGCTTTCTCTTGCGGTAAATGGGCCATGGATCCATCAGGGTAGCGCAGCGGTGGCAGCGAAGGTTGACAGAAGTTGGCCTGCACGGCTTTGGCCAGTCGCCAGTATCCACGGCTGGGATGTGCCACTAGCTCTTGACCAAGCCGTGCAATGCGCAGGGCATCCGCTCTGACGTAAGCCCTCTTGCAGACCTTTGTGGCTCTGTTGTACGCCGCCTTGAAGTGGCCCACATTGGGATCGTGCGTGGCACGCGCCCTTACCCAAGCGCGATACGCGGACTGCTTTTGATCAACAGCCCTCGCACACTCGCGCCCGAACCAAGGGCGCACTCCTCGGGCACCGTTGACATCAGTGTACGGGATATAGTATTCCATACCCAGACCGCTCTCACCGGCAACAGCAGTAGCACAATCTGAGTTAAAGTCCCCCAAAAATACCACTTCGGCGTTCGGAAACCGTTCCTGCGCATCATCTGCCGCCTGACTCAGGTATTCAAAGAGTCGAGTTGTCTCAGCATCTCCTGTATGGGAACGGTAGAGGCACACCTAGATCTGACTCGTAGAGCCATGGTCTACGTGTACCCATAGGGTTGAAAAGGATGGGTCCTCAAGGCAGCGCAAACGGCGACAACAAACATCCGCCCTAACAAACACGCACACCTCGGCTTTTGCACGGAAATTTTCCTCGATAACATAGCCGGGGTAAAGCAAGTAGGTCGTGTCATCAGGGCGGCCTATTTGTGTCTCCGTGAGAAAGAGCATATCTGGTTTCGCCGTCTCAAGGTGTTGGTGGACGGTGTTGAGGTTCGCATGGAGTCCACAGATGTTAGTGGACTCCACCTCAAATAGCGAGCTTGTGGGAGTCTGAAGAGCCGCTGTGTTGCCCAATACTCTTAAATGCGCTGCCATGATGAAAAGGAGAAAAGGGCGTGAAAAAAAGAGGTGATTGCCGTCGCAGCACCGCGTGACAAAGTGCGGGATATTGGTTTTGTCTATGATTATGAGGCATGGCGCGAGCCGACACGCCGTACGGAAGGGCCCCCGTACCCTCCCGAATATGGTCGCCGGGCCCCCACTTCCGGTCACCAACCGGCACGACGAGCCATACCGGGATTATGCGCGGTCTGGTGAGGCAGCCTTCCAGGGTGGTTAGTCCCAGTTGGGCCTCTGTACTATACCGCGGGCGGCCAGCGGCACCACCGTTTCTACGGGTCTCCCTGACCGGCGCGTCGCCCCGCACCATCCTCACTAGACTACGCCAAGACCCACTGGTCCCACTAGTGCTGCGACCACCATCACCTCTACCCGGCTATGCATTTGCTGATCCCTGAACGCAATCCAACCGAAATTGAATTACTATGAAAGGTTTTTCGCAATATTGCACGGTGGTACCAACCCGGTCGAAATTTGTGACAAATTTGTGCCGTCAAATCTCTACCACCAGTTTGATAGTTAGGCCTCAAATATTACCATGTGTCTGTCAGTAGTACAATATCATCTGATATACACGATTTAATTTTAATAATGGCTATAAATGATTACGATAACCCTTATTTGTTTTATAACTTTCCATTTCTTTTGCTGTACTACATAACGTTTATTTGACTTATATACAAGAGTATATTATTATAATATATATTTTATTTAATAAAGTTGGGAAATACTCTGTTGCCTAATTATTAGTAATTATATATATGTAGAATTACAGAAATAAATACAATGTCAACCTGAAGTAAATAAAATATCAACAGAAAAGAATTAAAACTGAAACTGACTGTTCTTAATTAAGATTACGGGATTTACAAATTTATTATATCTGTTTGTTTTCAAAATTTGCGTTGTTTAAAATGTTTAAGTTCAAGTTTTGTTTAACAGTAACGGGAACAAGGAACAATGATCTTGTATTCAAGTTTAATTAATTCAAAATCTAATACCCTTTGTATATTAATTTGACATTTACTTTCTCACCTACTCGTTTGTATTACCTCCGGGGAACCACATAGAAGTTTTGGAGCTTTTGGAGTCTTTAGGAGTCAATAGCTTAGTGGTTAAGGAGTCGACCTTACGATCAATAAATATTGGGTTCGAATCCTGGCCATTGCACTAACGACGTGAGCCACTCATAATATAAGCAATTCAATTTAGCTGGAGGGTTTAGAGGCAATTTAGATGACTCATATTCTTGAAAATAGTTACGCATTACATATCCTGGTTCGGACATGTAATGCGTAGGGTTGAAAGTAATGTCGTGAAGAAGAAACTAACTATGGAAGTGGATGGCTACAAGGGGAGAAGGAAGCCTAAAATGAGGTGGATGGACTTTGTAAATGATGATATGGTTAAGAAGGGAGTGAATGTTGAGATGACTGCAAGTAGAGATGAATAGAAAGAGAACACATGTTCCGACCAACCCAAATGAACTTGTAATGAAGGGCAGGATGATGATATTCTTGAAAATAAAAACAACAGTTTGTCTTGAACGCATTAGATGGTTCTATTTAATATTGAATCCATCTTAATCGCCATACCAACTTATTCTTCTTTTTCAAGCAGGAAACTGAAAATAAAATATGTATAATTGTTTACGGGCCCATACTATTTTAAAATAATGTTTCTACTGTTTAGCTATAAAGTCTCTCCCATCATAAATGAAAATTAATTTCACATATCAATTTATTACTGAGGTCTGATTTTATCTAATGAGATATTTTTTACAAATTTACATCTTTTTGTTGTTCTTATGTAAATGAAATAAGTAAATACCTTTTTTTAATGTGCGCAAAATCCCCCCGGATACGACCGGGGCCAGCTGCGGGTGAAGTTATGTGTTTTGTGTGGGCTGCAGGTTACCGGATGTCTGATTATCTGAGACATATCCCTCGCACCCCGGGCATAAGTAAATACCTGTAATAGATTCCTATCAATAGTTAAAACTTTATGCCTCTACTTACGGATCGACCGTAAGCTGTACCTACCGCGCCTTGGGTATGTGCGCAGCGAGACGGGAGCAGTATCGACCAAACGACAACGCTCACGGCGGTAGACTCTGGCTAACGAAAGATGAACAAATCATTTTTTCTAAACTTTTATATGGCAACGGTTTTTTCCTGTCAGTTAGTATTTTATAGTCTTCGAAAACTTCTTGATACTGATATAATGTTATTATGTGCGGATAATTTTCAAACTAAATTGATTCTTTTTAATATTGGCCAAATTGTATGAATAATAAATTATTGATTTTAATTAATTATCCAGTACATAAATACATACGTACAATCAAGCCTTTATTCCCGGAGGGTTAGGCAGAGGTGAATGAATACCCACATTTCACCAATCATTAAATTCGGTCCCACGTAATAGGAGGTGAGCCTATTGCCGTCTTCCGGGCACTATTGTGGACTCAAGCCTTGCATCTGAGGTTGAGTTTGGGCTGAATAAATCTGTTTGATGTTAAACAACCCTATCCCTTAGTCGCCTTGTACGAAACCACATGGGAAGAGATGGCGTGGTCCAAATTCTATTCTGCCGGGAACCACGCAGTTCAGTAAGTTATAGTATTTGGCCAATAATTAGTTTTAAATATGGGATTTTGAGTCTGATGTTCATAAAGGTAAACTTTAAAGGTCCTGAATTATTACTCATGAATATTTAAGAAAATTGTTCCTACTGTAGACTGTTACAGTAGGAACAATAGGGAACAATAGTTTTCGGTAATACAAGTCTGCAAGCATTTTACTGCAAAAAGACATGTTTTTCTTTAATTTAGTGGAAGAACTTTATAAGTACAATAATCAAATTTCTTTAATTCCACGTAGTCTAGTTTTTGTGCATACCTAATAAAAAAATAAGTCATGGTTTCAATCGTTTTGTCAATGTGTAATCGGTGTTGCAACAAGTCGATTTTTCAAATTTGCCGCTGTTCTTTTGAAACATCTTCCGCTGGTCTGACTCTATCTCACTCACTCTCGTCTCATTTCTTTCTCTTACTTTACCTCGTCCCCCTCCACGCCGCGCTTACCCAGAGCGCGGTACAGCATTCGCGGTTCACAATTCATCATCGTCACATACGTTTTCGGTTGTAACCTTAGCTTGTATGGTCCACTTTCCGAATCTTCAGAAATTTTATATATCTCCAGAAACAACTATTTATAATTAAAACCACTCTGTTCAATTTTTATGCCACAAACTTTAATTTCGTAATCGGTAAAGGTGTAAACTGTGTCCATCTTCATATTCTGTCCTCCGTCGTCCAGCTACATAGACATGCGCATAAAAGTAACTGTAATAATTCACAATGAAAGGAGAATGATGAAACTTTGTGTTAGCAAGAAAAAGCTTTCATAAATACACACGGGGCGCATTACGTCACGGGTAGATGTTGGCGCCCTAATTATATATAACACATATTATACTCTGCCTGAGCCTTTAGTTAGTAAAACAGATAAGGAGCAGATTCATAATGATGAGGATTATTATATAAAACGATTTACTAATTGACAATATTAATATTAAATTAGAAATGACTGACAAAATTTGTACAATGTAGTTATCTTATATAGACACTTTGTTTAGTCAATTAAGTACATTACACTTTATATTAAATGTTGTCTATTTTATGCCTTGAGGTGGAGCATAGACAAATTTTATATCCTTGTTACTACGTCACATTGTAACCCATTTTCACAATATATTGATTTCATTTTGGTTTTGACTTATCGAATCTTATAATGTATAAAAATTCTCATTTCAAAGTAAGTAGTAACTAAACCACTCCAAAACGGAATGAACGATTTTTATGTTCTTTTTTAAAATGTCAACAATTTTACGTAATATCGAAGGTAAATAACAAAGGATCCGTTTTTTGAGGTACCTACGGAACTCTAAAGGTTTATTTAAGTAAATTATTTTCTAGAATCCTCCATGTTCAAACTATGCTAATTGGGTTCTCAATTTGTACTGTTTAGAAGAAAAAATGCATATAAAGCTAATGATAAAATCCTAGGACAGGATATTATCATTAGTTTTATATGCATTTTATTATCATATCGGTCGATCGTAGAATGAAAGCATAATGAAGATAACTTCCATTTATTGATTGCTTGGGGGTATTGCAAGCAGTTCTAAAGGTATCGCTTTAACATATCCGCGGCGAGTATATTTAAATCGAGGTATGTATGAGTAACTTATAAAAGAACACTATTACTTCATATGTTCTGTAAAGGAGGCCATAGTAGCAAATGCACTAAAGCAGTAAATTTACCTACCTTTAATTCGTTGTACATTGCAAATGGTTCATGACACCTCTTGTCAAGATGGATTTCTCTTGGTAATTTACTGTATGCGCAGCAAATGTCTCACACTAAAGCTAGTGTGAGACCCTCCTTAGTCATTGTTCACTTATATTTGTAAATATGTACAAGTGCTGTAAAACATTTGTTCAGAGCATTTTTTACTCAATTTAGGTGGCAGACAGCTACACGGCCCACTTAACGATAAGTGATTACAACACCAGAGGAGTCACACTAGTGCTGCCGACCCTGAAAGTACAAAGAGTTTCTTTGCCGTTAGTGCAGAAGACAAAGCAGGATAAGCCTTTGATCTTCCCACTGACAATACAAATACTCTACAGCGTGCTCTGGCTACCCTGCTCATCGCCGGGAACACAACACGAGATTATTATGACCGTGGTATTCTGTAGGGTACTTCTCCAGTCTGACTGCTCAATAAACCATATATACGTTTATACTTTACCAAACTCTTCAATAATAAAAATGTGGTACTGCATCGGAATAGATCATTTATTCAAGATATTAAAAATTCCGCCTTGTTTAGTATTCGTTCTATGCGTATGATACAGTTACTAGATAAATAAACACACCAACTTATTGGTGAAAGTTTCTCACTGTAGGCTGGACACGTTCTTCATTTCCTACTCTTTACAATACAGGATGGGAAACTCATTAAGTTTCACCAAGTGTTAGCAAAGTTTTCGCTGCCCATCTAAAAAGTGAGTGAACTGCTAGTTAGTTAGCTTGTAGTGATTAGAGGTCATTCATAAACTTTTATCGATAAGTACTTATCGAATGCAAAATTGGTAGGTACGTCAAATAATCTGACTATAAGAAACGATAAAATAATATCATACGAGTAACTGAGTTTCATATCTGACAAGCACTCTAACTAGACACAGAAAATAAATTCAAAAGAAAAAGAACTACCACTTGTTAATATAAAACATACAGAAACTCGCTTAAACACATTAATAATTAAATAAAAAATCGATATCATAGTTCCTTGAACCCGTTTGTAGCACGCCACTTTTTGTGTTATGAAATTATCAAGTCCAATGCACATGTCGTCTGCTATTATTGTTAAGTAGTTGTCAACCGCCGTTCTGCCCAGGCTCAGGCCCTCCTACACGTTATTACGTACGCCTGTAGGCTTGTCTTTCCTCTTCTTGGGAGTAAGAGGGCAATGTATCCCGTAAAAGCCAAGATAAAACAAATGAAAATAAATTTCAGAGACTAGCCTGGATTCAAGTTACAAGCCTTAAAAACTATTGATATAACCGCTATGATTATGATAATTGCTAATTATAAAATTTCAATCAGAACTCAGGTTTCAATTGGAGAGCCACACTCAGAATTCATTGAACAGCACATATTGTACAAAGAGAGACAATTAAAATCTGTTTTTTTTTTCTATATTTTATTCCATGTTCGTTACGATCGTGAAAAGCATAAATCCAATCAATTACAAAGTGCCGCGTCAAAACAGTCGAGTTGGGCTAAAAATGTTCCTGTGGAATATTGAAAAAGTTTTTATGGAAGTCAAGTGCGCTTGAATTTTGAAACGCCATTGAGTTTGTCGAGTAGCGTCATTATTACTCATTCGATGAGCATATTTTTTAAAACATTCATATTTTTGACATAAGGAATCTATAGTAGATTGTATAACAAGTAAGCAAAGTACTATTTTTAGGGCGACGACTGCGCTACTTTGAATCACGAGCGTAGAGAAGGATTCTAGAATAGAATCCTGAACGCAGCGAGGGATTCAAAAGCCAGAGAAAAATAATTTGCTCTCGAGTCATTCACTATATTTTTCATCCCTTTCTATGAGAAAATAGATATGTACTGATTACTCACAAGAACAGTGACAGAATTATTGAATAAGGCACGTTATCGAAGAAATCACATATTAGTATAATATGCAAAGGTAAAGGCAGAGTATTATTTCAAAATGACGCGACATTTCATGTAAATGATTTCATATTAATTATATAGACGGCATTTAAATGCAGGGAATTGGTAGATGTGATTGGGTTTTAAAAACACTATATGATGCCGGAACCATGTTTGTACCTAATCACATCTTCATGATCGGTTAGAGGATCAGAAATCTCGTCAAATTATGATATCGTTTATTTGGTTTGGCTGAATAGATTTTACCAATCAAATAGGGGAGCGTGCAAGCTTCGTTTTTTGACGCAAGATTCTCTTTTGTGTTTGTGAAACAGGAAATCGGTTCATAATACCCGCGGTATTCCAGTACGATTTCTAAGTTATTGGTAGTGAATTGAGTCGCAATATTTCTGAGTATGATTGCATTATGGTTTCATTGTGAAAGACGAGATCCTCTAGTAATTTAAGGCACTACTCGATGTTGAATATAATTTTTTTTACACTTTTTACATAATATAAAATATTAATTCAATTTTTTTCACATTTATTACAAATTAATTGTAAGCCAATGGACCTGTTCAATACATAAATAATAACTAAATGAAATTTTTAACAAGATATAATAATAATAATAATATATTTATTTGCTTAAGATGTGGTAAATACAAGGTGACAGCAATTTATGAGCATAAGACACATTTTGACATTCCGTCATGACATGCAAACATTAAAACATTAAATTAACATAATATTGTGGATTGAATTGTCAAAATAGAACATCAAAATAATCATTTCATTAAAATTGACACAAATGTTTAAATATAAATAAAATTATCAATCACAAATTACATAAAAATCATTACACACATCATTAAATGCAATTTTAAATTACACAAATAACATTAATTATATTGTCATGTCATTATAGTACATTTTTAAAATGATAAGATTGGGAGGCGTATTTTTTTAGAAACTCATTCAACGAGGAGAAACTCTCTTTTATCAACCATTTCCGTAAAGCGGGACAGATATAGGTATAAATAAATAAATATTCTACAACATTCTACACAACCCTATGGCAAGCATATTTTAAGTAGCTTGTGTTATGGAATGTAGAATCTAAACTAAAATACACTATTACTATTTTACATTATATAATATTATTTGGTCGAAGCTTTAATATATTCTCATCACACTTTATTATTGCATCGCATATTTATATTTAAGCAAAAAAAGTAAAAATAAACAAAATAATTTAACGTTTCAAATTGAATCTCAACTGTTCACGGTTGTTTCTCTGGTTCAAAGGTGCATGTTAACTACATTTTTCACCGAAAGAGCGTCGAGCCCAGCGGCAAAGGCGCGAGGTAAATTTTTCAAATAAATTGCGTCACGGCCAATAGTGCGACGTGAAAGTGCTTTTAATGGCCGCTTGATCTGTCCGTAGTGGGTAATGCGTGAAATGTGAGGCTGATATAAAATATATGGAGGAAGTCCCTTGTACGGTTGATTGAACTAATGGCAGTAAGGTTTTAGTAGTTACAAGGTTTTAGTACTCATATATCCTATCATTAGATGCTTTCAGATTTATTGCATGTTTACTAGTTGTTGCCGTCGGCTATGTCTGCGAGAAATCTAATCCCCTTCCTAGACCTTATGGGAACATATTTCAGAAATAAAAAGTAGATGTTTTACTCCAGATTATAATCTTATCTTGTACCAAATTTCAAGCAGGTCCGACAGTTAAACAACGTCATAAACTTACATATAATAATATTATGGAGAACTCGTGTACTTTCATACTATTAGTATTTAGTTATAGTTTTTAGTTTTCTGAAATAATATCAACATGTATATGCGTTTATGCCATTGATTTAAAAATAAAAAAAGAGAATTACTTCCTTTAAAGCAAAAACAGAATGCCATTTACAAAAACTTTTCAAATAAGATGCGATAAGAAGATTACATGTTGGTGAATGGTTTACTTTTAGAGGCACAATTTGAGAACGAAATAATATTTCTCATTTCGTATCTTTTCGTATTATGTAAACAAAAATAAGTGGAACACAGCGCAATACACATCTAAAAGCTGATGTAGTTTCTTCATTATTATATTATTGATGTTACTGTCTCCAAATTTCGGGAAACCGTAAAATAGTCAGCTTGTGCGAACTAGTTCTACTACAAGTTTGGTAAGGTGATACTCCAGCCGAAAGGTAGAGTAATACTTTATCAGCTGTATTTGTTAGTGGTAACTATCGTTATTCGAATATTCTTAGTCCCTCTTATCCACCGTTGCTGGAACAGCGGTGCCACCGGGAACTGGGGTATGTTGTTGTCGATTCTCGTCAGATGGAGGCGAACTTACTTTTATTATGCTGGTCAGTCAGGTTTGGTCAGTTGTTTCAGTAGTAAAGGGTTTATTTTCTAGTTTTCCGTTACTAGAGCCATTCAAACCTAAGCAGAATATTGATCGGGACAGATATCTTAGACAAAAATGAGCTCTGTACGAGGAGTACACGTTTCTTGGGTGTCTTTTAAAGATATTACTGGGTACTGCAGCGGTGGACGAACTCAAATTCACCAAGCATAGATTATTACATAACAAACCACGCGCGCCAGTGGTAAGTACCTCGGCTTGGCTCGCAATTTTGGTCCAAGATACGTACGGACTCGAGGTATATCACCTAGTAATAGCAATATCTCTACCGAGATATGGCAGTATACTCAACTTCTGCTGTCTAAGCTGCCCCACAGGGAGGTTTTTTTTCTTTTATACCACTTAGGTGGCAGACAAGCGGTTTCCGTGGCCTATGGACGTGTGTAACACCAGAGAAGCCACACTCGCGCTGCCGACCCTGTAAGCACAGAGCTTCAGTGCTGTCAGTGTAGAGGACAAAGCAAGACAACCTTTAGTCAACCCACTGACAGGTACCAGGGCGGAGGTACTTCCCCAGTCAGACTGCTCAATTGGGCGGAAATACCACCGTGTCCTACCTCCTATCAACTTGATGGGAAGTGGTTACCGTGGCCTATGTACGTATTCAACACCAGGGGCGTTACACTCGCGCTGCCGACCATGAAGAAACCTTCTGATGCTCCTCTTGAAGAACGCCATATTTCTTCATTCATTAAAATTTTTAGCACGCCACCCTAAATGAATGAAAAGGAAAGTACACCCTAAATGAAATTAAAGCATAACTAGGTTTAGTAGTATCTTTTCTCTGTATAAATATCACCTCCATTGTTTACATGTAAACAGAAGTTATGTAACACCCTATATTTTCCATAGAAAAAGGGACTATTTTGTCAATTGTAATTCGAAGTCCGCTGATGGCCTTATTATGGATTCATAATGGGCCTTCAAACGGCCGCAAATTGCCATCACCCAGTGACTACAAGGTCTATCGATTTCTACTGAATTCCTTATTGTCAAAGAAATTGGATCCCGACCTTTGCTTAGCAACGACCTCATCATAGATATCGGATATCAAAAGTAATAATATAAAACGGTAATAAGAAGAATTCTAGATGGAAGGATGTTAATTTTATAATATGGTTGTTATCTTATTAAACTTACCTTTTAATTTATTAATCTTTATACACAAATATACAGTGTTCAATAGTGGACTTAATGCCATGGGCATTTTTTTCCAGTCAACCTTAGGGTGATGCGCTGGTGGAGAAAAAATGGTGCAGTAAACTTTTCTCCGGCATTTTTTTTATATTTGTGTGTCGTGTAAATATAAACAATAGATATATAAAGAACTTTATAGTAAATTAGTTAATCGATAGATAAGGTAACAATCTGTTAAGTCTGTTCAAGATGATGTATAATAGCAAATACTAAAATATTTTATAGAACAAAGACGTTATTTTTAATGCTGTCCGTTTATCTTTCACCAGGCTGTATTGAATGAAACATGATAGCTGAGATTTTCACACATAATACTGTTTATAACCCCACATAAACAGGACAGAAAGTCAGTGATAGGTTTTTTTTTTTTTACGTGCGCAAAATCCCCACGGATACCTTCCCACCGGAGCCGGAGGGAGAGGTTATGTCGGACTCGAACCGACTAAAACGCACGCCGCCTGCGGGTCGCTTTGGTTGCCGAAGGTGAGGTTGACAGGCATATCCCTCGCACCCCGGCCGACCCAGGGCCATCTCTGACGATCTGGCCCTCTTCTCGGGTGTGTGGGGACTACAGAGTCCCCAACTCGTTCCCGGTAAACGGGGTGGCGCGCCAGGCGCGCTGCCGCCGCGGCCTGCTTCTGCTAGGGTGACAGGCGGCTCCACCTGTCACCCCCAGGCCGGCGCTCATGGGGGGCGGAGGTCGTTCATCGACCTCCGATGCCCGAAGTCAGTGATAGGTTCGCTGAAAAAAGCAGCGCAATCCGATTTGGATAGATTAGATTAGGTTAGGTTAGGTTAGGTTAGAAGAATAAATGGGTCGGGGTTAGCTCTCCACCCGCTGTGGAGCCTCCCGCGAAGGGATGATATCCTGGTGTGTCTGGACATCACCGAATCAGAAGACGGGCACGCACCACACCTTGCGGGTCAGCACTTGGGTGATCCGTCGACGAGTGCGTAGTATTTCCAACGGTTCACTAAGTCGCGGCGTATGGCACACGGCAGGTTGTGTTAGTGTGGTGAGAGCCCCACATACCCGCGCGGTTTCCCCGAGCCCGCGGAATGCGAAAGGCACATTTTTTCCTGCCTAAACAAAAAAAAAATGGTTAGAACAATAATGTGGGAGTGTACTTGGCTAGGAAAATAATGAGACGACATCAATCCAAGTCATTTGCTGTTTTCAATCAAGTTGTTTATTTAACTTTTTAATCAAATCTAATCTGCTAGATGCAAATACATATATGCAAATCAAGGCTGCTAGTAAGACGTCGTTGTTTAGTAAAGAGGATAATAATATGCTGTTGATAGAATGGCTAAATGAGCTAGTTGGTTGCGACCTATTCGTCTCAAAAATAAATAATTAAATTAAAAGATACCAAGACGGGCTAGATAATGGTAGGTACGGAACCCTTCGTGCGTGAGTCCGACTCGCACTTGGCCGGTTTATTTTGTTTCGTCTATTTTGACTGGATTAGTACGATACTCGGCCAATAGGCAAATGCAATTACAGCAGAAGCACGGGATACGAGGGCATGTCGAGGGTGCTTCTCGTGGAGTGTGAGAGCAAATAGAGGTAAAGTTCTGTACTGTTGTGTTCTGTTCAAACGCTTGCACATAAAGAAATACCTATTGTTAAGTGTTCAATGAGTTTTCTATCATATGGCATATTGAGTTCGCATCGCAGACTGAACAATGCGCGTTTGGCCGGTTGAGTGGCATACATTGTCTTACCAGCTTGCAAGTAGGGCAGCATTCATGTACGTGCTACTACATAGTTTGACCTACGAATGACACAATGACACTTCGGTTATGTACATAGATACTGAACATAAATTCTTTAAGCCTCAACCATACAATCGCGTTAGTTTCGGTAGATATTACCGCATGCGATAATTGTGATATCTGTTTTTAGTAAATTATGTATTAGGACGCGGTTACGACGACATACTGCTGCGATAATACGTAGTGTTTTGAAAGTAACATGATATTTTTACATAAATAAGAATAAGATATAACGTAGGTACACGTAATAAGATGTCATCCTCACACTGTGCAGCATATACGAGCAAGAACCAAGCGGTTCGGAGACTCTTTTCTTTGCTGCATCACCAAGACCTGAAATTCATTACCAGCCGACGTGTTTCTTTCTTCCTACAGTCCGGATCCTTTAAGCGGGGCGTGAAAAAGCATCTGATGAGGCCGCCAAGCTTAGTGCCACCATTATAACATTAGTGTCTGTAATGGTGACCCTCTTACCTGAGACTTTACCTTTACCTTACCATCAGGCGGGGTGAAGTCGAGTTGGTGAGTTCTAGATAAAAAAACATTAACAAACTTGTTGTAACTCAAAGATCATAATGCTTTCATTGTTTTTAGTATTCATCACTTTTAGTCTCTTGTGGGCTACTGTTGGATATAGGCATGTATCTTAGCACCTACGACCTTTAACGTGTTAAAAGTCTTATTAAGTGCTATGGTGCAGGTCACAGGGAAGCAGGCACAGAGAAAGAAATTGCTAAAGAAATTATTAACCAATTTGATGCCGTGTCCTCGTTGTTCAGGAGACTCGTATAAAATGAATATTATTATAGTCGTCTGCAATTTATTTTTATGTAGGTATAGGTATCTATAGATTGTCATCATTATCATCATCATCATCATAGATTATCACGCTATATCGTGTACAAGTATTTGTAATCTGTGGGTTTTAAACTTAAAACCATTGTAAAGAGGGAAAATGATTAATTGAAATTGTTTCAAACCTTTCTCACTATCACCTTTGATGAGACCGTCAAGCTGAGTGTCATCATTGTAACATGGTATATGTGTGTAATGGTAAACTTCTTTTCTGAGACTTTGCCTTCAGCTTACCATCAGGCGACGCAAAGTCTAACGACGCGTCCTATATAAAAAAAAGAAGCAGGCCGCGCCACCGCCGCGGCCTGTTTCTGCCAGGGTGACAGGCGGCTCCACCTGTCACCCCCAGGCCGGCGCTCATGGAGGGCGGAGGTCGTTCATCGACCTCTGACGTCCGAGTTGCCTTCGTACGCGGGCATCTTGGCTTGCGATCCTTCGTCGCTCCCGCTGCCGCTCCCGCCCCGCCTCCTCCTTCACGAGCATTACTTGCTCGCAGAAGGAGGCGCCGGCCGCCCACGCATCCGCGCAGCGAACCATCGCCGCGAGCAAGGCGGAGAGCGTGAGAACCCTCACTCCCAGGGCCGCAACAAGCTTCCGTCTCGGCGTCTCCCACGCCGGACACTCAGTGAGCGTGTGCGGACCTGAGTCCTCGCTCGCGTCGCAGTGATGGCACTCGGTCGTTGGCTCTTTCTGCATCCGACGCAGATACTTTCCGAAGCATCCGTGCTCGGTGATCATCTGCGTCAGACGGTACGAGAGGCTGCCGTGTGGCCTCTCTAGCCACTCCCCCATGATGGGTCTTACCGCCGCTACTACGGCGCGCCCTGCGCCTGGTCGCCCAAGTCGTAACTCCCATTCCGCCACCATTTCCCTGTGGAGCCGGGATCTCACGGCCCGAATTTCTTCGGGCTTGGGATCGTGACCCCGCTCCCGCGCCGCCTTTCGGAACCGGTATAGCGCCGAAAGGCATCTCGCTTCCAGGATCCATAGTGGCGATCCGGTGAGGAGACTCGCCGCGTTGAAAAATATCGTGCGGTACCCCCTTATGATGCGCCATCGATTGCACTTGTGCATTTTTTTTTATTCAAATACAAAGGTCTAAATTATTGTATTCTCGCAATTTTCTTGTAAACAGCAAGTGCTATTGCAAAAGTAGGTTGGACAAAGTTGTAGATTATGTATCATGTATCACCTACAAGATTGATTGAATACTTGTTTTTTTTTTGTGCGAACCGCTGCTTCGGATATATCGCGTTTTTAAAATTGAAAGAAGTCAAATATGTTATAATAGAAAGTTACTTGTCCACATAGTATGATTCATCAACGCAGGGCCTGAACCGCAGGTCTTATAAACTGAAAATTTTGGCAGTGGATACTTTTACGTTTTAGTATCCACAAAGAATGGAATTGTGAAAATTTTGTTGCCGAGGAGGTAAAATAAGGGATGAAAATTCGTATAACCACTTTCCACTGTCTGCCACTTAAGTGGTATATATGTAGTTTAACTATGCTTATTTTGCGTCTAGATAGCGTTGTGTAGAATATCGTAGAATATTTATTAGTGTCTTTAATCCTAATGAGATGCCTATTATATTAACAAACGAATGAATAATTTTTTCATCACTTTATTGTGTGTATTTATCCTTCGTTTTTATTTTATTTCGATCTGTCAGTCCTTCATCAAAGTCAGAAGTAACTGGCGAACGAAGATCTAATCAGTACAAATAATAGGTGCTCCGAGTAAATTCAATCGTGGCGTACGAGTATTAAAGGCCCTTCAGAGCGCTCGGTTAATTATATTATCTAATGTTTAGTACTGCGGTTTTAATGAATAAACCTGTACCTGCTAAATACATTTGTATTTTCATTGCAGACAGAAAATTATGTTCAAAATTTCGTTAGTTTTAAAGTGTGATTCCGAATTTCGCAGCACGCAGGAGTGCTGCACAGCAGTGTTGCACTGTTCGTAGTGAGGTGCTGTTGTTTATTCATTCATTTGCATGCAGCAGTGCTGTGCAACACTGCTGCATGGCAGTGTTGCAGCGAACTTGTTGCGTAGCTCAGAATGTAAAGTCATATAAACTCATAGAGAATATATGGTTCCTATGCGGTGTCGTATAAAGCGACTACGGGATAGGGCTGTTAACATCAGTCAGATATATACAGCCCATTATCATCCTCAGATGCAACATGGCTTGAGTCAACATTAGTGCCTGGAAGACGGCTATAGACACACCCCCTATTACGTGGAACCGAATTTAATGATTGGTGAAATATGGGTGTTAATTCACCTCTGCCTAATCCTTCGGAGATAAAGGCGTGATTATATGATGTATATATGTAGTGCCTGTGCAGCACGGCTGCGTGCTGCAGAGTTCGGAATCTTACCTTTCACGTAACTCTTCGTCAACGGAAACAGATGTAAACAGTTTTTTAATCAGTCTAGACTGAGTCTAGAAAGTTTGGTTAATGTAAAGCAATGATGCGTTGATATACGCTAGACTCCGCCAGAAACATTTGGCTATCGTCAGTTCAACTAATGCTCCAGATTTTATTATTTTCCGTAAAATCATACCCTTAATGGCTTTTTTACAAGGAAATCTGAGTGTCGTAAATGCTGCCAAAAATACATTTGTATTTATCGGAAGTCATCTAAAGGATCCTACGATAAATATCACTGAAAGAACCACAAAAATGATCGAACATATCCACAACAAGAGAGCCGTTTTCAATACCTAAGAGCAATTTATTGTTAGGCAATACATCTTCGGTGTGCTCAGGACGGCAAAAGGTTCAGAAAGGGTAAAATTCTTAGTATTACCCTTACAAATTTATGTTTGTCAACGATATCTGCGTAAAATATTAGCTTTCCGAACGCAAATGTACAGGTAAGCAATTTTTCGATCGCAAACATAAATTTGCCTTTCAATACATTGAGGAATGTGAATCGCTCGGTCAGTGTTGCCATATTGTCGAAGATATTTCAGCGAACTTTGTTATTTACGTGGAAATATTTTAAATTTGCAAAATAGTTGTTTTGTTTAAAATAAGCGTTGCTTTTGTACAAAGGGTAACCTCTAGTTATCGTTATTTTTTCCATTCCATTTTTCTTCTCAATTGTAATCTTCTGCTTTAGAAGTTTGAACGTATCTATAAGACGTACTAGGTCACGATAATAATATACTATTAATTCATCTTAGTTGGATGTAATATGCTATGAAATGGTACTGTGAAGATACAATTTCAATTAATACATAGCAAAGACACAGTACAGAGAACACAAAGACGAAATAGTAAATTGTATTTGAAAAGGAGTCACAGGATTTTCAGGCTGGGCGTAGATATCGTTGTAGTTTGAGTTAATAAATTCAACTTAAATTTACCTCTCTCAATCACGTCACTACATATTGCCCGACCCTAAGTTTCCACCGTACAATACAATTATCACATAACGAAGTTAAATTGCACAAATCAAAACTTTTGCAGCCACACGCAATCTTGCGTCACAATCGAAAGTTTAATAAGGTTTTCATGAGAATGAACTACCACAATGCGAATAGTTCCAAACTGAATAAAACTCGTCAATAATATTAAGAGGCTAATAGAACGGTTGCACGTTATATTGGTGGTTAAGTACAGTCAGCGGCTAAACATGCAGTAAATACATATAAGACCTGTTTTTTTTTACGTGCGCAAAGTCCTCACGCATACCTCTCCACCGGAGCCGGTGGGAGAGGTTATGTCGAACTCGAACCGACTAAAACGCACGCCTCCTGTGGGTAGTTTTGATTGCCGAAGGTGAGGTTGACAGGCATATCTCTCGCACCCCGGCTGACCCAGGGCCATCTCTCACGATCTGGCCCTCTTCTCGGGTTATATATAAGACCTATATCTATTGTGTGATCTTGATTAGCAAAGTACTCAAAATGAGCTTAATGCCTTGGTTTCGCCCCCCTTCCTACTGTTTGATTGTTCTGATTTTTGGTACACACTATTAGTTAAGACGACAATACAGTTTAAATCAATTTGATATTAACATAACTAGTAGTTGATAAGGTCAGTAGTTATTTTATCGATCTCAGTTAGTAAAGTAGGTATTCAATATTTTAATAGCTAAGACTGATCTGATGCTGACTGTACAACAGCACTCGGACGTTGTTTCAAATTTTATACCCTCATTCTCTTTGTTGAAGAGTATGTAATCATCCAGGGTATTTCGAGTGGGTAAAAGCTTTTCACACGTCTCAAACATTAAATTTGGTAAAGGCTTGCTTAAGGAGCGGCCGTTTTAACGCGACTGGTTTAGGTCCCTTTTTTTTGGTGCACTTAATTTTAGTCAATGAACTGTTAGACGAATTACTAAAGAAAAACATGGCAAGACTGGCACAGAAGAAAAAAACTTCACACACCAAAAAAGGGAAAACGAGCAAAACCAGTCGTGTATTACGGGCATCATCGCATGCTGTAAACATTGTGGATATTATTTAAATTAAATTATTCTGTATAATTTTCGAGATGAACGCAAAAACTATAGCAAGGATTGATGCGGTTTTTTTGTTTGAAAGATTTTGGTCAAACGCAACTCGACTTTTTCAATTTTTGAATCTCTGAGTTAAGTGGCAGATGATGCGCACCACGAGATCTTGTTGGGCTCCGCCAAAATATACCATACGGGAAGAGTCGCCCACGTATTTGCTCTGGCGCACGGCCTGATCCAATTGGTACACGAGGTCATTAGGATAACAAGAAGGTCGAGCCTAACACCCTTTCTGCTAGACCTTCTACTGATGAGTAACCCGGACCAGTACAGTGAGTCGGTGCGAGCCGCTTTAGGCAACTCCGACCACCGCCTGGTCTGTTCCACAGTGCCTATTGTAGCGCCCCCACGACCTCTCTGGTACTACTCGTCAGCAGACTGGGATGGACTTCGCGACTATTTTGCGTTCATCCCGTGGGTTGAGCGCTGCTTTGAAGGTAAGAATCCATCGGATAGTGTTACTGCTGTCACCGGCGAGATCAGTGTGGGTATGGAATACTATATCCCATATACTGATATCACCGGTATCCGCGGGGTGCGCCCTTGTTTCGGGCGCGAGTGCGCGGAAGCAGTTGAACAATAACAGTCTGCGTACCGCTTGAGAAAGGGCGTGCCACGCGCGATCCCGATCTGGGCCACTCCAAGGCAGCGTATAACAGAGTTACAAGGGTCTGTAAAAGGGCCTACATGAGAGCGGATGCCCTGTGCATAGCGCGTCTTGGTCAAGAGCTAGTGGCGCATCCCACGGGTAGCTGTGGCGACTGGCTAAAGCCGTGCAAGCCAACGTCTGGCAGCCTTCGCTTCCTCCGCTGCGTAACACTGATGGATCCCTGGCCCTTTTTGCCTCCTAGGCTGTGCAACTGGGTTGCTAGCTTCCTGCAGGGGCGCCGTATTCGAGTCCATTGTGACGGACGAGCTTCGGAGTTTCTGCAGGTAAATGCTGGCGTGCCGCAGGGGTCCGTCTTATCACCCACTCTCTTTCTTCTGCATATCAACGACATGCTCTCTATCGGCAGTGATCATTGTTATGCAGACGATAGCACCTTACACGGGAGTTATCATGGACATACTGCGGCCAAGCAATCAGAAATCGCAGTGAAAAGGCAGCTTCTTATCACTGAGCTCGATAGGATCCTGAATCACATTTCCCAATGGGGCTCTGAGAATCTGATCGAGTTCAATGCCAAGAAGACGCAGGCATATGCGTTTACAGCAAAAGTGTCCTTTTTTTTTATACCACTTAGTTGGCAGACAAGCACACGGCCCACCCGATGGGAGCGGTTACCGTGGCCTATGGACGTATGCAACACCAGGGGTGTCACACTCGCGCTGCCGACCATGAAGAAACCTTCTGATGCCCCTCTTGAAGAACCCCATATTGTAGGCGATTGGGAAAACCGCAGCAGGGAGGTCATTCCACAGCTTGAGTGTGCGTGGGATGAAGTTTCTTTCATACCGCACAGTGCGCACCGTCTCAGGTCGCAATGTGTGGGGATGAATTCCCTGCCTATGGCGAGAGGTGCGATGATAGAATGTAGCTACGGGCATCATCTCAAACAATTCATCTGAGCACAAACCATTGTATAGGCGGTAGAACACACACAGTGAGGCAAACAGACTGGTGGTAGAGATTTGACGGCACAAATTTGTCACAAATTTCGACCGGGTTGGTACCACCGTGCAATATTGCGAAAAACCCTTCATAGTAATTCAATTTCGGTTGGATTGCGTTCAGGGATCAGCAAATGCATAGCCGGGTAGAGGTGATGGTGGTCGCAGCACTAGTGGGACCAGTGGGTCTTGGCGTAGTCTAGTGAGGATGGTGCGGGGCGACGCGCCGGTCAGGGAGACCCGTAGAAACGGTGGTGCCGCTGGCCGTCCGTGGTATAGTACAGAGGCCCAACTGGGACTAACCACCCTGGAAGGCTGCCTCACCAGACCGCGTATAATCCCGGTATGGCTCGTCGTGCCGGTTGGTGACCGGAAGTGGGGGCCCGGCGACCATATTCGGGGGGGTACGGGGGCCCTTCCGTACGGCGTGTCGGCTCATGCCATGCCTCATAATCATAGACAAAACCAATATCCCGCACTTTGTCACGCGGTGCTGCGACGACAATCACCTCTTTTTTTCACGCCCTTTTCTCCTTTTCATCATGGCAGCGCATTTAAGAGTATTGGGCAACACAGCGGCTCTTCGAACTCCCACAAGCTCGCTATTTGAGGTGGAGTCCACTAACATCTGTGGACTCCATGCGAACCTCAACGCCGTCCACCAACACCTTGAGACGGCGAAATCAGATATGCTCTTTCTCACGGAGACACAAATAGGCCGCCCTGATGACACGACCTACTTGCTTTACCCCGGCTATGTTATCGAGGAAAATTTCCGTGCAAAAGCCGGGGTGTGCGTGTTTGTTAGGGCGGATGTTTGTTGTCGCCGTTTGCGCTGCCTTGAGGACCCATCCTTTTCAACCCTATGGGTACACGTAGACCATGGCTCTACGAGTCAGATCTATGTGTGACTCTACCGTTCCCATACAGGAGATGCTGAGACAACTCGACTCTTTGAATACCTGGGATCGCTCAGAGCCAGCCAACTATCGACCCATAGCCGTCACCTCAGTGCTGTGCAAGGTCTTCGAGCACATCATTAACAAACAGCTCATGCGTCACCTAGAGGATCACTCCTTAATTAATGACCGGCAATATGGCTTCAGGCCGAAACGGTCAACGGGTGATCTTCTGGCATACGTTACCCATCTTTGGGGTGAGGCTATGGACAAGCACGGCGAGTCACTGGCAATTAGTCTTGATATCGCCAAAGCTTTCGATAGAGTCTGGCACAAATCGCTTCTCTCCAAGCTACCAGCCTTTGGTCTGCCTCCTAGACTGTGCAACTGGATTGCTAGTTTCCTGCGGGAGCGCCGTATCCGCGTCCTCTGTGATGGACGGGCTTCGGAGTTCTTGCAAATAAATGCTGGCGTACCGCAGGGGTCTGTATTATCTCCCGCTCTCTTTCTTCTGCATATCAACGACATGCTGTCCACCGGCAGCATACATTGCTATGCAGACGATAGCACCTTACACGGGAGTTATCACGGACAACCTGCGGCCAAACAGTCTGATATCGTGGAAAAAAGACAGCTTCTTGTCACTGAACTGGACCGGATTTTGAATCACATTTCACAATGGGGCTCTGAGAACATGGTCGAGTTCAATGCCAAGAAGACGCAGGCTTGTGCGTTCACAGCAAAGGTATCTTCTTTCCTTCCCCTTCCCACTCTTCAGAGCACGCCACTGCCACTGCAGAACAATCTCAATATCCTAGGTATGGATATTCGCTGCAAACTGAATAACAGAAATTACATCGAGAGCATCATCAAAACAGCCTCGCGGAAACTCGGACTCCTAAACAAAGTGAGACGTTTTTTCACGCCGGAGCAGCGGTGTCTTCTCTATAAGACACAAATTCGCTCCTGCGTGGAATACTGCTCGCATCTCTGGGATGGCTCCGCGAAATACCTACTAGATGCTCTCGACAGGTTGCAGCGACGCGCGGTCCGAATTATTGGGAACCCTGAGGTCACGAACACCCTCGAGCCTTTGCAGATGCGTAGAGATGTTGCTTCCTTGGCTGTATTTTACCATCTCTACCACGGTGAGTGTTCTGACGAGCTCTTCCAACTAATCCCACCATCTCCTCTCCTACATAGGACAACGCGTGCAGGCCTTAGATGTCACCCTCACACTGTGCAGAATATACGAGCAAGAACCAAGCGGTTCGGAGACTCTTTTCTTTGCCGCACCACTAAGACCTGGAATTCATTACCAGCACACGTGTTTCCTTCTTCCTACAGTCCCGGGGCCTTTAAGCGGGGCGTGAAAAAGCATCTGATGAGGCCGCCAAGCTGAGTGCCACCATTGTAGCACTTAGTGTCTGTAATGGTGACCCTCTTTCCTGAGACTTTGCCTTTAGCTTACCATCAGGCGAGGTGAGGTCAAGTTGGCGTGTCCTATATAAAAAAAAAAAAAAAATCCCTCCTAAGGCTAAGAGGTTCCACTCTACCTGTGAGTATGGGATTGTCAACCAGCCTCAATGCACGTCTTTGCAATGAGTCGAAGGGGTCAAGCTGGTATGCAGGTGCTCCAGCAAAAAGGTGACAGCAGTACTCCATGTGAGGCCGGACTTGTGCTTTATAAAGAAGGAGTTGCTGCCCCGCAGTGAAATACTGCTTCGCCCTGTGGAGCACTCCGAGCTTTCTTGAAGCCAACTTAACCTTGTCCTGCAAATGACTTCGGTATTGGACGTCACTGGAGATATCGACACCAAGGATCCCGATACTCGGGGAGATGGTAAGCGGTGTGCCCAGGAATTGCGGCGCTACAATGTCTTCTTTTCTTCCCCTCCCCACTCTTAAGAGCACGCCACTGCCACTGCAGGATAATCTCAATATCCTAGGTATGAATGTTCGCTGCAACGTGAATAACAAAAATTCTTACTTGCTCACGTGTTTCCTTCTTCCTACAGTCCCGGGTCCTTTAAGTGGGGCGTGAAAAAGCACATGATGAGGCCGTCAAGCGGAGTGTCACCATTGTCACACGTTATGTGTAAGCAATGGTGACCCTCTTTTCTGAGACTTTACCTTCAGCTTACCATCAGGCAAGGCGAAGTCTAATTGACGTGTCCAAAAAAAAAAGACTCTTTTTTTATACCACTTGGTTGACAGACAAGTACACGGCCCACCTGATAGAAAGTGGTTACCCTGGCCTATGGACGTATGCAACACCGAGGGAGTCGCACTTCCGCTGCCAACCCTGTAAGCACAGAGTCTCTGTCCCGTCAGTGTAAAAGACAAAGCAGGACAAGCTTTTGATCTTCCCACTGACTGCACAAAATCTCTCCAGTGAGCTCTGGCTACCCTACTCACCACCGGGAACACAACACTTCGAGGTACTTCCCCAGTCGGACTGCTCAATTGGACGGAAATACCGTCGTGCTCGTGTCCTACCTCCTCCTACTCTTACATTTATTTGATGGCAATGGCATACTGTTATCTGTACTGCGGCAATGGGTTGAGTAGACGTTTTAAAATGAGCATGTGATACTATAGTAAGCAATGCATAGTAATATTATTGTCATACTGTAGTATATAAATAATTAAATACACTAAAGTCCAAGTGAAAAAACAAAACTGAGTTAAGAAAGAAGCCCTTCTTTTTCAAAGTTTGTTGAGAAGTGTTTAACGCTCTTGAGAATACTCCTAACGTGAGTTTGAATACATCTTCCGTTACAAGTTTTCGTCCCAACTGACTATTTAGTCACATAACTTTAAGCCCGTTTTCCCAGAAAACTCGAGTGAAGTGGCATTGTCCATTTGCAGCATATATGAGTAATTTTTAACCTTTACTACTTCCTTTACTTTTTTTTTCTCCTGATTAATTTCGCAGCAACCACAGACTTTAACTAAATTAATCAACACTCACATTATATACTTTTCTATCCTGTCCATCCGAAGGTTGCGTGGAGGAAATCACTTTTAGTGTTAAGGCCGCCCATTGTGCAATTAAATGTGGTAATTACATATTTGAGCCGTTTGGGATCGAGACGCGGGTGATCATGGGGTCCTAGTGCCCGTCTTTTGTTTAAGATATTTCTAGACGGTTTATAGATGCTACCAATGACCAGAGCGCTGGTTTTTTCCTTGCGTAAAGGATTGGTATTGCCGTTGAACGTGGCAAAACCGCTAGCTTTCTGGCCACCGGTGGACAACGATGGCGAGGAATTCTTTGATGAGTGAACCTGCAGGTTTGTATAGGTATAGTCTGTATTATTCTTATGTTCTAATTTAGTTAATTCCCATATACATTATGTGAATTAATATTGATGTACATACAATAAACAATTATCTATCTATGTGTTGAAAGGAGAGCACGTCAGAAGCACCCGAAATTGCGAGCTTGCATGAAGGGCTTGATGACACTACAGGAAGCTCGTGAAGTATGTAAGTATAGTGATAGTGGATTATTGTCTCTGCGTACCCCGGAGGGCAATAGGAATGGGGTACTTCGAAGGAAAGTCATCATCATCATCTTTCCCAGTTACATTTGAGATTCACCTTGAATCCTGAATGCCTGAATGTAACCAACCATATTCTAGGAAATAAAGATTCTTATTCTTATTCTTAACTCTTTCTCCTTCGTATAGGTTATATATTTTTTTTCATGTTATCATTTTTTTTACCTCCTATCCCCTTATTAAGTTACTGTGCTTTTATCAGTTGTTCCAAGGTTCAGTTCGACGTAGGTTGCAGAATGACCTACTTCCACCATGAGCACGGGTCTGGCGGTGACGGGAGGAGCCGCCTGTCATACTAGCAGAAGCAGGCCGCGGCCGCCGTGGCGGCGTGCGATGTGCGATTCCTCATACCCGGGGGCTAGATAGGGACTCCGTGGTCCCCACAACTGTAGAGGGCCAGGTCGAAAGAGATGGCGATACCCCGATACGATAGTCCCCCCATTTTGCACATGAAAAAGAAGGTGAGTTCCATTTTTGATTTTTACACTACATAAAAATGTTGAAGTAAAAACATTTTCTTCACATTCAGAATAGTACGCGACTTTGTTATATGAACATTGAAGTTTATTGAAGACTTCCTTTCACTGTGATAAGTGAATGTACATTCGAAAGAAACTCGACCTCCTATGATTTCCCCAGCGATTTGAGAGTGTTTCACAGGTATACGTATATCACAGGGTTTAAGGGGTTTGACGTACTCAATGATCCATAGTTATGATAGAGATATGCCGATATATATCAAAATAAATATTATTGATTACGAATACTTATAAAAATCTTTATATAACATAATATCATAACATAAACTCACGCCTATGTCTGCGAAGGGGTAGGCAGAGGTGCTAGCGCCCACATTTCACCAGTTTATGTTTAGGTCCCAATGTAATAAGTGGCAAGTCTATTGCTATTAACCGAGCCATTAATTAAAAATCTTTAACAACCGAGCATATTTATTTATTTTATTTTATTTTTATTTATTTATTTGTTTATCCAACTTAGTTATTTATAGAACTGAATCTAATTTAAATCGGATATAATTGGAAACTTTTTAAGGTTCCCTATCTAAAAAGGGAAAAACCGACGTCAACAATAAGCAAATATGCACTAATAATGTGTATTTTAATATTTAATTTTAGCAACAAATTTTGACTTATTCCCAATTTCCCCTTTTACCGATTCCCTCTGAAAATTTATCAGTGGTGGTACACTCAAAAAGAAAAGTATTACTTATATTTTCACCTATTTTTATATTGTAGAATTTAGATAAATAAAACTGACGTGAAGGTGGTTACAAAATACACTAAATTCAATATAAAGCTATTGAAAAACCCAATTACTGACAAATAACAACCAAGGAACCATGTTTATGTTGACTACGTGAATGGATCCTTTGCTTCCCGTACATTTTATGGTTAATACCATGAAAGCCAATTCTCGTAATTTAATGCTACCATGAGATAAGCCTTCAGTATGGGGTTGTCTAAATTACCTACATTATAAAGAAGTTTTGCGAAGCCAAAGTTTTAGAATTATGTTATTATTCACTGATTAATTCGTCCTCCGGATTTAAGTTGTAGCTTTGTCCCCTATGAAGGTTCCCATTCGTCCCCTGCTAGATCAGTTAAAATGCCTGTTTTAGAGCCTCCCTTGTTACGTAAGTACATGATTATGTTTTATTTTACGCGTGAATATTTTTTACGTGCGAAATGTCCCCACGGATGCCCCCCACCCCCCGTCGGGACCGGTCCCCCTGCCGTATGTCAGACTCGTACCGTCTAAAACGCACGCTGCCTGTGAGTCCTTTTTCATTGCTGAAGGTGAGGTTGACAGGCATATACCTCGCACCCATTGTTTTTTTTTACGTGCGCAAAATCCACACGTACACCTCCCCACCGGAGCCGGTGGAGGAGGTTATGTCGGACTCGAACCGACTAAAACGCACGCCGCCTATGGGTCGTTTTGGTTGCCGAAGGTGAGGTTGACAGGCATATCCCTCGCACCCCGGCCGACACAGGGCCATCTCTCACGAATACCTAGCACCCTGGTCGACACAGGGCCATCTCTCTCGATCTGGCCTATAATGTTTGCATGTTCATAGGGTGGAATATGCTGTGTAGTAGTTTTAAAATACATTCTCTATACCCATATTCGACGCAAATAAATGATTGATTCGATTAACTTTGATTTTGTTTAAAAATACGCAATTCTTTTGAGAGTAACAAATCATAGCTCTTATATTTAATAGATTTTTGTTTATATGTATTTTTATATTTACGAAATTACATAATATGGGTAGGTATAATAATAGACATAACATAACATAAGCATAACATAAACTCATGCCTATATCCCCGAAAGGGGTAGGCAGAGGTGCTAGCACCCATATTTCGCCAATTTATGTTTAGGTCCCAATGTAATAGGTGACGAGACTATTGCCATTAACCGGGCACTTATGAACCTGCGATAAATGCACACATAACTTCGAAAAGCATCGAAAAGTCATTGGTGTGTGCTATGGTAAAACCTGGGATCGAACCCGAGACCTCGTCTCAGCAGTCCATTACCCATACCACTAGACTACCGTGGATAAAATAATAGTAAAGTTTTAATTTCAATTAATGCCTCTCACATGTACATCTTGTTTAGTATGATACAGAAAAAAATAATTTCAGGTCTTAAATTGTTCGGAAGCTATTGGAAGGAGGTAGGACACGACGGTATTCCCGTCCCAATTGTACAGTCTGACTACCTCCACCCTACAGAATACCATGGCTATAATTACCTCGTGTTGTGATCCGGGCGGTGAGTAGGGTAGCCAGGGCTCACTGGAGAAATTTTGTGCTGTCAGTGGGAAGACCAAAGGCTTGTCCTGATTGTGTCTTCTGCACTGAAGGCACAGGAACTCTTTGTTTTTACTGGGTCGGCAGTGTGAGTGTGATTCCTCTGGTGTTGCATACGTCCATAGGTCACGGTAACCACTTTCCACCACATGGGCCGTGTGCTTGTCTGCCACCTAAGTTGTATAAAAAAGAAACTATTAATTGTTGTTATTATTATAAGCTCTAAGTAGATTTAAAAATCTATTTTATTTGAGACATCATTTTAAATTATTTTTTCTCTGTAGCGATTATAACGAAAACAATTGAAATTCAAGGGTGTGAACCATTGACTTTGAATTGTTTGATTGCGAGATGAATACAAAAAGTTCAAATTGGAGAACAATTGGAGCTGATTTGCAGTATTTCAAGTTTTTCTAACTTTTAAAGCAATAAAATTACATCGTCTTGTAACAAGTTGCTGATGAAACTCGTCAAAGAATACTTTTTTTTCACAAACTCGTAAAGCCTTTATATCAAAATTTATTTGTTTCAGATAACTTCTAAACGGTTTGGAAATCACAGTGTTTCATTCATGGTTTCATTATTTTAAACGATCGTAGCTTGTATGCGCATTTTTATATTTGGATTTTTAGTCAAACGGTCTGAGATAATTCCAATTTAGAAAGTAAGTAAGGAGTCGTAAGACGAAAATCGTAACACAGTTTCACTTCATTAGTATTATAATAGAGGATACCTTAAATCGTGCTGTTCTTCTATCTTATGGATGCGTCTCGAGAAGGGAAGAGGGTTTATTTTTGTCTAAAAAGGTGGGGTCGTTGCAAAACTATATATCTGCATTCTTCCTTGTTGAAAACCTGTTTTTAGCCTGACATTTTACTTATAATGTGCAGATTTATCCTACTGTATAGCTGTTAGTTTCCTTGGAAACAAATGAATATGAAAATCCATTAATTATTGCTAGAGATTTAATGAAAAAAATCTAAAATCCCTTGTGTATGTTCTACTAACTGCTGTTTGCGGCTCCACCCGAATGTATATTGATCGCTGCGGTCGCTGCCTGTCCATACTACCGGCCGGCGAGACTCTCTTTGTATGTTCTGTCACAATGACAAGACTAATCGATCACTGATAGTCTATTATATTTTAAGTAGGAAGCTCCAAGCTTCATAGTATGGTAAAATGTTCTATGGTTTCACCCAACCCATCTGTGCTCTTGAGATGTGTATTAGTATGTTTGTTTTTTTAATACAACTTATGTGGCAGACAAGCATACATTCCACCTGATGGAAAGTAAATACCGTGGCCTATGGACGTGTGTAACACCAGTATTTCCATCGGTATTTCCGTCCAATTGAGCAGTCCAACTGGGGATGTAACCTCCGCCCTACAGAATACCGCGGCCATAATAACCTTGGCTTGTGTTCCCAGTGGTGAATAGGGTAGCCAGAGCTCACTGGAGATTATATGTGCTGCCAGTGGAAAGACCAAAATCTTGTCTTGCTTTGTCTTTTACACTAACGGCAAAGAAACTCTTGTGCTTACAGGGTACCTCCTTTGGTGTCGCACACGTCTATAGGCCACAGTAACCACTTCCCATCAGGTGTGTGCCGTGTGCTCACCTGCCAACCAAGAGGTATAAAAAAAATGTCAGCGTGACTTTTATAGAAATTATCTTCCTCGTAGCCTTGAAGTGTGACCTTCTTTACCTGGCATTAGTCTGAGAGTAGGGTAAGCCGGGTTAAACATTTGACAACCACTGTGACTTATCAATAGAGTTTTCGACTTCTAAGTCAGAGGAAAGTCTTATAATATCTGACCTGACTTGGACCACTTAGAAACGAATACACTCAATGTCTATCTTCTATAAATACTTGAAAATTCTACTAATAATTAATCTAGGTCAGGATTTTTTACAGTTTGGTTAGGTACTTAAGATAAACAATCTTGGGGGTGACAGGTGGAGCCGCCTGTCACCCTGGCAGAAGCAGGTCGCGGCGGCGGCGCGCCTGGCGCGCCTCCCCGTTTTCCGGGAACGAGTTGGGGACTCTGTAGTCCCCACACACCCGAGGAGAGGGCCAGATCGTGAGAGAACTGAGTCGGCCGGCCGGGGTGCGAGGGATATGCCTGTCAACCACACCTTCGGCAACCAAAGCTACCCACAGGCGGCGTGCGTTTTAGTCGGTTCGAGTCCGACATAATCTCCTCCATCGGCTCCGGTGAGAAGGCATCCGTGGGGATTTTGCGGACGTAAAAAAAAAGAAAAAGATAAACAATCTTCATGTGTATTTTTACACAAAAATAATATATTAAACAAATAATTTAACGCTTAAACTTTTGTCTTCACTTATTTGATTTATTTAAAAAATATATTATTTGTAAGTATGTTAATCAGCGTTCGAAAACCCATAACGCAATCTAGCATACCTTCTAGTTTTTTTTTTTTTTTTTTGTTTACGTGGTGGAATGCATTTACGCACTTCGCTCACCCCCCGCGGGGGCAGGGGGCTCGCTTCGTGTGGGACTCCTGGCCTTGGACAAAGGCCAGACTACCCACTAAACCACCACGGTGTTCCTCCTTCGCCTAATCCGAGCCGCGGGATAGTCTGCTCACCGCGACTCGGCTAGGGGCGCCCTTGGTAGGCCCGCTACTTAAGACCCCACCATCCCGGCAATCAGGCCGGAATGGTGGGGGTTTTTCACCTCAAGAATGCACCCCAGGAACACACAGGGGCGCATTCCGCCACATCAGCATAGGGGCAGCGGGTCCCCCGAGCCACTGCCCGTGGCCACTCTCATTCGGGGACGCGGGCGAATTGCGTTCGCCGGCGTCCCCTCGCCGGGGGCCTGCGGGGCGGAAGAGTGAGCCCAGCTCGCTCCCGTTCCCGCAAGGCCTCTCTCTTTGCCGCCATCACCTCGCTAGCGAACGAGGCGACGGCGGCCCAACACTGTTCGCTGCCGGCCATAGCTGAAACTACGGCCGACAGCGAGAGGTCCACACCAATGATGCTTGTGAGGGCCGCCCTTTGGCCGCCCCACGCGTCACACACGGCCAAAGTGTGGTGTGCCGTGTCGGGGTCGCCGCTGGTGCAGTTTCGGCACCGGGGCTCCGCTTCCACCCCCACCACCTCCCACAGGTACTTGGCGAAGCAGCCATGACCCGTGAGAAGTTGGGTGAGGTGATACGTGGGAGCCCCATGACCCCGTTCCACCCACTCACGCAAGACGGGCCGAACGGCCCCCACAAGCAGCAAGCTACTCCTCGCAGCAGCCAGCCTATCGGCCCACTTCCGGAAGAGAACATCGCGAGCCTCCTGTCTCCAGCGATCGATCTCCTCCGGAAGCGGCCGACCTCCTGCAACACGCCGCATCAGGGCGCCCTCCTCGTAGACCCTCTTAAGGACGCCAGCCTCGAGATCCCAGGGGATACTGCCCGCAATCAAACACGCCGCCTCATAAGAGACGGTGTGATACGCCCGTGCGGCCCTCTGCGCGATGGCGCGCTGTGGTCGCCGCAGCAGCACGACATTCGTACGGCAGAGGGCCTCCTCCCAAATGGGCGCTCCGTAGAGCGCCTTGGAGCGCACCACACCGTCGTAGAGACGGCGGCAGGCAGACCCCGGACCCCCAGTGTTGGGCAGCAATCGCGAGAGCATTCCGGCAAACGCTAGCAGTTTAGGTGCCAGCCGCCGGAAATGCTCCGCGAAACGCCACCGACTGTCGAGAACGAGCCCGAGGTATTTCAGGCTGCTCCCGACAGCGATGGAGGTGCCACCCACCACGATCGCTTGATCCCGAGGCGGCGGCCGCCGAGGCCCATAGAAGAAAAGGGCCTCGGACTTTTCGAGGGCCACCTTCAGTCCCAGCGCCCCGATACGGCGCACGACATGGGCGACGCCTGCCGTGGCGAGAACGGCGGCGTCGCTAAACGTTGGGGCCCGCGCGGTAACTAGGGTATCATCGGCGTAACAAAGTACGCCGACCCCCCGAAGAGTAGCACCGCGCAGGACCCAATCGTACCCGACGTTCCACAGAAGCGGCCCAAGGACCGACCCCTGCAGAACGCCGCACGCCATAGTTCGGCGGACCACCCCGCGTTGGGTCGGGTAGATGATAACCCGGTCCACGAAGTAGTCCGCCAGGATGCGCCTGAGGTACCACGGGACATTGTGGTACCTCAGCGCCTCCGCAATTGTCGCCCAGGGGAGGGTGTTGAAGGCGTTGGCTATATCAAGCGATACAGCCAACAACACCTCCCTCCCGGCGACCGCTTCGTCGATGCAGTCCCGCAGCCGGGATATGGCGTCGAGGGTCGACCTCCCGCGACGGAATCCGAACTGGCCGTCACTCAGGTTGGGCCCCGCCCCCTCAAGGTGACCAACGAGACGCGCAGCGAGCACCCGCTCAAACAGCTTGCACATCTCGTCGAGCAAAACGATGGGGCGGTAGGCCGACGGCGACTCGGCTGTGCTTCTTGAGAAGCACGAGCTTGCCGGTCTTCCATCGTCGCGGGAACCTCCCCGACGCCACACACTCCGACATGAGGGACAGCGTCTCCTCTTCTAGTGCCGGCATAACTGTGGCAATCACCTTCCCCGGCGACTACTGCCACTGTTGTCTGCCACTGCGCCATGGACTGGGCCAGAAGGTCCTGGGCGATGACGCAGTGGTTGACGTTGGCCTGCAGTATGGAGATGGGATGATCCATTATCCTTGGGCGGTGTCCATCTCCTCCTCGCGTTGCTGGGTGGAGGGGGGGACAGGATTCCCACCACCCGCAACTATACTCTTTCGGGGGGCCCCCCTTTTTCGGGAGGTCGCCCTGCAGTCACCGGATCCCAGCCGGTGACTCGACGCCACCCCCTCCGCCGCACAGACGGGGCAATTGGGCAGAGCAGGCGGCCGACTTATGGCCCGCCTGCCCACATCGGAAGCACAGCGCACTGCGGTCAACACCCGCAGTGCACTTGGCCCCGACGTGCCCCGGCTCCAGGCAGCGGAAGCACCTCGCCTGCCTCGGCTCTAGGGTGGTCAGCCTGACCGCCGACCATCCGACTGTAATTTGTCGGCCGTCGGTCAGGAGCTTGGCCGCCTCAATCGGGCACCGCAGCCATGCAGTGCCAGATGGGCGATGAATGTCGCCCACCTTGATGGCGTCGGCAGAGCAGCCCCCCTCCGCTGCCAGCGCTGCCGCCACGCTCTCTTTTGAGGCCGTGTCGCTCAGGCCAGAGATGCGCAGCTCCACGCACCTCTCCGGCCTAGCAACCCGGACCTCCTCCAGTGCCTCCTTGAGCTTGGCAGCGAGGATGTCGGCCTTCTGGACTCTGTCGTCGCCAGCCACCTCCAAGATCCGACCCCCGGTAATCGCGGTGCGAAACCGGAGGCCGTTGATGCCCAAGGCCTTGAGGTCAATGACCCCTTCAGCCTTGGACATCACATCACGATACGTGATGCCCTGCTCCTGCGCGCCCGGCTGCAGAGTTAAGCACACCGCAGCAGTTCGCGGGACGCGCAGTTTTCGAGGCTTGTGGGCACCACGTTTCCGTTTCCTGGGGGCTGGCGTCGCCAGAGTCGCAGCCGTTGGCAGGGCAGTAGCCGCCCGGGCTGGAACCGGCCTCGAGGCCCTCGGCCGCGCCGCGACCTTATTCCACCCGCCAAGGGGAGCCGACGACGACGCTGCCGGAGGCGTCGAGGATGGCGGCTCCCGATTCTTGCGGGCAGCTTCCGCCTCCCTAGCAGCGGCTGATTGCTTCTTGGGCTTCCTCCTCTTCGCCTCACTCCCTTGTCCAGAGAGGAGGGGGGGAGGCGACGGCAGTAGAGCCGGGAGCTCAGAGGTGAGCTGTGGCTGAGGCTCAGGCCGGGTGGCAGATCGGGCCGCATTTCTCTTGTCCGCCTCGAGAGGCGGACGGATGCGGGTTTCCGGCAACAGCCGGTCCGCGATCCCCGCGAGCCGCGCGTCAATGAGAAAACCGATCTCATCGCGGCTCATCGGGGTAGGCGCAGATTGCGCCTGCTGCTGCCAGGCCCGCATCTCGGCCCGTACAGCGGCCAGCTCGGTCTGGAGCTGGGCCACCTCCTCCGATTCCGTGCGGGACCGAAGCACGCGCACGTTCTCCAAGATGGAGGAACATGCTAGCTTTAGGTCCCGCACGTACTGCCCCTTTAGGTTCGAGGACTTGGTGGCGACGGTTTGCACCACCGCCACCGCCGCCTCGATCGCACCCGTCAGCCGCTCCGCGCTGAGGGGCTCAGAGGCTGTGGATGTCGCTCCTCCCTGAGACTGCTGGCTGGGTCCAGGTTGCGAACTAGGGGAATCTCTTAGGTAGAGATTCCTCTGCCGCTGCCGTTGCATGGCCTCCGCCATCTCCTTCACTGCGCGGAGCTTGAGCTCCCGCTCTGTGGCCGCATTTGGTTCGGCCCCGCTCTGCGCCAGATCGACGCACTCCCCCGCTTCAGCAGGGCGACCACGGGGCTTTTTGGAAGCCTCCGTAGACTCCTTCTCGGGAGCCGCTTCCTCCACACTCCGCCTCCCAGGGGAAGACGAGCGGGAACTTCCCACACTTGTGCTCGGAGCGTTGGCCTCCAACCGCTCCAGCACTACTACCGCCTCATTGAGAGAGCCGTGGGGCCTTGCGACCCCCGTCTCCATCTCCTCCTCCACGTTCTGGTTTAAATTATTGCTATCCATAACTTATCCCACGAGTAGAACCGTTAAAATTACACTCCCCGGGTGACGGCCATTCCGGGAAGCGGGGTACATACTACGGAGGTCCCCTGGTATCCGTAGGTTTTAATCGACTTCGCTGTCGGGTTTTATAGACTTTTCCTTGTCGCGGGCCGGCCAGTTAAGGCAAGCCCCACGTTCTCCAAGATCACGGCTTCCCGAGTGTGGCTAGCACTCAGGTCGTTGTCGATCACTTGAAGGGTACGCGACGCGGGCAGGCAGCCAACCCCCCCAACTCCGACGGTGGCACGAATGCCAGTTAGCCCCCGCGCGAGCAGTGGGCCAACCCGTCACCTGATCCTCTCGGATCCCACCTCGCGGACCTAGCAGGTCCGCTGCACCACGACCCCCCTTCATGGGGTCAACTAGCCCTGAGAAGGGCTGTTGGAGTAGCCCTGAAAAGGGCTTGTCGGTCTCCCTATGGAGGGATTCCTCCTCGCGGGCCTTGCAGGCCCGCCATCCCACGACCCCCTCGTGCAATGGGGTCAGCTAGCCCTGAAAAGGGCTTTGGGTTGCCGGGTTATTAGTCAACGGCTAGCAGAGCTCCTCCTCCTTGGAGTCGGAGTCTATTAACCGCCGTCCAGGGTGCACCAGCCCCCCCGCTTCCGATCCCCAGGACCGTGGTCCAGAGGGAGAAGAAACGAGGAAGCCAACGTGAAGGTTACCTGACCAGCATCCCAGCATACCTTCTAGTTACTTTAGGTTTAGCTAGGGCTGTGTTATTATATTAGTATTTATTTATTTTCAACTAGCTTTTGCCCACAACTCCGCCCGCGTGGATGTCGATTATCGCAAACGAACATAGCCTATGTCCTTTCTCAAAGTTTAATCTACCACTATACCAAATTATATGAAAATTGGTTCACTGGTTTAGGCATAAAGCGTAACATACAGACAGACATAGTTACTTTTTCATTTTGAATATTAGTATGGAGTATAGATTTGAATCCAAATTGCACTCTTGCCCAGTTATTTCATTACAAATTCTGTATCTGAGTGCTTGATATCTGTTTATTATTGAAGAAAGAAAAGCACCTCGTCGCGACACTCGCTGCCGCGTCGCCCATTTGACAAATTACTTTAAATTGAACGTCTTCATCTTACGCTTCTGATAATTACAAAGTAATACTAAAGTAAATTATTAGAAGGTACGTACACATTATTAAATCTCTCTTTCCATCGTAAATAGCTAAACATTTATGTCTATGCTAATATTATAAATGTGAACGTTACTTTGTTTGTCTGTCTGTCTGTTACGCTTTCACGCGTAAACCACTGAACTGATTTCCATGAAATTTGGTACAGAGGCAGTTTATAATAATAATATAATAATCATTTATTCATCAGACATCATTAAGTCCATTTGGTAAATAACAATCAATTTCTTATAGTATATGTTAGAAATATTAAAAAAATAAATTAAAATAAACAAAATAAAATCCAATCAAATTAAATTAAATAATCAAATCAAATCAAATCAAATATAATCTAATTATATCAAATCAAGTCAAATTAAATTAAATCAGATCGAATCAAACCAAACCAAATTAAATCAAATAAAATTAAAATAAATTAAGTACATCAAAATAAATTTCATTATTTATTACATTTGATTGAATTATTTCTTATCTGACCCACCCAATGTTGTAGCACGGGACAGTCTATTTTAGTATTTTTAGTTTAGATCTGGGGACATAGGCTATGTTTTATCGAAATATCCGACATTCACGCGGGCGATGCCGCGGGCAACAGCTAATATTTTCATAAAAGAGAATATATGTGGGTATTACAACACACGGAAACAAGTACCTTTTGCAACCTTTCCTGAAAACTTCTCTTTCAAATAAAATTAGAATATTTAACTGAGTACCTTCCATACACAAAATACGTCATGAAACTAAATTTTATTAATGAAACTCACTCTGACATTAGCTACCTTAAACTAAATAACTATTTTCATTACACGAACTTTCCTTTCGATCCAGGTATATTTTCCGCATAAGGTTGTGGTTACATTCCATCGACTAGCGAGCAATATCGTGATTCTACATGAACTCACGGCTCTTTGGAGTATAGGCCCAAAACTTTTTTTAATATGCACAATATCCCCACGGATATCAATAGGAGCCGGCGGTAGTAGTTATATCGGATTCGAACCGATTAAAAACGCACACCGTCTATGGGTCATAGGTTAACGGAGGTGAGATTGGCAGAGACGTATCTCTCGCACCCCGACCGACCTAGAGCCCTCTTTTGAGGTGGCCCTTTTCGGGTGGTGGATCTCATGTTGGTGGGCTTAATTTCATGAATTTGAAGTTTAAGCCCACCAATTGGGCTTACCATTTCATGATTTTCTTGTGGAGAATTGCATATTGAACGATGAACTATTGAACTTGAAATATGAACTTCAATATGTAATAAGTCTCTGATACTTGAAATAAATGAATTTTGATTTGATTTGATTAGATTGGTTTAGAGTTTAGGCCATATCACTTGGCTATTTGATGAATTTTCGTGGTGGGACTCATATTGACAAATAAATAAAAGATTTTTTCTTTGCATAAAATTGCAATTAAACTTTGAAGTGTAATATTGTCTGAAACCAACTATTTTTTAGGAAGCACATGGTATGGTATACTCACGTACTGCCTGATTTTTTTTACCAAACACCATTTCGTTGATTTTATGACATTTTTGTTTGTGTAGCGGACGTAATGTGTTTACAGATATGCGGAGTACGTTTACTGTGCGTAAATGTCCATTACATTTTAGTTATGTACGGGTGGGTATGGTACAGTCAGTGTCAGAATGATCTTGAATAGCAAAGTAAAGTACTAATGATGTTAACTATTGATACTATTGATTTAGATTGTATTATTGTCCAAACTAAAGGCTGTACCAAATATCAGAACAATTAGTCTATAAAAACCAAGGCATTGAAATCATTTTGAGTAGTTTGGTAGTCAAAATTGATCTGATGCTGACTGTTTAGAATGTATAGATAAATGGTGCCACAGAAATCATAATTATTTATTTTAATATTTAGTTTAAGACTTCAATACAGGTGTTTTTTTGTTTTACCCTGTTCATTGTTTTTGAACTTACTTACTTACTTTTGAGTTACTGTTTTTTTTTTATACCACTTAGTTGGCAGACAAGCACACGGCCCACCTGATGGAAAGTGGTTACCGTGACCTATGGACGTCTGTAACACCGGAGGAGTCACAGTCGCGCTGCCAACCCTGTAAGTACAGAGTTTCTGTGCCGTTAGTAGAAGACAAAGCAGGACAAGCCTTTAGTCTTCCCACTGACAGCACAAATTCTCCAGTGAGCTCTGGCTACCCTACTCACCGCTGGGAATACAACTCGAAGTTATTATATGGTTCTTTAGTGGTTAAGGAGTCGACCTTACGATCGAAAGGTCTTGGGTTCGAATCCTGGCCATTGCACTATCGACGTGAATCCACTTCTAACACAAGCAATTTAGCTTATCTGGAGGGGTTAGAGGGAATAATAGTAATATCAGTTCTAATATTCTTTTATTAATTACTAGTGTACACAAGGTGTCATTAACTATCTCAGAATATCGGTTAAACGAAGTCCAATTACGTGACGTCATCACTGAGCCTGTTGAGAAGCGATGAGGGAAAGGACGGCGAGTAACTTAACGGCTCCTAAAAGGGATGGCCGGAAGTTACAGGAGAGAAATGAACAAAATGGGTCTGACTTAAGTCGACAGATAAATATTCTCAGAAGCTGTTATGGTATTTCATGAACTTTTTCCTTGCGAAAGGAATCTTGTGAATAAGTTTCCTGGAAGTAGTAGCTGGATGTATACAATCGCTTAGCAAAAAATAAATAGCAAATTTTCATTTGAAGAACAACGTTTGACAAAATTATACTTGATAAATTTACCATTTTACAAACTATTGTTTAATAAACTACTCATTAGACAAAATATTTACTTGGAATTTTTTTATTATACCTTAATATTATTTCACAACCTCCCTGCTGGGTAAAACTATCAGCTGAATGTATGAAAATAACTAAAGTACACATATCGGATATTTCATTTTCAGCATGAAATCATGCATTATTATAAGGTTTCCTTCTTCCTACAGTCCCGGGTCCTTTAAGCGGGGCGTGAAAAAGCATATGATGAGGCCGTCAAGCCGAGTGCTATGCTACCATTATAAAATGCTTTTGCTTTTAGCTTACCATCAGGCGTGGTGAAATCAAATTGGCGTGTCCTTTATATAAAAGATGAACTGAAACGAAATTACTAGGTTAGATTATATTAGAACTACGACCACAATGCACGAGCCGAGCGAGCACTCATGCAGAACAACAGCGGCCGGTGAGTACCAGAATCGAATTCTATTTATTTCGCTTAGTTAATACAGTGTGTATTTTTTTAAATGAAAAAATAGTTATGAAATTAGTATAATTACAAAATTATAACTTACTACTCATTTATCTACTGACTTAATTTAGTCAAATGAACATTTTTAGGAATAAAATTTTAACAATTGATGTATTTTTTAAGTAATACATTTGCGAAATCTATATTATGTCAAATAATTATTTTTGCAAAATGTGTTAGCGACATGAAAGACATTATTAATGACACAAATTATTAATTTTATTCAGACGTTGATTGTAAAATAATTGTTTGTCAAACGTTTTTTAGCTAAACAATAGTAAACCAGATAGGATACTAGTTTATATTCATTTTTAAGGATCAGAACGCGCCTTATATTGTAGTTTCTGAAATTTGTTTGTTTTTTCAAATTTCAAAAAGCACATTATGTTAGATTATGTCATAATATAATCTTATTTTCATTTCGCTTGTGTCGCTAATAGGTAACTTTAAAAATTAATATATAAAAACACCTGACAGAAAAATACGTCCAAAACAAAAAAAAAATCACACACCATTTCAAGAATTGCTGTCAAAGCATATTTTCATATTTTTATACAAAAAATAATCACTCGACGTTAAATTCGGTGAATATTGGGAATGGTGAAGGCATTCCTCTCAGATTTAATGGAATTTGATCATGATGACGAAGCAGTATGCATGCGCTAAAAGTCGGCAAAAGGATTTTTCTTTGAAAAATGAATGACGGACTAAAAATATAAAAATACTGTGGTAAGCCACAAAGTGATAAATCGTGCATAAAGACGAACTCTTGATAATCAGGGAACCGTTTCTGAGTTTGTTATATAAAATAGTCTCCGGTTTTCATTTCTATTGTAGTTGTAATGGCCTCACAAAAAATAACTGTAAGTATTGTTATTAAACATAACATAACATAAACTCACGCCTATATCCCCGAAGAGGTAGGCAGAGGTGCTAGTCCACATTTCGCCAGTTTATGTTTAGGTCAAAATGTAATAGGTGGCGAGTCTATTGCCATTAACCGGGCACTTATAAACCTCCGTTCAATACACACATAACTTCGAAAAACATTGAAAAGTCATTGGTGTGTGCCATGGTAAGACCTGGGATCTAACCCGAGACCTCGTCTCTGCATTACGCATACTACTATGCTCCCGCGGTTATTAATTCATTAAAAAAGTAGTTACTACTACGTACGTATTACGTATTACTTAATTGTAATCCACAACAGTCACATTGCAGTTGCATTTTGTTCGTGTTCCTGTTGTTGTTCTTGTGATATAGGATCACAATCATTGCACATGCATTGAGCCAACAATTTCGGTGCCACGATAACCCCTCCTCCTTTTACCATGATTTGGTTTATTTTTCTGTTACGGGAGTGGCTGGCGTCTGATCCCCAACTCAGGTAAAGTCTGCGTCAGTCCGCCAAAAACTAGTTAGTATTTATATATGTTAATATCACTTTCAAATAATTTAGCCTGTAGCTAAATGATTTGAAAATGAAAGTACCTCTATAATTTATTCAGTTTAGGTACATACAATTTGCTTTTATAGTATACAGAAAAAATATATGCAATTACTTATAAATATATACAAAAATGAAAACTCAAGGTACAGTTAATTAATGTTGAAGTGATTAATCAATTTCTCAGGGATATGGTAACTGATTAAAATTTTATAAATAAAATATAAAGCGATATATAAAATGAAATTAACAAATGAAACGGAATTTTCTTTGACATTAGGCACACACAATGTCAGGTATTTACTTCAATTCTCACACGCACTCAAGCGCGAAGATAAATAGCACCCGAAGGACTTTTAATGTAAGCGTACAAGATATAAATTTGCCAAAACCCGTCAAGGGACGTTTCAAGAAAAACACGACAGGATGAAAAGATACGTAGGTAGTAATGATTTTAGTCTAAAATCACTTTGATTTTACGAATGTCAAAGCTAATGAGCGTTTAGCAAATATTCAAGCTTTTGAGATAGGTAATCAGCGCAAGAGATTGCTTGAGTATGTCGGTATAATTTGTTTTAAATCACGTGCGTTTTTTTATATTAAACTTGAAGCTTTCAGTTTCAAGTTATTTCACAAAATGAGATAGAAAAAAGGAAAACGCAAATAGGTCACATTAATTGCTTCATAACAAAATATGTACCTAGTTGCTATCTTACTTTACTATACTTGATATAAAATTAAAACCCGACTACTGAAAAATTACGCTCTAAAAGTGTTAAACAAGAAAATATCAAGGACAGCTGTGGTCGTATGCCACTTTTCCTGTTTAACACTTATAAAGTGTGATTTTTCAGATGTCGGGTTTTAGTTTTAAACTTATTTTTTTAATTATATTATTTTGAGTCAAACAATGGGTAAAACAAAAAAAATAATTCAAATGTGATAATTAAGCCATTTCAGTTGATACTATACACGATACATTTATTTTTAAATACAATATTTTATGACCGCTAGAGGGCGCCACATTAGATTCGGTGTCAACACATCATATCGCCTATAACCAGCGGACGACTAAGACGCTTCTAACGTTACCTCATTTGCCCAGATTTAATAAATAGCTGAGGAGTTATGAGGGAACAGATGAACCTATTTACATACATGGCCTGTCAAAACCATAACCCTCCTTTGTTCGTAGCCAAGCGTACCTAAGTCGGGTAAAAATTACTTATAAACGTACCATTTACCTATGGGTAAAAGTTTATTCTGTTACCGTTAATATTACAAGCAGGCACTCCATTATTATTTTATTGTATAGATATATAGCTCCTTCCTTTACCATCAAATGCAAATATACTTAGGTATTTGAACTAGCACGGTTACTCATATTCCTCCGTGATCATGGTGCTTGCAACAGCGCCAAAATATCGGAGCTCGTGACAGTACATGGGAAATATTCCGATAGCTCTAATACAAATTCAAATAATTTCATCGCACGGCAATATTTTAGCTATCAATTTTCACATAACATATAGCCTTGAACGCTGTCAAAAGTTGTAAAATATATTATGTTGTGAGTTACAAATAATAAATACGGCAATATTTACTGACTACACTGTGGTAATCTACAATAAATTTATTATTATAACGAATTAACTGTTCTAAATATTATAGTACAGTGAAGTGAAAAATAACACGTTAGAAAAAATATCGATATTTGAAATTATTTATAGTTTTGAAAATATAAAAACAATACAGAAAATACCTATACAATCCTGCAGGTACAGGTATCAAAAAAAAATAATTTAGATAAATCCCAAGTACATTATATAGTCAATGATTATTTACGAAGAATAACAATATAATCAACGAAAACGTCAAAGAATAATATCAATATCAAAAAATATAAATAAAAAAAAATCCTGCTACTTGGCTTTGGCTCTAAAGGGGGCTGCGAGGCTGCCGTACATGCCCTGTCAACGTACCTTGGCTGCAATAGAGAAGAAGTCATTCTTAAAGTTGACTTGAAGAATGCCTTTAACTCAGTGAATAGGGACACACATTGTTGACGCAAGTGAAATTGGAAACCCCTAAAATTTATAAATTTTTTTGGCAATGTTATAGGTACCCCTCAAAATTACTATACAAGGACAACGTTTTAGAATCATCAGTTGGGTGTCAACAAGGTGACCCTCTTGGGCCACTCATTTTTAGCCTTGCTATACATCCTGTGATACGGCAGCTAAATTCTAAATTTAACGTGTGGTATCTAGAAGACGGGACCCTAGGAGGGTTAAAACAGTTTTAGAAGATTTGACTTTTTAAAAGATGAATTTAGATCCATTGGTTTACATTTAAATACAACTAAATGTGAAATTTTTCTTGATGATAACATAGACATCCTTTCAACATTATCAAAATTCAACGATTTGGCTCCAAATTTAAAAATTGTTCAAAAGGATTCTCTCCGCCTCCTTGGGTCCCCAATCCTAGAGGAAGTATATGACTCCTTCGTAGAAGAAAAGATTCGAAATTTCTGTGAAGTTTCGGACCAATTACAACAAATTAACATCCATTCTACTTTCACTATAATTCGGTATTGTCTTTTTGTTCCTAAATTTACACATGTTCTCCGCGCAACTCAACTGTTCAACTATTCGACTCTTTTAGGTAAAATGGATAGTGTGATTCGAAACACACTATGCAAAATTCTAAATGTGGATATGAACGACCGAGTCTGGCTTCAGGCATCCATGCCTGTGCGTCTAGGAGGGCTCGGCGTTCGCAAAATTACTGACGTAAGTCTGCCAGCATTTTTATCTTCGGTGCATGGCACGGATGAATTAGTTAGAAAAATCTTAACGCCTAGCCTAACTAATTCAGAAGTGCCAGGCATGGCCGAAGCTTTTAATGCTTGGAAAATGTTTTGCCCAAACGCTGATTTGCCAGCCAACCCAGCTTCCCAGAGACAATGGGACGTGCCGCTCTGCAACATGGTAAGAAAACATCTAATTTCTAGTTCTACCAATGTTGCGGAGCGTGCTCGCCTTTTGGCTGTGGGGGAATGGGAATCCGGTGTTTGGCTTCAGGCCCTACCGTCGCCTAACATTGGTACCATGTTGGACGATAACACCTTCCGTATCGCTGCTGGCCTTCGTTTAGGCGCTCCTTGCGTTTCTCCGTATCGATGTCGCTGTGGGGAAGAAGTTGGTAGCCTTGGACATCATGGTCTCTCTTGCAGCAGGAGCGCAGGACGGCTGTCGCGGCACGGGTATATCAATGACATAATCCGTCGGGCTCTTGTCACCGCTGGCGTTCCAGCCATATTAGAACCCACTGGCTTGGCGCGCGACGATGGCAAGAGGCCAGATGGAATGTCATTGGTGCCTTGGAAGATGGGAAGGCATTTGGTGTGGGATGCAACATGTGCTGACACCCTTGCGCCTTCACACCTTCCAGGAACTGCAAACTGCGCCTGCGCTGCTGCTGCGTCGGCAGAGACCCTCAAACGGCGCAAGTATAGTAATATAAGTGGTAATGACATATTTTAACCCGTTCGGGGTCGAGACGCTAGGATCATGGGGTCCAAGTGCCCGTCTTTTGTTTAGAGACATTTCTAAACGTTTAATTGACGCTATCCGTGATCAGAGGGCTGGTTTATTCTTTGCGCAAAGGATTGGTATTGCCATTGAACGTGGCAATGCCGGGAAGGTAGCCTTCTGGCCACCTTCCCGGTTGACATCGATGGGGAGGAATTCTTTGACGGCTGAACCTGCAGGATTATTTAGATATATATTCTTTTTTATATATATTTTAATTTCGATAACTTCCGAATAAAAAAAAATTATATAAATATATATACATATATATATTATATTTATTATATTTATTATATTATATTTTATATATATCGAATATTCTACAAATTATTAATTATATTATATTATAAAGAAATCGGACAGAGGCTCATCGAGGCGACCGGTGACACTCGTTCCGGGTCGTTCCTGGTCCAAAGGCTGTCCATTGCCATCCAACGTGGCAACGCAGCAAGTGTTGTGGGCACTTTTGCACCGGGAGCGATCAGGGGCGGGTTATTTGATTAGTAGTTTTGACATATTGTATTGTAACAAATGTATTCGATGTATTCTACAAATATATATATATTTGTAGAAT
This sequence comes from Eilema griseolum, assembly GCA_963662185.1. Lineage (NCBI taxonomy): Eukaryota > Metazoa > Arthropoda > Insecta > Lepidoptera > Erebidae > Eilema > Eilema griseolum. The sequence goes on from OY759246.1 coordinate 6,862,096, forward strand.
ATTCGACCCAGCGTGAATATTTTTTTTTGATTTTTGTAGTGCCCCTAAAGGTCAAAAACCGACGTTAGTAAAATTAGAAAATATTATTTTTGTATAAATAGCAAAGAACTAAACTTTATAAATATAATTTATACATTATGAAACAAAAGTCTAAGTTTGTTTTCATTTCATATTGCTAATGTGCATAATTCAGATCAAAGATTCTTTTAATGGCTCACAACGACATTTAAAATCGGAGAGATCGTTTAGCGAACATTAGACGATATTAAAGACAATTCTGTTTTCAAAAATGTTGTGCACCACTGATAAGAACAGTTTAAAAGTCGATTAACTTTGGTGACTAAACAACATTTTGACTGTTAATGTCCAAGTGTAAAATACAGATAAGACTTCAACTTTTTTCTTCACTCCAAACCAGTCAATTGCATGTGCTGTTGATTCCCTTTTGTTTCCGAACATTGTTTAATAATTATACGTGACCATAAAATAATCATAAAAATTTGTATAAAAATATTTTTTTTGTATCCTTCAATATATGAGCACAAAAATATGTATTATTCATTTTATGAATGATGCTTTTTTTTGGTATCCTTCAATATACTAAAACAAAAACCCTACATCACAAAAACACTCTCTAAAGTTGCCAATTGATTGTGTTAAATAGCCCTTTAGTTTTGATATACCTAGTACCTAATATTTTGATTTAACCGTTGTCATGTCGGTTTTCCGGACACGACGGTATTTCTGTCCAATTCAGCAGTCCGACTGGGAAAGTACCTCCTCCCTACAGAATACCGCGGCCATAAAAACCTAGTGTTGTGTTCTCGGTGGTGAGCAGGGTAACCAAAGCTCACTGGAGAGTTTTTGTGCTGTCAGTGGGAAGACCAAAAGCTTGCTTTGTCGTCAGTGTAAACGACAGAGAAACTTTTGTGCTGACAGGATTGGCAGCGCGAGTGTGTTTCCCTTGGTATTGCACACGTCCACAGGCTACGGTAACCACTTTCCATCAGGTGGACCGTGTGCTTGTCTGCCAACGAAGTGGTATAAAAAAAACTGCAATTCTCGACATTAGCCGTCTTCGGATATTTACAGACTTGATGAACATATTTATAGACGTAACGAATATAGTCAACGAACTAGCTTACGGAAACGATGTTACAATCACTTTTATTAAACATTGTTTTTAGATTACTTCACCCTAAGATATACATCATAATGTACCTACGCTTTCTGATAGGTATACGAGATACTTTGATGTTTTATGAACGGTATGAATAATTCATTCAGTTGCTGTAAAGTGAGTTTTCTTGTCTTTGGACATTCAAGTATTATTGTAAGTATCGTACACTCGGACAATGGAATAAAAGCTGGCAAACTTTCTGCTTAGTTTGGTTTAGAAACTCTAGAACCTTTATTGTAAAAGAGTAGAGTAAATAATTTAGTCTAGGTATGCTGAAAATAAGTTTGATAGCTAAAGAATTGAGTTATTGTTACGTTGATTTTCAAGTTTTTTTTAATACCACTTAGATTGCAGATATGTTCTTTCCATCAGTTGAGTCCTTGATGTAAAGTGGTTACCGTGGCTATTAAAAGAACATAAATTATTCTTGCTATTTTGAGAAAACTGTATTACTTACATACTGTACATAAGAATTATCTAAATAAACCTTTTTTGGTCAAGTGTGAGTTTAAAAAAAAAATGTATGTAGTTTTAATTTTTTTTCATGCAAAATGGGTTTATGTAATGATCATTTTAATCAAAAAATTTAAAATGTTTACCGCACTATGTACATTTTCTATGTCTTATATATATCTAGTATATATTTCGTGTATATTAGTATATATTTGGTTTTTGTACAACCAAATACCAAACAAACAAACCTGGTTTCATCAATTCTGTTTTAGCACTAGATACTGTTTTAACATGTGATTATTAATCAGCTTATAATAAATAGTGATACTTCGTAATATTAACAAAAAATGCACACATCTTATAAAGTATTAAAGAACTTAGCACTATTGGTACTCAAAGTTAAGGAATTAGATGAAACATAACAATATACTCGTATCTAACAAAATATGATATAATTTTCGTACGCTATCAATTTTTCGAGATTTATTGTCATAAACAAAACATAAGATTTAAAATGTTTTTATATAACGGCTTATTTATATATGGATATAATTCTAAAGGCAGATTAGACCGGAATATTTTTCAACATTTCATGTTTGCAATAAATAAAAGCATTGATGACAATAAATCTCGAAAACTTTTCACACACAAATACGTTATATGCTCTAAGATATATTGTACAACGTATGCATACTGAACGCCTGTAATTTTATCCGTAAATTGCTGTTTTAAGTCAACAATCTTCGCTTTATGGCTGTTCTTGTTATTTACTTATCTTAGAGGATTTTGTTCGTTTCGTTCACAAATCTTCAAGATGCGATCAAAGTTCTGTGTGGATTATGATGTGTTATGATTTGTTTCTTTAACGTTTTGTCATAAGTTTAAAACTAAAACCCGACTACAAAAAAGTAATAAACAAGAAAATATCAAGAAAAAATCAAGAATAGCTGTGGTCGTATGCCACTTTTTCCTAGAATGTATTGTTTTGTTAGACTAAGTGGCATACGACCACGGCTATCCTTGATATTTTCTTGTTTATTACTTTTTAGAGCGTGATTCTTTAGAAGTCGAGTTTAAGAAAACATCATTTTTTATTTATATTATTTTGGGGCTAGAAATAAGTAGAATTTATACATATTTAAAATGTCCTAAATAAGCCCTTTTAGTTGATACCAAACACGACATGTTTATATCAATTTTATTTTTAACACAGTACTTTATGATCGCTAGAGGGCACCACTTTAGATTCAGTAACTCGTCGTATAGCCTATAACCAGCGGACAACTAAGATACTTCTAACGATACCCTATTTGTTCAGTTCTAATAAGTGGTTGAGGAGTAATGACGGAACAGATGAACCTACATACATACATACATATATACACGCATACATACATAGCCTGTCAAAATCATAACCCTTCATTTGCTTCGCCGTAGTCGGGTAAAAAAACAAGTTAGGTCCCTAGAAAACTGAAACAATATATTAGAACTGAATCTGCTCCACTGTAACTTTGTATTGTTGTACGTTTTTGAAGAATTTACTTCGTTGATAATGTTTGTATTTCACTTTTGGCATTTCTCACGATAAATAAATAAGCGTTATCTAAATATGGCATCCAAATATTTCATTGCGTTTTATGAAATATGATATTATAGATTTCATAATAAGCAATGAAATATATAATTATCATTAAGACTTTGGACCCTGATTGCATCCGAGGCCACGACCTTGGAGCCTGTTTCCACCCACTCCCGAAATAGTCCTACGATTTTTGTTTCGTGATCTAGTATAACATAGAATTTTATTTTAACATTGCAATCACCCACCTAAAGTCATGCCATATTAGAAAGATGACGTTGTAGATATCAGTTATCTACATACAAAAATACAATGAAGAAACTGTCTTATAAAATCAGCATACATATAAATATAGTTTAAACTGAACCAAAATAGAAGAGGGTAAGAAATAAGGTAATTTTTTAAATTGTTTAACGGAGTATCGAAATGAAATAAATGGCACTTGGCACTTTTATAAGACCGCACCCCAGAGCAACTTTAAAATTTACAACAATTAATAAATAAATAAATAGTGTACAACATTTAGACCTTAACTTAACTTAATACCCCTTAACCAGCCTTAACTTAACTAGCATGTGTTATGGCATCTAAAATGCGGATAAACAAAGAAATAAACAGATCAATGCAAATATGTTCATCATAACTATTTGCACTGAGCGGGATACGAATCTAAGCCCCATGCATGCTTTCTGCATCGGCATAGAGGCAGTCACAATCAATTTTATAACATAACATAAACTCACGTCTATACCCCCAAAGGGGTAGGCAGAGGCTAGCACCTCTGCCCACCTTTGGGACTTTGCCTTCAGCTTACCATCAGGCAAGGCGAAGTCCAATTGACGTGTCCTATATAAAAAAAAAAAACCTCACCCACATTTCGCCAGTTTATGTTTGGGTCACAATGTAATAGGTAGGACCAATTCTATAATTGCACAAAAATACATATTTGTTCATAAACTATGTAGGTTTAAAGATATTTTATTTTCAAAAAAATAAAATAAGCATATTATATATAAGTAAGGAGTCGTAAGATCTAAGTCGTAATTCGTAAAATCGTAATACATTTTCACTTAGGTTTAAAGATATTTATTTTCAAAAAGACAATTACTTTGCCACTTACATGAAAACATAATTTACAATAAATATGCAATTTGTCGTTGAAAGTAGCCTGTAGACTAGACAAAAAAGAACACCTAGCAGTGAGATTAACAAATTAATAATGATCAGGTATGTACAATGATAATCGTGACTTAAAGATATTGAGAGAGTCACTTTTTGTGATGTTTAGTGGTAACTTATTATAAAGCTGAGCTCCCTCAAAAGTAATGCTTTTTTTTCCGTATTCGGTTCGTACTTTTGGTAATACCAGCGAGCTGGTTCGGCGAAGGCTGCGTTTACAGATCTGTGATTTGATTTTTCTATGTTCTAAAAGGATCTAAGGGACAGAAGCAAAAAGCAGATCTACCCTGCCTAGTAAGAAGGTAAAAAATTAATAAGCGTTATCAACATATGGCATCCCAATGTGACTACAGCTATAACTATTTCTATGAAAACAAGAACAGGGTTACTGACAATGTTTTGTAGGAGAAGCTATGATTTATTCCTATCGAAGCTTGGTAGATGAATGACATGATCAATATTGGAAGGACGTGATGTCTATATTAACGCTGGTAAGATGAAACGCCCTATTCGCGAACGTTCCGTGCGGTTGCCTCTGTGATGAAAGGGTACATTTATATGAAGATAGTGAACGTGAGTATGTGTCAAATATTATTCTATACTAGCTGACCCACTCCAGCTTCGCCCGGGGTATATTTTGAAGCTTCATATCTCTTTGAGCCCGTATGTTTTAGTCTTCAAAATATGTATGAAAAATTACCGGATTTGTTAACATTTATTATCAATGCTCCGCTCCCTTAAGTCGTAGCGTGATGATATATAGCCTAAAACCTTCCTCGATAAATGGACTACCCAACACTGAAAGAATTATTGAAATCGGACCAGTAGTTCCAGGTTAGCGCGTTGAAACAAACAAACAAACAAACAAACTCTGCAGCTTTATAATATTAGTATAGATTCTCAGCTTTAAAAATATCAATTTATCTTTTTAGGTTCAGTTATTTTAAATAAGCTCAATAAATGAAAACTACTATGTTAGATGTTAGGGAGTCGACCTTACGCTCAAAATGTGTCGGGTTCGAATCCTGGCTATTACACTACCGACGTGAACCCACTCCTAACACAAGCCATTTAGCTTAGCTGGAGGGGTTAGAGAGAATATCAGTAATTTCGGTTTTAATTTTTTTTATTTATCGTGTCAAAACTTAAGTAAGAAACTTTTTTTAAATCTGTGTAGATATGGTATTGTTTTTTAGATAGGTTTCCTTTGATCTATTGCCACCAAGATTGGTTTTAAAAAAGGTATTTTGTATCATAGCCCCTTAGTTTCCGGCACAGTAGAATTTGGACCACTCCATCTCTTCAAATGCGGTGTAGTATACAAGGTGACTAAGAGATAGGGCAGTTTAACATTAGGCATATATACAGCCCAGACTCCACCTCAGATGCATGGCTTGAGTCAACAATAGTCCCTGGAAGGCGACAATAGGCTCACCCCCTATTACGTGGGATCGATTTCAATGATTGGTGAAATGTGGGTGATAATACACCTCTGCGTAACCTTTTGTATGATGATTTTTTACTTGACCTGCTGAGTAGCCATTTCCTTGTTATAGCACAGGACGTGATATCGAATGATTATTGATGTTATCTTAGGGAATTCACGTCCCGTGTGGTTGCCATATATCTATCAAAGTCGCTCAACGAGCTATTGAGAGGGCTATGCTCGCTATTTCGAAATGATGATATCCGTAGGAGAACAAAAGTAACCGACGTAGCCCAGCGGATTAGCTCGTTGAAGTGGCAACGGGCGGGACACATAGCGCGCAGAACAGATGGCCGAGGGAGCAAAAAAGTTCTGGAATGGCGACCGCATACAGGCAAACGTAGCGTAGGACGCCCAACGGCCAGGTGGAGGGACGACCTCATGAAGGTCGCCGGGAAGCGCTGGATGCGGGCTGCTATAGATCGGTCATTCTAGAAGTCTGTGGGAGAGGCCTATGTTCAACAGTGGACTATGTGTGGCTGACATGATGATGATGATGATGATGATGTATGTATCTTAAATACTAGCCTAAACTATACTTCAAACTATAATCTATCTCTGTACAAGATTTCAGCCAGATCGTGATTGAATAACAAACATCCAAACATCTTCACAAACTTTCTCATAATATAATATTAAGTAGGATGTCAAAGTTTTTGATATCAATTAGTTACGGAATATGATATTTATGTACAGAACAATCACTGTCGGCTTTGTAATTCATTGTATCCTGATACCACTTTGTTGAAGTTATACCACAAAATACATATTACGAGATATTGCCTGTCAGGTTTAATTTCGTTTATCACTTTGATATTCTATTGAGATCCGAAAGGTCTTTTGCTTTTGAGGCAATATATTATTATAACTCTCAGTACAGAAGATCATGTTATCGTAACATAATTTCATATCGTTATAGTGATAGAATATATTGACAAACGTAGATGAACAATGTGGAAAATTAGTTTCTTGTTTAATCAATGTTAATAGAATTGTTTGAAAGTATATTTTAAAAGTTTAGTGGCTAAGAATTCAACCTTACGATCAAGAAGTCTGCAATACACTACCGTTGTTTATATATAATAAAAAAATTGCCTTCTATAAAATCACATATTGCAATGTTTAGTTAGTTCCCTAGTAAGATAAATATTTCGTGTTTAAAATCAACTGAAAGGGCTTAATTAGTACATTTCAAAAATGTTTAATTATAGCTGTTACTTACCCCAAAGTAATATAAACAAATAAATAAGTTAAAAACTAAAACCCGACTACTGGAAAATCACGCCACAAAACCATTAATCAAGAAAATACCAAGGATAGATGTGGTCGTATGCCACTTAGTCTAACAGAACAATACCTTCTTGGGCAAAGTGGCATATGACCACGGCTATCCTTATATTTTCTTGTTTAATATTTTAACGGAAAATTTTAAAAATAAAAATGAATTTAACTTTTTATTCTTTCTTTCTTCGTGTTTCCATTCGGATAAAATTTAGAATTTTCAAAATACTTTCTGAGTAAATGCTTAAAACATGAAATACATTACATTGGATTTAAAATGTTACATTGGAGCCAGGTAGCCTGGGTATCTTAAAAACTCGAATCAATAGGTTGCTTAAATGTATTTCTTGGTTAACCACATCATCAGTTACTATCAGGATAGATAGAGATCAAACATGAGACGATTAGTGATAAAAGAAATGAATGGACGCAAATATGACCGTAGTTTAAGGTATATCGTAGTGCAACAAAGTAATCACCAGAATTAATCCTGGTAGAAAAATGAGATGGTTAAATGTAATATTTCGCAAATGTAATATGAGAGGTCCAGAGTAAGCCTCATGTAATGTAGTTACTTACAGACCGCAAAGGTCACAAATTTTGGCACGCGTGTGGAGGCTTTATGAGATTACTATTTATAAATATTGCAGAACAGGAGGTTGAATATTCGTCGATTTTAATATTCATGGGCGGTCATTGCACAGGGCAATCTTTGGACGGCAGTTTGCCTGATGGAATGGGCTATTTGACAAGGTTTCCTCCCAATATCGCTAATATCTTAGTTTATAATCAAATTATGCAAAATAAGATATTACCTAACTAAACTGCAACTATGACTTTTTATTATTTTTAATTCCCAAAGTAAGTCAAAATATAAACAATCAAATTCAGTCCCAAATTAAAACTTTTTAGATTTCACATTAAATTACAAACTATTTATTTTTTATTTATTTATTATATACTTTATTGTACACCATTAATACATAACATTACTAAAGTCTATATAACAAGGGATCAGTATAATGGGCGGCCTTATCGCTTTAAGCGATTTCTGCCAGGCAACCTTTGGATGGTGATTAAAGTTGTAGGAATGAGTGGTAGTTGTTTACTTTTTTTTACTTTTATTATGAACTATATTTGTGTAAAATTGAAATGTGAAATTCTCTTGAACTCAATATATTTACATTACGCGCAACTGGAGTGTGACGTCACTCGCAAGCACGATTTTGAATGGAGCGTTTTCGGCCGGTTTGAGAAATTTAATTTTCAAAATCAAATATCTTCAAAACTGTTTGCCGTAGGAATATTTCTCTTTCGCATTTCATTATATATGATTATATAAAGATATAATTTATCAACAATAAGGAAATAGTCAAATAGCCTATTAAGTTGATGGTAGTTTATCAAATTGGGAATAAGCTGTAAATTATTTGCTTGTTCTTGTGACTAATAATAGCAATTGCAAACAAAGGTTGCACACGTTTAGGCTGTCATCAGTAACTATCTTTAATTCTATTACTAAACGGAATCTACTTTCGGCTCTTTAAGTTCTTCATTTAAATAAGTGCCATTTACGAAAACTTCCATTAGTACCAATTCATTGATATCTGTAGTTATAAAATAGTGATGTTGTTTCATTTGAATTTGCATTAACAACATCTCTTCATGACTATTGATATTCAATAGAAAGATGAGAAATAATATTTCATTTAACTATTCGTAGCAAAGCGTACCAGCATGCTTAAATTTCACAATTACGTAAGCAATTTGCGAGCAATGTAACTGACTGTCACAATATCTGTGTAATAAAAATTCATGTGTACCAGGTGTGATGCCATAACATCACTAAAATTACATTTCGCCTGGGTTCTGACAATACAAATTTGACAAGAGACATGAATGTCATCTAGGTTCATTTTACAATATAAGTATAGGGTTGATACACTTATGCCGTATTATTAACCATAGGATAGTATTTTTTTAGTTCTGCTTATTCAATACAACTTGCATCCGAATAATATATTTGTACATATCTATAGGTATCTATTGTTAATTATTTCTAAAGGAAAAAAATATGAGTTGCTATGTAGCAAACTTGACCATGTTAAGATAATATAAACAAAAAAACTAATACACAAAATACAGGCTGGTGACAAATCATAGGTCTCAGATTTAATAAGATTGTTGTGTAGAGCTTTGAAATGGTGCATAGTATAAGTGGTCTCAATTAACGTCCCTACCGAGTATTAACCTTGCATGTATAAAAAAAATTCACCATTTGTAAGAAATCTGAGATATACTATTCAGCCACACTTAAAATTACTGTACGATTTTCACTCTCCGGAACAAAACTTCTAAAATCGAAATAATGAAACTATTTTTGAAATTTACTCGGGTCGAGTTATTTACCTAACAAAGAGGCTTTGTTAGCTGCTTGACATTACATTTGACATTGCACTGATTAGTTTAACATTTATTTATGTATGCCTTGAGTCAACAATAGTGCCCAGGAGACGGCAATCACCTCCTTTACGTAAGACCGAATTCAATTTAACCTCGTAGCTCCAAATATCAAAATTTTGGAGAAAGCTTCCCTGCGCCTCCTAGGGTCCCCAGTTTTGGAAGATGAATTTCATACATTTATCGAGGAAAAAATTCAAAATTTTGAATACATCACAGATCATTTGCAAAAAATAAGTGTTCATTCCGCCTTTACTATACTTCGGTTTTGCCTTTTAGTCCCTAAATTTACACATGCACTTCGGACATCCCAGTTTTGGCAACATTTGACACTTTTGACAAAAGTTGACAACATTCTGCAAAACACACTCAGCACAATTTTAAATGTGGCCTTGAATGACCGTGCCTGGCTCCAAGCGTCCTTACTAGTTCGCTTGGGTGGTCTCGGCGTTCGCAAAATTTCAGACGTTAGCCTTCCAGCATTTCTGTCGTCGGTGCACAGCACTGAGGAGTTAACCAGGAAAATTCTCATAAACACACATGTTAACTCTGAGGTGTCATGTAAGTCCGATGCTATTAATGCTTGGAAGGCTGCTTGCCCAACACTGAGTTGCCTGGTAACCCTTTCTCCCAGAGACAATGGGATGCGCCGCTCTGCAGGCTGGTAAGAGATACTTTAATACACACATCTTCCCATGTTACAGAACGTGCGCGCCTTCTGGCTGTGGGGGAATGGGAGTCAGGCCTCTGGATTCAGGCACTTCCATCGCCCAACATAGGCACTATGTTGGATGATACTACTTTCCGCCTTGCCACTTGCCTACGCTTAGGAGCGCCGTGCGTTTCTCCGCATCATTGCCAGTGCGGTGAAGCTGTCGACAGTCTTGGGCACCATGGCCTTTCATGCAGCAGAAGCGCTGGGCGTATACCGCGACACGCCTGCATCAACGACATTATCCGCCGTGCTCTAGCTACCGCTGGCGTGCCAGCCATTCGTGAACCTAAAGGGCTGGTGCGTAGCGATGGCAAGAGACCGGATAGTATGTCGTTGCTACCTTGGAAGATGGGTAGACCTTTGGTGTGGGACGCTACGTGCATCGACACTCTTGCGCCTTCACATCTTTCAAGCACAGCAGGGTGTGCCGGTGCTGCTGCTGCATCTGAGGAAAACCTCAAACGGCGCAAATACTGTAACCTGACAGGTGATTATGTTTTTGAGCCGTTTGGGATTGAAACGTTAGGGACGTGGGGTCCAAGTGCTCGGTCTCTATATAAAGACTTGGCAAAGCAGCTGATCGACACTACGCGTGACCAAAAGGCTGGTTATTATCTTGCACAGAGGATAAGCATTGCCATTCAACGTGGCAATGCTGCCAACCTTCTGGGTACGTTACCGGTCGGTGATGATGCGGAGGAATTTCATGACGCATTATGTATGTGATTTTTATGTTTATTTTATTTTAGTGTATTTTAGTAGCTATCTAATAATAGTTTTAGTTTTAATTTTCAATTGCATTGTAATAAATTTTGGCTATATTCAATAATTGGTGAAATGTGGGTGTGTGTCATTTATATATGTATGTATGTTATTTATGTTTTTTTTTATATAGGAAACGTCAATTAGATTTATTTAGTCAAAAGGAAATTAATAATAATTAAATGACAATAAGATACCTATTGCCTGGGGTATACCTATATCTTATATGACTTTTTACTTTAAAAACTCCACTTCATGTATTCTGCTTTTGCCTCTCACTATATTGCAATTCCCATGTGCACTCCCGGATTTGCTAGCAGAGAACTCAACTTTTGAGCTAAGTTCGCCTTTGTACATCCCATCTCATTACACTGTATAACAAATGTTAATTATGAGTACATTAAAGAATAAATAAAATAAAGATAGTACTATTTTATTTTCCTTTCTTAATTGCTGCACAAATGTACCATGGTGAGTGCTCTGATGAGCTCTTCCAATTAGTCCCACCCTCCCCTTTCCTACACAGGACAACACGTGCAGGTCCTAGATGTCACCCGCACACGGTGCAGAACATCCGATCAAGAACCAAGCGGTTCCGTGACTCTTTCCTCTGTCGCACCATTAAGGTCTGGAATTCATTACCAGCTGACGTGTTTCCTTCTTCCTACAGTCCCGGGTCCTTAAAGCGGGGCGTGAAAAAGCATATGATGAGACCGTCAAGCTGAGTGTCACCATTGTCACACGGTATGTGTAAGTAATGGTGACCCTCTTTTCTGAGACTTTGCCTTCAGCTTACCATCAGGCAAGGCGATGTCTAATTGACGTATTCTAAATAAAAAAAAAAACAGCGTCGAGATACTTTTGTACTATGCAAACGTTTTATTAAAAAAAAATTAAAGACAACATAAATAATGTGATCTTCATTTCAGTTCATAATGTTATGTTCCTCAATGATTGGGATTTGAATCCATTTTATTTATTTGTGCAAAAATTCTCAATACGAAGTTTTTATATACCGGCATTGTGTTTGAACGGTTGAATGGCTGGGTATATGTGTACTTTCAATGACGCCATGATGCCCATAAATGCGGGTATATGTTTTTGATATCACACAGTAAATATTGATGGGATAATTCCATTTGAATTGGTTAGGTCCACTGTTATTTGGCGAAATTTTCCGCTTCAGAATTGCATTCATATTTTATTTTAAATGTTTTCCTCTATTCGTGTTGTTGACCGAAATGTATGTTGAGTTATTGAAAATCAAAAGTATAATGATTGTGTATTTTTTCATAATCCACTAGGTACTATTGCAATCGGCTCGGTCTTTTTTTTTTTTACGTGCGCAAAATCCCCACGGATACCCCCCCGCCGGAGCCGGTGGTGGAGGTTATGTCGGACTCGAACTGACTAAAACGCACGCCGCCTGTGGGTCGCTTTGGTTGCCGAAGGTGAGGTTGACAGGCATATCCCTCGCACCCCGGCCGACCCAGGGCCATCTCTCACGATCTGGCCCTCTTCTCGGGTGTGGGGACTACAGAGTCCCCAACTCGACCCCGGAAACGGAGAGGCGCGCCGAGCGCGCCACCGCCGCGGCCTGCTTCTGCCAGGGTGACAGGCGGCTCCACCTGTCACCCCCAGGCCGGCGCTCATGGGGGGCGGAGGTCGTTCATCGACCTCTGACGCCCGAATCGGCTCGGCCTGTATGTTTTTGAATTTTTTTATGTAATACACGTAAACTTGACTTCATCTCGCCTCGAGTTCAGAATGAGGGTCGAAATTCTCTTTTTTATACCACTTAGGTGGCAGAAAAGCACACCACCCACCTAATGGGAGGTGATTACCGTGGCCTAAGGATGTATGCAACACCAGGAGAAACACTGAAGAAACCTTTTAATGCCTGTCTTGAAGAACCCCATATTTTATTTGTATGCTTTTTGTATGCTCCATGGTTTTGTATGTCTTTTTACTATCTCTATACTTCTTCTCTAAAACGCAGGTAATAGATAAAAAAACGGTATAACTTAATTAGTGGAAGTAAACACAAAAATATAATATAGTGCAAATCTGAAATTCAAAAATATAATAATAGGGTTCATTTATTGCTATTTTTCTATTTAAATAGCAATAAATGAACCCTATCATTATATTTCTGAATTTACGATTATTGATGATAAAGTTAAATTGGATTCAATAGTTTTGTCACCTCGAAAAATATTTTAACACTTTGCCTTTAAAAGTCGCTAAAATCGATATAATCTAAAAACACTTACCCGAGGCGTGTTAGTCGAAAACTTTTTCATTCGACAGACTCCTTCAAATATTATGTGTTTTATGAAATTTAGTAAGGGAACTTAGTACGCTTAAACTTAAATGTGGAGAGTAAACTTTGTTGAGAGCTTGTGAACCGCCATCTGGTCGGGTACAAGTTTGAAACTCACCTAAGGCACATAGAGACAGAGAGACGCAGTGTAGATAAAGTTTTTTTTCTTTAATTTCTGTTCAATGTATTCTAAAATACTTTTCTTGTACTTTGACAATTTTAAAGGCTAGAATATTTTCAAAAACCAAGCGATCCAAATATCTTTAGCGGTTTACTCGTGGTCGGTAGGAAGCGTCGATAGCTTAGTCTTTAAGGAGTCGACCTTACGATCGAGAGGTCCCGGGTTCGAATTCTGGCCATTATACTACCGAATAATCTAGTTCTAATGTAGTTCGCTGAGTTTCTTGCTGGTTCTTCTCAGTAGAACTAATCTACCGAACCAGCGAAAGAATCATTTTCCAATGGTTTATTTTTACATTATTTAATATTTTTATATTATTTCTTGACATACATAATTATGTAATTGTGAAGTTTTGACGTTCATATGTGCTCTCTATGTGCCTAAACTGAATAAATCAAATTGATTCTTTGATTCTTTGACGTGAACCAATTCTTAGCACAAGTTATTTAGCTTAGTCCAACTAAGCTTAATTTAGTAGCAGGATTAGTACTTGCGGTTGCTAAACTAAAAGATACAGTCGCGCCCCTATAAAATGTATAAGTAAACCAAATTTATAACATCTATGTAATCTAATTTTGCATATCATCTAAATGAATCATCCAACAGTAGATAATACAAACGATAATAATTATGAATTAAGTTAAATAAGAGCTTAGTTAGCTCTGAGTTGAACACAAGACTGATCAACCTGTTTCTCCTTAAATCTCAAGAATCATATGATACACAAAAAAAAAACTGAACCTACAATTATATATACATATAATAAAATCACGCCTTTATCCCCGGAGGGGTAGGCAAAAGGTGAATTAACACCCACATTTCACCAATCTTTGAATTCGGTCCTACGTAATAGGGGGTGAGCCTATTGCCGTCTTCCGGGCACTATTATTGACTCACACCATGCATGCTGAGTATGGGCTGTATATATCTGTCTGATGTTAAACAGTTCTATCCCTTAGTCGCCTTGTACATAGGAAGACATGGGGTGGTCCAAATTCTACTCTGCCGGGAAGCACGCGGTCTAAGTATAAAACAACACCTTACACGGGAGTTATCACGGACAACCTGCCGCCAAACAGTCTGATATCGTGGAAAAAAGACAGCTTCTTGTCACTGAACTGGACCGGATCTTGAATCACATTTCTCAATGGGGCTCTGAGAACATGGTCGAGTTCAATGCCAAGAAGACGCAGGCTTGTGCGTTCACAGCAAAGGTATCTTCTTTCCTTCCCCTTCCCACTCTTCAGAGCACGCCACTACCACTGCAGGACAATCTCAATATCCTAGGCATGGATTTACGCTGCAAACTGAATAACAGAAATTACATCGAGAGCATCATCAAAACAGCCTCGCGGAAACTCGGACTCCTGAACATAGTGAGACTTTTTTCACGCCGGAGCAGCGGTGTCTTCTCTATAAGACACAAATTCGCTCCTGGGTGGAATACTGCTCGCATCTCTGGGATGGCTCCGCGAAATACCTACTAGATGCTCTCGACAGGTTGCAGCGACGCGCGATCCGAACTATTGGGAACCCTGAGGTCACAAACACCCTCGAGCCTTTGCAGATGCGTAGAGATATGGCTTCCTTGGCTGTATTTTACCGTCTCTACCATGGTGAGTGTTCTGACAAGCTCTTCCAACTAATCCCACCATCTCCTTTCCTACATAGGACAACACGTGCAGGCCTTAGATATCACCCTCACACTGTGCAGAATATACGAGCAAGAACCAAGCGGTTTGGAGACTCTTTTCTTTGCCGCACCACCAAGACCTGGAATTCATTACCAGCACACGTGTTTCCTTCTTCCTACAGTCCCGGGCCTTTAAGCGGGGCGTGAAAAAGCATCTGATGAGGCCGCTAAGCTGAATGCCACCATTGTAGCACTTAGTGTCTGTAATGGTGACTGGTTGCGCCGATGTAGAATCTGTTTTTTGACGCGGAAACACACTCCTTCTATACCCATCTCCCCTCCAGCACTATCCATAGTATAGTACTAGATATAGTTTCCGTCCGCCATTTGTGATATATAGACACTCACTCCCTTTTTGAACTAGCCAGCGTAAAGGCGGACCGCGCGCGCGTCTCTCAGAAATGAATAATATTTGTTGCATTTTAACCGCTTCATAGACCTTTACCGATCGGATTGTGCCTCTCGTGTGTCCCTCAAGTGATTTAGTGATGTGGACGGCAGCTCCTGAGCAAGGAAGAGAAGATCCGTGTACCGGCTGCGATGAAAACACGTGGTGTCGTGAAGGTTAGTGCATCCTCTCCTAATTTCTCGGGCTGCATTCATTGCCTGGATCACATCCGCGGCAACCCGGTCACCTGTCTTGTTTGTGTGTAAAGCGTCAATGGAACAGTTATCTTCATCCCCGCAATACAGTCCACTAGCGCACGTGGCCAATCGCGCCACCATTCTATGGTCCTGATCGAGCCGGATTCTTAGCCGTAGTTCGTATTTTGTTATTATTCTAATGGGAATAAGCGCACCGCACAAATGCCTGGTTATTTTAGTAGAAAACCCCGCATCTAGACATTTAGGATTAGATTTGTTGTCCGTTCGCCGCTGGCTCGCATCGTACCTACCTAGTACATACATAGGTTAGGTATCGTATCAACACTTAGTCGTAGTTCGCAATTTTCGCACCGCGCCTAAATACCTAGTTATTTTAGTAGAAAACCCCGCATCTAGGCATTTAGGCTTAGATCTTAGGTATACTAGACACCCTAGTGCATAGGCACAGTGTAATACCTAACGCATTTGGCTTTGTTTTATTTTTTTTCAATTAAGTTGTTCGTTCGCCGCTAGCTCGCATCGTATTTACCTAATACCTACGTGGGTAGATACGTGGTTGTACCTACCTCGCCCGCATCTCATTCCAATTCATACGAAAGTATTTTAATTTGAATAGATATTACGCAATACTTAATCTCTGAAATAATAGTTGAACCTAGACAGCGGTCTGGCTCGCGTAGGTACGATCTGGCTGTTGCTAGGCGCGTTTTGTTCAAGCGTGCATTCACAGTTGTAAATACCTACCTACCTGCAGAGTATCGCTCGCGTCGCGTCGCTGCTCTGTACCGCTAAGATTGAGTCATTTCATATTTGTTGTTTACCGCACTTTAGTTTGAGATTTAATTGTAAACATGTCCCCAAAGGTTGATAAGACCGGTAAGGTTCAATTGAAACTTTTATACGCTAAAAAAGAAATGATTTACTCTCGCGTACAATCGATTTATGATAATGCACTTAAAACCTCTGATTTGGCCATTAGAGATTCGTTCTTGTGTTCTATAGAAAACTTAGATAGTCTACGCGCGGATTTCGAAACCTTAGTACATGACATCAACGTTTTAGAGTTGAATTTGGATCCCGATTACTCAGTGAGTTATCAAGCCTTGTCGTCGTTTGACGATTTGTATTGTCGTATCAAGCGCGTCGCTAGGAGTTTGGAGAAACCGTCTGACCGACCCAACCCCACTCGCGACCGACCTAAGTTGCCACCAATTCAAATACCCGAATTTGATGGTAACATTCGCAATTGGTGTCTATTTATAGATAGTTTTGAGAATACAATAGATAAGAACGATTCGTTGACAGATCACGAAAAATTGCATTATCTCGTTGAAAAATTGACTGGTAAAGCTATAACCGTTTGCGCTGGAATTACGTTTAGTGCCGAGAATTATAATTTAATTCTAAATACTTTGAAAGCTAAGTATGAGGATAAAAGATCGGTAGCTAACGCCTATTTAGATCAGATGTTTGATTTGAAATCTATTACGGCATGTAACGATCAAAACTTAGAGAAATTTCTAGATACTTTCGCGTCAGCTGTTCGCGCCGTAAAGAACCTAAAGATCGATGACCTCTGCGACTTCGTGTTTTTGTATATGGGTTTAAAGAAATTAGATTCCGAAACCATTCGTTTGTTTGAGTCGGATCATCGCGGCAATAAAATTCCTAAGTTCGAAGACTTAGAAAGTTTTGTTCGCGAGCATATAAAAGTATTGCAACGCTCTTCATCGAAACATGAAGGCGCGAAGAAGGTTGTTACTTCTGAACGCAAAATAGATGCCTCATCGAGGTCACTGAGGTCAACTCATACTTATGTTAATACCGCACCAGCACATGTACAATCACCTGTTTGCTCTTTGTGTAATACTCATCATTCGCAACTGTACAAGTGTCCTGGTTTCCTAAAATTGTCGCCTAGTGATCGTTATAAATTTGTTCGCGCTAATAATTTTTGTTTTAATTGTCTCGGTACTAAACACCGCGTTGTTTTATGTAATAGTGGAAATGGTTGTCGCAAATGTCAAGCGAGACACCACACTTTGCTTCATTTCGAGAATAGTAATGCCGCATCCAATGTGAGCACAGTTGGCCCGTCGAGCGGTGACACACGGCAGCCTGCGCCACGGCCGCCGCCCGCGCTCGCGCGCGCTCCGGCCGGCCCGGAGACCGCTGCGAATGACGTCACCTTGTGTTCGTTCTCCGCTAGCGCTGCACTCACTACTGTGTGTCTTGCGACCGCTCGCGTTGTTATTGTTGATGCATTAGGTAAACCGCACATTGTTCGAGCGCTATTAGATGGCGCTTCGCAAAGTAATTTTATTACTCAAGATTGTTGCCAACGTCTTGGTTTCAATGTTGATAAGCGTTCAACCCATTCAGTGGTGAAAGGGTTTGGGGGTTTGCAGTCAGCTGTTCATGGCACCATTAAAACAAGGTTTGGATCTCGTTTTAATAATAATATTTGGTTTGACATGGATTCGCTCGTTACAGATAAAATAACTGAACAGTTGCCTACCGTCCCAGTTGACACGTCTTTATTAACGAAATTTAAAGACTTGCCTTTAGCTGATGAGACTTACGCTGTTCCTGGAGTCGTCGATATATTGATCGGCGCTTCGATTCTCCCGCACCTCCAGTTATCACGTAAGGTTCAAGGGGGACCGACGTACCCCGCTCCGCACGCCCTGGAAACAGTTCTGGGTTTTGTTATAATTGGTTCTGCACCCGCTTCTATAGATAGTTTTAGTCACTCGACTGCCTCGTTCTGTTGCACCGTCGAGCCGCCACTGGAGTCTACCATCCGCAAGTTTTGGGAGATTGAAGAGGTCAATGTCCCACCAATCCTAAGCCCTGATGACAAGATGGCTGAGGAGATTTATTGTCGCACGACTACTCGTGATGAGCAGGGTCGTTATGTTGTCGCGCTCCCTTTCAAGGGAGATATTTTTTCGCTCGGTGACTCCCGTGCATCCGCTGAAAGACGCTTTCTTTGTTTAGAACGAAAGATGCAGGCGTCTCCAAAGTTAAAGCAAGCCTATGATGAGGTTGTTAACGAATATTTAGATAAAGGTTACATCTCACCTGCGCCTGCGGACACTGACGAGACCCAGCCTTCGTACGTTATCCCGCACCACGGAGTTATTAGAGAAGATAAGCTTACTACTAAACTCCGCGTAGTTTTAGATGGCAGTGCTAAGACTAGCACTTCCGTGTCGCTTAATGACATTTTGTATTGTGGTCAAAATCTTTAAGGTAATTTATTTGACATAATTGTAAATTTTCGCTTATTCGCTGTTGCACTCTCTGCAGATATTCGACAAATGTTTTTGTGCCTTGAAGTGCGCAAACCCGATCGTAGGTTTCAACGATTTTTGTATAGATTTTCACCGCAAGAACCTTTAATGGTTTACGAGTTTAATCGTGTTTGCTTCGGGCTTAAATCTAGCCCTTTTCACGCACTTCGCACCGTCAAGCAGTTGGCCGCTGACGAGGGCGATGCATTTCCGAAAGCGAGAGCCACCATTGAGACTGGCTTATACATGGACGACTTCGTGTATAGTGTAGATAGCGAGGCCGAGGCTGTCGAGACGGCCGCTCAAGTTATAAGTCTCATGAAGGCTGGTCAATTTGATCTCGTGAAATGGACGAGCAACTCGCAAACTGCGTTAGAGTCGATTCCACCGTCGCACCGATTATCTTCGGTTAAGGAATTCGATGAAAGTGATACGCACAAGGTGCTTGGTTTAAGCTGGTCGCCCGCATCTGATACGTTTAGTTTGAAAAGTAGTTCGACCCCGCAAACTTGTACTAAACGCATTATCCTGTCGTGTGTGGCACGGATATGGGACGTAATGGGATTCGTAGCTCCTGTCGTTTTGTACGCCAAACTACTTATAAAAGAGCTTTGGCTTTCCAATTGTGATTGGGACGACACCGCGCCCGACAACATTGCTAAGTTGTGGGCTCGCTTTAGAAAAGAACTTTCTGTGCTTGACCAAATACAAATTCCGCGTCATGTAGGTATATCGCAACATAGTGTTGTTACGGTAGTAGGCTTCGCGGACGCTAGTGAGAGGGCGTATGGAGGAGTAGTCTATTTTCATGTCTCGAATGTAGGTAAGGTTTCAATTAGCCTTATAAGCGCGAAATCAAAGGTCTCTCCCCGTAAGGTCGTCTCTCTGGCACGCCTCGAGCTATGCGCTTTACTATTGTTAGTTAGATTGATCACCTCTATCGCCAATGCTTGTAGTAGTCGCATTAATATTAGTAGAATCTTAGCTTTTTCGGACTCAACAGTCGCTTTGTGTTGGGCCCACTCTTCGCCCCATCGTTGGGACACATTCGTCTCTAATAGAGTGGCAAAAATTCAATCGGAATTAGCGCCACAAAATCTCTTTCACGTTGCTGGCACCGACAACCCAGCCGATTGTCTCTCTCGTGGATTGCTTCCTTCGCAAATTTTGGATCACCCGTTGTGGTTTAGTGGACCGTCCTGGATTCATGCCGCGTTAGATAAGTGGCCAGTTAGTCAATTCAATCCCACTACGGTTTCCGAACCACCCGAGGAAAAGAAGCACTCGCTTGTTGTATCGGTCCCGCGTGAAGAGTCCCTTATTTTGTTGTTGGCTAATCGCGTCTCGTCTTGGTCGAGACTGTTGCGTTGTGTTGTTTATGTAGGCCGATTTTTGAGAATTTTATCTACGCGCGGTCATATAACCGCCGCTGATTTAGATAAAGCTGAATTGGTCATACTTCGCGAGTTGCCGAAATGTTATTTTGCTTCTGAATTTAAAAATTTAGAATTTAACAAACCTTGTAGTCGTTCTTTCCGACACTTGAAACCATTTTTGGAAGATGGACTCATTCGAGTAGGTGGTCGTTTGAGAAATTCAGGTTTAGGATTTGAACAAAGGCACCCAGTAGTTCTCCCGCGTAAGGACCACGTATTAGATTTGTTAGTAGATTATCATCATAAGGTGAATTGTCACGCTGGTCCCGATTTGTTAATGTCTATTTTGAGACAGAAATACTGGATAATTTCCGCTCGTAATTTGATTCGCGCTAGAGTACACAGATGTGTACCTTGTTTTAAACTCCGCCCGCGTTTTATCGCGCCTGAAATGGCCGATCATCGCTCTTGTCGTGTTGTTCAATCCGCAAAACCTTTCGTACACACCGGCACAGACTTTGCTGGGCCTTTCAAGGTCACCATTGCTCGTGGTCGTGGCATTCGCTCCACGAAAGCTTATGTTTGTTTGTTCATTTGTATGACAACTCGCGCGGTTCATATAGAGTTGACCGGTGATTTAAGTACGCCAAATTTTATGTCCGCTTTTAAACGTTTTTTGTCGCGTCGGGGTCCGGTTAAGCGCATGTATTCGGACAACGGTACAAACTATGTAGGGGCCCGACGTAGTATTTCGGAATTGCACGCATTCTTACGGTCTAAGTACTACCAAAGTGAATTCGCTCACATCTTAGCCGAAAATCGCATTGAATGGTACTTTAACACGCCTGCAGCTAGTCATTTTTGTGGTAATTGGGAAGCGAATATTAAAAGCCTTAAGTCGCATCTGTTTCGCGTCATAGGCGAACAGATTCTCTGGTTCGAGGAGTTGAGTACCGTACTTGCTCAAGTAGAGGCGGTGATGAACACGCGTCCGCTGTGTCGGACTCTATCTAGCGATCCGTCAGAGCCATTAGCGCTGACGCCAGCTCACTTCTTAAATACGACTCCTCTAAAATATTTGCCCGCAATAGATGTTGAAGACGATAGAATGCACCTTCTAACTCGTCACGCTCTTTTGGATAAGTTGGTCCAATCGTTTTGGAATCGTTGGAGAACCGATTATTTGCACACGCTGCAGTCACGTCAAAAATGGAATACTCCATCCAACCCAATTACTGTAGGTACGGTGGTAGTCCTTATGACTGAGAATGCGCCTCCTTTACATTGGCCTCTAGGAGTAGTAGAGGAAATTTTTCCCGATGCCCGCGGGATAACTCGTGTTGTACGGGTTAAAACTGCAACCGGATCGTATCTGCGCCCGGTTGTTCGCCTCTGCCCTCTGCCTAGCCAGCAGTAGGCACGAGTTCCAATCTATGTTTATATTTTAGTTGTTATTTCCCAAACCTAGATTTAGATTAGACATTAGATTTGTTCCACATTTTTCGTTTCGAAGGTAACTCTTCAAGCCGGGGGGAATGGTTGCGCCGATGTAGAATCTGTTTTTTGACGCGGAAACACACTCCTTCTATACCCATCTCCCCTCCAGCACTAACCATAGTATAGTACTAGATATAGTTTCCGTCCGCCATTTGTGATATATAGACACTCACTCCCTTTTTGAACTAGCCAGCGTAAAGGCGGACCGCGCGCGCGTCTCTCAGAAATGAATAATATTTGTTGCATTTTAACCGCTTCATAGACCTTTACCGATCGGATTGTGCCTCTCGTGTGTCCCTCAAGTGATTTAGTGATGTGGACGGCAGCTCCTGAGCAAGGAAGAGAAGATCCGTGTACCGGCTGCGATGAAAACACGTGGTGTCGTGAAGGTTAGTGCATCCTCTCCTAATTTCTCGGGCTGCATTCATTGCCTGGATCACATCCGCGGCAACCCGGTCACCTGTCTTGTTTGTGTGTAAAGCGTCAATGGAACAGTTATCTACATCCCCGCAATACAGTCCATTAGCGCACGTGGCCAATCGCGCCACCATTCTATGGTCCTGATCGAACCGGATTCTTAGCCGTAGTTCGTATTTTGTTATTATTCTAATGGGAATAAGCGCACCGCACCTAAATGCCTGGTTATTTTAGTAGAAAACCCCGCATCTAGACATTTAGGATTAGATTTGTTGTCCGTTCGCCGCTGGCTCGCATCGTACCTACCTAGTACATACATAGGATATGTATATATATGTGTATATATGTATATACATTCCTGACTTTGCCTTTAGCTTACCATCTGGCGAGGTGAGGTCAAGTTGGCGTGTCCTATATAAAAAAAAAAACATTAGACAGAAATAAAGAAATAAAATGTACTCGGAAAAGGTTGCCTGTAAGAGATCGCTCGAAGTTGTAATTGTTCCGTACATGTACTATAATTTATTGGTGTACAATAAAGATTTATTTTATCTTATCTCAGACATTAAAAATAGACCCGTAATAAAGATGGATAGCTAAGCCAACTTGTATTTTAATATGTGTTCATAATCATTTTTCCTATTTAATACCCACAGATTACAAGCTACTTGAGCTTTAAATAAATCTAGTCATTTATAAGGCTCAAAGTGTCCAATTAGCGCTAGGGTCTAACCACAGCGATTGTAGTTTGAACTAGTTGTTGTGTAGAGACATTAATTGTTTAGTTTGGTCTCTACTGTCCAGATTAGTAAATATATTAAGTTTATGGTCTACATACCTTATTTCTGACTTCATTATTGCACAATCTCATTTCGGTTTAAAATTGAACACTAGTAGGTATTAATAAATAGGCACTAAAATACATTTTTGGAGGTAAAATTGTATTCTTTAAATCATGAAACTAAAATAATATTTATAACTTAACTTGCATAAATTTTAGATTTAGATTGATATTTTTATAGATATACTCGTAATATTTTCTCTAGAAAAAAATTGGTGACGGTTTCAAGTCCGGATATAGACGTATTTTTTTTTAATTATTAGTAAAAGAAATATTATCTACCTATGAAAAATGTTTTCTACAATGTAGAACATTTTTAATACGAAGCAAAATAATAATGATTTTAACATGTAAAAGCTATAAAGTTAGAAGATAACGATTTATCTATGTTGCCCACCGTTCATTAAAGTTTATTTGAATTCGAACTTAAAAAATAGTTTATAGTCTATTCTTACTATAAACTATATACCTGGTATTTAATTTCAGAAGTAGCTTAAAAGTTTTGCTAATGTTTAAATCTAGAGATTGTGGTTTTACTAAAACATTTAATGCTTAAAACAAGTCCGTCGTAGATATTATGTGCCCACGCCTTTATTATTATTTAAATAACTTCCAAGGAGTGCTACTGAATAGTTCAAATTAGAATTTTTTTTTAATATATCACTAACATCGTGGTATAAAAATCTTTTCAGTTAAGTTTTATATTTGGAGTGGATTCGGACCCTTTTGTGTGTTTCAACCTTTCGACCTTTCAACTTTGATTAGTGGTGAAGTAGACGGTTCGTAACCACTAAGCTACTGACTTTTATTTGTCTGTTTAATTTTTGTGTGCCGCTTTGCTGAATTTATATTAACTAACTCTTTCAATTTACCTTTGAATAACTTGGTTTAAACTAGTGGTCGTCTGGGAAGGATTAGTCCCGTTTTTAATCCAGTGAGATTTATTGAAGGCTGGTAGATTAATTAAATTAAATTATACTAGCAATGTATAATTTATACTGTTACTATTTATACTGTAGATTGATGGCACTTGGTGGAATTTGTTGTTACACATATTGAGAACTCACTTGTACTATTACACAGTATTTTTTATTTAGAGAACTCGTCTCAATATGTGTTATACAATACTAGCTGTAGCCCGTGGCTCCGCCTACACGGAGGTCGCTTATCACGGCCAAACATAGCCTATGTCCTTTCTCAAAGTCTAATCTACCCATGCGTCAGATCGCAGAATGACCTCCATCCAGCCGGGCCTAGGGTGGTTGGCGTTGCGCGTCTCCCCATACGCGGGGACTAGATGGGGACACCGTGTTACCCACACCCGAATGGGGCCTGCTAGATAGAGATGGCTTTGGGTCGGTCGAGGTGCGAAGGATATGCCTCCGGCAACTTCACCTCCTGCATCCTATGACCCTCAGACGGTGTACATTTTAGTCGGTTCAAGTCCGACATAACCTTCCCACTGGCTCCGGCGGGGGGTATTCGTGGGGATTTTTCGCACAATAAAAAAGCTCCAATACTAAATTTCATCAGAATCGGTTTAGCAGTTTAGGCGTGAAAGTGTAATATACAGACATAGTAACTTCCGCACTTATTATTAGTATGGATACGTAGGAGTAAAATGATTGTAAGAGATGAAACCTAGCCAATGCCCATTATTGCAACCATCTGTATTACGAGTACATTATGTATTTAGCAATCAAAGATGGTAGACTCATTTTTTTCAATAAAATCAATATGGGTGTTGTTTTCGGGGTTGCTGATTATGAATATACTATTAATATAGCGATCAAGGATGGTGGACTCAAAATTTAAAAAGTGTTATGTTATGAGTTGATTAAATTTGATTAAAGTTGAGAAATTAAATGACGAATAAAAACTAATGTGACAACCTTGCCAAATTGCGACAACAAAGGCGACGACCTACTACAGCCTTTGCCTTAGGTATGTGCGTGGCGAGGCGGGGGAGAGTACCGACCATTCCGTTGTGTCAGTCGGCCGCCAACGCTTACGGCGGCGGTAGCTAGTGTCACTTGTAGCGGATTTTGTGTGTCGGATGCACAAGTGATTAGTATTGCAAGATGGGTCGTGCGTTATCTCGTGATGTGAAGAACATCATTTTTAAGGTAGCCGAGTATTTTAAGAAAAGAAAAGCAGACAAAGAAAGTTTTGAATTTAAAAGTGATGCAAACATTGCTAAAATTGTAGCGGATGCTACAGGATATTGCGAAATAACCGTAAGAAATATAGTAAAGGTGGGTAATTCATCAACGGAAAATTTGGGCCGATTAAAATTTAATTCTCCAAAAAAACCAAAAGTTATAAAGAAGAAATATGTTGTTGATGATTTTGATTTAGGAGTTATCAGAAGAAAAATTCGTCAGTTTTACGAAATCGAAAAACAAGTTCCAAGTATCCGTAAGTTACTATCAAGTTTGAGAAATGATGGCATACTGGATGGTGGACGAGAATACCTTAGAAAGCTTTTACACACAATGGGTTATAGTTTCAAAAAATGCAAATCAAATAGACATCTCCTTATAGAGCAGCCTAACATTACATAGTGGCGGAAAAAATACCTGACACAAATCCGAAACTACAGAATGCAAAACCGCAACATATATTTCCTCGATGAAAGTATATAAACGCCACTCATAATGTGAGTAAATGTTGGCAATCATCGTCTGAACCTGGAATTCATGCTGATATTGGGAAAGGACGGCGTTTAGTAATTTTACACGCTGGCTGTCGAAATGGCTTGGTTGATGGTGCATTAACGATATTCAAATCAGACGCTAAGACTGGCGACTATCATGGAGACATGAACGGGTCTACATTTTACAAGTGGGTGGATAAAAAATTAAAAGATAAGTTGCTGCCAAATTCTGTTGTGGTAATGGATAACGCGTCATACCACAGCGTTCAGGTTGAGAAGAAACCAACCATAGCTAGCCTCAAAATTGAAATGCAGGACTGGTTACGGCGCCACAATGTTGAATTTTCAGAGACCATTACAAAAGCTCAACTGCAACTTCTTATCAATGATACACAAAAAGAACTCCTGTACAGAATTGACGAACTGCTGAAAACCCGTGGCCATACTGTTCTCCGTTTACCGCCGTACCATCCTGATTTAAATCCCATTGAGTTGGTTTGGGCTGATATTAAAAACAATGTAGCCCAAAACCATATCAATTCTTCACTAGATGAAAAGATAAGCATAATGACCAAATTGTTTTCGGAGTTTACGGCAGAAAAATGGAAGAAATGTGATGATCATGTCCAAAAAAATGAAAATACTTATTGGGATCGTGATAGTAGATTCGACGATATTATCGACCCTTTCATAATAAATTTGCAAAATGACTCCGACTCCAGTTCCGATGGCGAAACAGAATCTATGTCAGAATAACATTAAATATCTAAACAAATAAATATTTACAATTAATATGACATTTCATCCAATATGACAATTCCCTATTAAATTTAATAATTAAATACGTACGAGTGGCGTGTAAAGTCAAAAATATTTATTAGGGAATTTTAATAATCTTAGGCTTTGCACACTAGTCGTACATTAAAACTGTCAAATGATATCGTAAGATCCGTCCGACAATGTCAATCTCGTGTGAACTCATGCTCTTTCTTACCCATCCCCCGCCTCACCGCACATACCTAGGACGCGGTACAGCGGTAGCGGTCAAACTATAGAACTACAGTTTTACTCGTTATAATATAATAATATTACGTTTGACCATGCCGCTTCCAGGCCCCTGTAAAAGATGTGGACCCAAGAAATTTTGGTTTATTGATGTAAAATATATCTACATTTATTGTAATGTGTGTATTATAATTGTGAACATAGATAACATGATAATGAATTATTAATATTTTGCCTGCACCTACCTCAAAGTATTTCTGTATCACTCTAAGGTTGACTGTTAGATAATTTTGCCTTTGGCATTAAGTCGGCCTTTGTACAAAATTACTGTGCATAAAGTTGAATAAATAAAATAAATGAATAGAAACATGGAATACTTAATGATTCATGCACCAAGCTCTTTTAGTACTTCGGGAGAATTTTCTTTCATTCTTCCACTTATATTGGAAGCCACGCGGTGACACGCCATAACCCCTGTGAGGTTTCATACTCTGCGCCTTATTGGGGTAGGGAGGGGATGGAGATCTTTTATTCGTATAATTAGGTAGATGTCATTTAAATAATATTAAACTTTCTGTAAAGATTAGTAACCTTTTTAAGAGTGAATTTTATGATCCTTGTATTCATATATGGCACAACATTGAATCCCTATGGTGCAGCGATGGTAGTACGGTCCTGGAAATAGCGCATTTCATGCAAGTATGGGTCAGTATAACAAATTAGAGGAGCAGCGTAAGATACTACCGGCATTTATCTTGACCCCAGTGACGTCACACAAAGTATTCTATTTACACAGTGCGCGAATTTTGGGTGTCTTTTGACAGCGCGGGGTACTACGGCACCGCACGAATATGAAATTTTCAGTGTCTTCATGCTTAAGTCGCTGATTGTCGATACATTTACATACATGTATTCACTCTTATAATTCCCCAAATGGGTGGGCGGAGGTGCATTAACCCACATTTCGCCAACTAGGTTTTGCGGTCCCATGTAATAGCGAGCGAACCTATTATTTTATCATGCGCTGCATCTGGTAGGAGGTAGGACACGGCGGTATTTCCGCCCAATTGAGCAGTCCGACTGGGGAAGTACCTCCGCCCTACAGAATACCGCGGCTATAATAACTTCGTGTTGTGTTCCCAGCGGTGAGTAGGGTAGCCAGAGCTCACTGGAGAATTTATGCTATCAGTGGAAGACTATGGGCTTGTCCTGCTTTGTCTTCTAATGACGGCACAGAAACTCTGTACTTACAGGGTTGGCAGCGCGACTGTGACTCCTCTGGTGTCACAGAGGAGACTCTTAGTATGACGTTTACAAACGTCCATAGGCCACGGTAACCACTTTCATCAGGTGGGCCGTGTGCTTGTCTGCCAACTAAGTGGTATAAAAAAAAAATATGGGAAAGAGAACAAACAGTGACAATGTGACACTTTTGCAGCTGTCATCAAGCCAATTTGGTTTTTTTTTAAGTTTATATTCTAAGCCAAACGGAGTACCACCATTGTATCATTTTTTATGCCTATGGACGTTTGTAACACCAGAGGAAGCACAGTCGCGCTGCCAACCCTGTAAATATAGAGTTTCTGTGCCGTCAGTGTAGAAGACAAAGCAGGACAAGCCTTCAGTCTTCCCACTGACAGCACAAATTCTCCAGTGAGCTCTGGCTACCCTACTCACCGCTGACAACACAACACGAAGTTATTATAGCCGCGGTATTCTGTAGGGCGGAGGTACTTCCCCAGTCGGACTGCTCAATTGGGCAGAAAAACCGCCGTGTCCTACCTCCTTCCAACATTACTTTACATTACTTAGAGTCTGTAATGGTGACCCTCTTTCCCAAGACTTTGCCTTTAGCTTACCATCAGGCGGGGCGAAGTCAAGTTGGCGTGTCTAAAGAAATAAATAAAGAACAGTCTTCGACGACATCCACATCCACATATTCTACTCCAAAAATACGGCAAATCAATATTTTTAATTATTGATCTCTTTCTTTGTACGAATATTCTAAGGTCATAATTGTCAGCAATGTTTTAATGGTACATTTTAATCAAATACTAACACGTCAATTTTAAGCCATAATTGTCAGCAATGTTTTAATGGTATATTTTTATCAAATACTAACATGTTAATTTTAAGCAATAATTGTCAGCAATGTTCAATGGTATATTTTTATCAAATACTAACATGTCAATTTTTACCAATAATTTTCAGCAATGTTTTAATGGTATATTTTTATCAAATACATGTCAACCATATATTATTAATTCAGTATCACACATTATGTGTAACTTTTTAACTAGTTTAGGGTTCCAGCGACATCGAGACATCTCGATACCCAGTTTAATTAACACGAGCCTTCAACCCATCTCACTCACTGTAATATTAGCTGCCAAAAATAATAGGTATGGTAATAATTTCCCTATTGTATGTACCCATACCATATAGTTACTATGTATCCATACTAATTTTGTGAAGTACCTCCATCAAAAGGATCCCTGAGGATCCCTATCCAAATTAGTCGGAACTATAAATCGGTTAACATGTTCCTCTGACCAGGTCAATAGGTTTTAGCGACTGAAGTTAATTAAAAGTCTTGCCAAAGATTTATATGTTAAAAAACAACAAAACAAGCAGATAATTATCCTTTGGAGCACCTATTCAAATGTACTGATTACTGAGGCTCCCAAAAGATAGCCCTTCTGAATGAATTAAGTGATTCCGTACGTGCCGCGAATTGTAATGGCTCGCTTTACCGATGATGTGAATTTTTTTGGGTACCCTAGTATACGTTTTGTTAAATTTCGTTAGTAATACCCTTCCATTCAATTTCAAATTCCAACCAATGCCCACCCACGTGAAATATTTATTTCATTCGCATGATACACAGAGTCTTCGTCTTATTCGCAAACCGACACGCTTGCTTTGAAAAGTATCTGTTGAAGATCATAAGGAGAGAATAAAGTTCCGTTTGCCACCACTACAACTGCACTGAGGACGAGTCCTCAGCGCAAGACAAGCTTTCGGTCCGTCCTGCTTAGGAGACGCAACGAAGGGCCCTCGATGCCGATGACCTGTCGGTGGCGTTTATCATGCGATCCATCGATTTTACCGTTCACATTCATGTTAACGTTCACATTCATCTGCAAAATTGATATTTCCCAAAAGGAAGAGGTGAAGGATCTCCTTGTTGATTCTCTTATTTATAGGGTGTGGGGAAGAGGGAAGCTAAATAGAAGTATTGTAGACAAATTTCTTGTCAGTTCTTGTCTTCCTCTCTTATCATGTAACCGCAAATAACCGCGCGGCTTTCCGGTAATAAGTAGAACAATCAAGGAATATTCTCCCGAGGCACCTATTAAAAGAGCTTTGTTCGTCAATCAGCAAGTATTTCATGATTCAATCCATTTATGTACATTATATTTTACATCATTAAACCAACATTTCTTGGGTCAACCTCTTTTACACGGGTCTAGAGTGGAATAATAATAAATTTCTTTAGTTAAGGTGACATAACCGCGGTAGCCTAGGAGTATGGGTAATGGACTGCTGAGTCCAGGTCTCGGGTTAGATCCTAGATCTTACCATGGCACACACCAATGACTTTTCGATACTTTTTGAAGTTATGTGTGTATTTATCGCAGGTTTTTAAGTACCCGGTTAATGGCAATAGGCTTCGCCACCTATTACATTGGGACCTAAACATAAACTGGTGAAATGTGGGTGCTAGTACCTCTGCCTAACCCTTCGGGGATATAGCCGTGAGTTTATGTTATCTTATGTGTTCGTCAATCAGTAAGTATTGCATGATTCAATCCATTTATGTACATTATATTTTACATCATTAAACCAACATTTCTTAGGTCAACCTCTTTTACACGGGTCTAGAGTGGAATTATAATAAATTTATTTAGTCTTAAGGTGACATTGTGTCATTCGTAATTGACATGTATTTTAATTCTTATATGACTCATATTATATTTAATATGTTATAAAAAATCATAATAATATTTTGGCCGCAACAATGTAGACTAGGTCTTATCTTCATACAATAACTTTACTCCTACTTATGTAGAATTTAATTAAAATTATCTAGTACACTATGTAACTAATACTGTAAACATATTATACTTGTTACATAACTTCAAACGGTACATATTAGCAAAACATTATCCCAAACTAACTACACTCGAGCCCGATATCAAAAGGATACAATTAAGACAGACAGGAAATTAGTTCTAAATTACGTTATAAAGGGATCTTTAGACAGACGTATAGTGTAGTGAAGTATAATAGCGTATTCACTCATAGGAAGCGTATGAATAGCAAGCGACCCCATTTAACTGTACCTTTGTTAAATTCAGAATCAATTAAGTACAGATTATTTATTTATTCTACACTTTATTGTACGATGGGCGATCTTATCGCTTTAAGCGATTTCTTCCAGGCAACTTTTATTAATTGCTATTACCTATATAATATTATATTGAACATTCGACTAATCCGTTAAGATAGGATAATTTTTGATTTATTTTTGAATTTTTTAAATTTTGGTCACGACAACTTGACTTCACCTCGCCTGATGGTAAGCTACAAATTCTCAGGAAAGAGGGTCACCATTACAGATACTAAGTAATGTTACAATGGCGACACTCAGCTTGGCGGCCTCATCAGATGCTTTTTCATGCCCCGCTTAAAGAACCCGGGACTGTAACAAAAAGGATTCGATTCGAATCCGACATACGACATTCGATATGTATAGGAAGATTTTGATGGCTTTAGGCGAATTTCGGTGGCTCAGTGGTCAGAGCATTGCTCCTGTGAGGGAAAGATCGCGGGTTCGAATCCCTCCTGAACTGATTAAAAAAATCTCTAATCATAATCGATTTGAATAATTTTATGAGCATGCTAAATGCTTTATTATTTCATTCAATAGTCTACTAATGTCTAATAAACCATCATCTTCGAATTGTTCCCCTTAACATCCAAGGTGTCCGCGTACTTACTTCTAATCCTTCGGCATAGATATGGGAGTGACGGCCGTTTGACCTTCGAACCCACTTTTCTTTTTTTTTTTTTTTTTACGTGCGCAAAATCCCCACGGATACCTCCCCACCGGAGCCGGTGGAGGAGGTTATGTCGGACTCGAACCGACTAAAACGCACGCCGCCTGTGGGTCGTTTCGGTTGCCGAAGGTGAGGTTGACAGGCATATCCCTCGCACCCCGGCCGACCCAGGGCCATCTCTCACGATCTGGCCCTCTTCTCGGGTGTGGGGACCACAGAGTCCCCAACTCGTCCCCGGAAACGGGGAGGCGCGCCACGCGCGCCGCCGCCGCGGCCTGCTTCTGCAAGGGTGACAGGCGGCTTCACCTGTCACCCCCAGGCCGGCGCTCATGGGGGGCGGAGGTCGTTCATCGACCTCCGACGCCCGAGTTGCCTTCGTGCGCGGGCAGCTTGTCTAGCGATCCTTCGTCGCTCCCGCTGCCGCTCCCGCCCCGCCTCCTCCTTCACGAGCATTACTTGCTCGCAGAAGGAGGCGCCGGCCGCCCACGCATCCGCGCAGCGAACCATCGCCGCGAGCAAGGTGGAGAGCGTGAGAACCCTCACTCCCAGGGCCGCCACAAGCTCCCGCCTCGGCGTCTCCCACGCCGGACACTCGGTGAGCGTGTGCGGACCTGAGTCCTCGCTCGCGTCGCAGTGATGGCACTCGGACGTTGGCTCTTTCTGCATCCGACGCAGATACTTTCCGAAGCATCGGTGCTCGGTGATCATCTGCGTCAGACGGTACGAGAGGCTGCCGTGTGGCCTCTCTAGCCACTCCCCCATGATGGGTCTTACCGCCGTTACTACGGCGTGCCCTGCGCTTGGTTGCCCAAGTCGTCTCTCCCATTCTGCCACCATTTCCCTGTGGAGCCGGGATCTCACGGCCCGAATTTCTTCGGGCTCGGGATCGTGACCCCGCTCCCGCGCCGCCCTTCGGAACCTGTATAGCGCCGAAAGGCATCTCGCTTCCAGGATCCATGGTGGCGATCCGGCGAGGAGACTCGCCGCGTTGAATGATATCGTGCGGTACCCCCTTATGATGCGGCAAGCCAACTTCCGCTGCGGACGCTGCAGCAGAAGCATGTGCCGATCACTCAGGGTGTCCGCCCACACGGGACACCCGTACAGGGCCATGGACCGCACGACACCCGCGTAGAGTCTCCTGCAGGAGTCATCCGGGCCCCTCAGGTTGGGCAGTAGCCGCGCCAGAGCGTTGGCTGTGCCCGCCAATTTGGGGCTCAGACTTCGGAAGTGCTTCCCGAAGTCCCACCGGCCGTCGAGCACGAGCCCCAGATATTTCATCTGGGGCTTGATGCCGATGAGAGTGCCTCCCACTGTGAGACTGGAACCAGACTAGGAAATCTACGCCATCCTCGTCATGCTGCCTTTCTAACGTGATAGATTCACATATATTTATCTATCCAATAATTCAACATTTTTAAATATTAATTTTAATTTTTAAACTTTAACATTTATTAAATAGTAGTAAGATTTGGTGTCATGTGAAGTAACCTTTATATTCCACGAATTATATTATGTAAGTTTCAACTCAACTAGCTAGATATATTAGTAAAATTAAATGAGTCAAGATCTAAAGATAAAAAACATGCCATTTAATGTTAAAAACTAAAGGCGGTAATTTATTTTGTTTCGTTCTAGTAATATTGACCAGCCCAAAAGAAATCGTCTAATTTAAATTTCGAATTAAACCTATATTGTAGTAATAATGTTAGCATTTTATTTTGTTTATATAGTTTTTCTGTTGAAGATTTGTGTATGTCAATAAAACCAACCAATGGTACAATTTGATTGTGTGTATGTTTACATATGTATACCACTGTCCTAACGTAGTTGTTTAATATTTGAATGTTGTGTACAAATATAATTGGATTTCAGGTTTAAAAAGTGTATCTACTTAATTTCAGGTTTAAAAAGTGTACTGTAAAGTGTGTAAAGTGTTTTTGGATTGCTAGTTTCCTTCGGCAGCGCCGTATTTGCGTCCTCTGTGATGGAAGGGCTTCGGAGTTCTTGCAGATAAATGCTGGCGTACCGCAGGGGTCTGTATTATCACCCGCTCTCTTTCTTCTGCATATCAACGACATGCTGTCCACCAGCAGCATACATTGCTATGCAGACGATAGCACCTTACACAGGAGTTATCACGGACAACCTGCGGCCAAAAAGTCTGATATCGTGGAAAAAAGACAACTTCTTGTCACTGAACTGGACCGGATCTTGAATCACATTTCTCAATGGGGCTCTGAGAACATGGTCGAGTTCAATGCCAAGAAATGTGCGTTCACAGCAAAGGTATCTTCTTTCCTTCCCCTTCCCACTCTTTAGAGCACGCCACTGCCACTGCAGGACAATCTCAATAACCTACGTTGGATATTCGCTGCAAACTGAATAACAGAAATTACATCGAGAGCATCATCAAAACAACCTCGCGGAAACTCGGACTCCTGAGTGAGACGTTTTTTCACGCCGGAGCAGCGGTGTTTTCTCTATAAGACACAAATTCGCTCCTGCGTGGAATACTGCTCGCATCTCTAGGATGGCTCCGCGAAATACCTACTAAATGCTCTCGACAGGTTACAGCGACGCGCGGTCCGAATTATTGGGAACCCTGAGGTCACAAACACTCTCGAGCCTTTGCAGAGAGATATTGCTTTCTTGGCTGTATTTTACCGTCTCTACCATGGTGAGTGTTCTGACGAGCTCTTCCAACTAATCCCACCATCTCCTTTCCTACATAGGACAACACGTGCAGGCCTTAGATGTCACCCTCACACTGTGCAGAATATACGAGCAAGAACCAAGCGGTTCGGAGACTCTTTTCTTTGCCGCACCACCAAGACCTGGAATTCATTACCAGCACACGTGTTTCCTTCTTCCTACAGTCCCGGGGCCTTTAAGCGGGGCGTGAAAAAGCATCTGATGAGGCCGCCAAGCTGAGTGCCACCATTGTAGCACTTAGTGTCTGTAATGGTGACCCTCTTTCCTGAGACTTTGCCTTTAGCTTACCATCAGGCGAGGTGAGGTCAAGTTGGTGTGTCCTATATAAAAAAAAAAACTTGAAGATGATATATTGAATTATGTCATCTATTCTATATATTATTGTACCTAATAAAATAAAATAAAAAAATAAAAATAAAATACTCGTAATTTAAGGTCGATTGAATTAAAGCAATTAAATCGAGAACAGTGCGCCGTTGTCAAATGGTCAGGCATAACGTGACCTGACATGTGTGACCATATTTGGTTGTGCGGTAGGATGACGTGTGGTCTCTTCACATACATTTAAACATACACACACATACATTTGTTAAACTTCGATTTGGGTAAACGACGCCATTGAGAAGCCGCAATAAATTAAAATCTAATTAGTTAATCCCTGGCTAAACTTCGATATTTTCCGTGAAGCGACTGCCATCTGACATCCATAACTCAAAGGCGATATCGAGGCATTGCAGCTGGACCAGTCATTTTTTTCCGTCCAATTGAGCAGTCCTACTGGGGAAGTACCTCTGCCCTACAGAATATCGCGGCCATAATAACATCGTGTGTGTGATTAGCGTAGCCAGAGCACACTGGAGAGATTTTGTACTGTCAGTGGGAAGGTCAAAATCTTGTCCTACTTTGTCTTTTACACTGACGGCACAGAAACTCTGTGACTCCATGGTAACCAATTTCCATCAGTTGGGCCCTGTGCTGGTCTGCCAACCAAGTGGTATAACTAAAAGAAGAAAAATGGAAGTTTTAGGGCTTCAACTACTCGTAAAGACTAGCATAGATGTTCATATGTCAACCGGGACCGGTGGCTTAACGTGCTCTCCGAGGCACGACCAGGTCAATGTAAATATCATATCATATTCATGCATACAAATATTTGCGCTGAGCGGGGATCGAACCCACGTCTCCTGTATAACAGCCGCGTTTACTACCACCACGCCACGGAAGCTTTCATTCAAGCCTATTTCACCGTATTTGCTGCATGTGCCTACTGTTGCGGTCTGCGGTCGGCTATGAATTCGAACATACATATTATCACGCCTTTATCCCTAGAGGGTTAGGCACAGATGAATTAAGATTCATATTTCACCCATAATTGTATTCGGTCCCACGTAATAGGGGGTCAACTTTCAAATTCCGGGCACTATTGTTGACTCGAGCCATGCATTACCTACCTTGCCTTGCCTAATAAAGGTACCATGCATTAGTAGATGCATGGGTACCTTTATTAAAAGGAATACGCTGCGTTGAATTCATGAAAAGCCATGCCCATGTGATATGCTTCTTAAGTGTGTGGGGTGAGGAGCAAGAAACAGGTAATACGTATGTTTATCTTCCCTTAAGTACCAACTAAAATAGAGAAATTTGAAATTGTACTAATTAGTTGAAACTAACGAGATATAAATCTTAATGACTGTAAAATACTGTTGTCGCTACTGTGCTGTTGTTAAGGCAACCCCTAACAATTATTCTTGAACTTGGTAATTGTACGTAATTCTAAACTAATGAACTGTATTTATTAAAATTCGAGGCGGCTTAAGTCTTCGTGACTTCGGTAATTGGCGTGTCACAGCGTATCGTGGCCATTAGTCAGGTATAAGACAAAAATAATAACTAAGTAATGGCTTGGGTACCGGCTTTGCCTAAAAGCAAACTTGTAAAGAAGCCGTAAGATGGATACATGTTTAGAAGAAATTGTATGGTTTTGGGCGAGGGTTCTGTGGCTTAGTGGTCAGAACTTTCTCCTTGTAAAGGGAAAGATCACGGGTTATATATTAATCGACTCATGAAGAAATTCTATAAATCGACTGCAGCGTCACAAAAAAGTTAAAGACAGACCCATCTTTGAAGCAGATTGTATATAAGTAGTTTGACTATATACAATCTGCTTCAAAGCACGAAGGATTTGAACACCTATACCCTTCACGTATTTCTTGTAGTGCTAACAGCAAAATTTTATATGGATTATGTCTGACTTGAACCTACTAAAACCGCACGCCACGACCTGGGTCTCAATCCGGCACGCTTCTCATGCTTAGGGCCATTCTCAGAAAACCAGCGCTTGTGCCCTCTGCCAGGGAGGCACGTGAAGTGTATCCGAGCAGTCCTGTACCTACAGGGCCGCCATTGCCTTAACTGCATGGCACTCCGTGGTTAACATGCCTACTTGCATCTAAACAAAAGAGACGCACAAGTATTTATAACTTCAATGTGATACTCCTTGTAGATTATAGTCATTTATTTTTCACCTCAAGATGGTTGTATAGGAGAATTTGGAACGCTCAAGACGTTGTTCAGTACCTCAGTGGTCAGAGCATTTTCCTGTAAGTCGGGGGTTCAAGTCCCATCTGAGCGTTTCACTTTTTTTAATCTTAATCGACACAATCATTTATATCATTGACGCGGAATATAAAGTCTTGGAAAACAAAAACAATCCATTTCAAGAGGTAATTTCATGCCACATCATTAAAATTCCTATGGAAGTATTCAACAGTCTTGTAAATTTTGTTTACAGGATACAATGTTTAAACGGAGAAAACATGTTTTTGTTTTGTGAACGGTTTTACTTATTATTATTCATCACTTGAACTCGTACTGGCAAACTTCAGCAACGTTTCGAAGAAGTGAAGGATAAACAAAATACGTACTGTTCGTGATTCAATCATCTAGGTCAGAAATTGAATTAAATAACTAGTTCAATAGTAGCACAGTTATAATATCACGTCTAAAGAAAATTTTGAAGGTCTCTGTATATTTAAGAGCTTTTGAATTCTTCAAATGGTTAGTAAAGTGTATGGTAGCTATATATTATTAGGTCTTTACCTATGAAATGGTCGAAATTTTCTTACAGATTCATGAGTTTATTATTCCTGTAATTTAAAAGTTAATTTCTTAATTTATATTTTGTTTGAAAGTTGATTTCAAGATTTTACAACTCTATATTAAATTTTGTTTTTATTGACCGTTCGATAAATTAAATTCGATCTTCAAAAACAGTACCTACTTCCTAAATGCTATCCATTTTGATGATAAATTTCGCATTATTTTTTACAGTTGTCGCTTTTCAAAAATGTAATAAAAGTGTTTGTTAGCTTAATGTTTTTGTTTGTGTCTTATTCATACACAAAAAAAATCGTACAATTTGGATTTGTCATTCCTAAAAAAATGCAATAATTTTAGTACCTACTGAAAATTTATTTGCAAAATTACAAAATTTGTTTTTCTCCAATTTATTAAGAAATAAACTGGCAATTACATATGTTACGACCTATTATTAGTCAATCCTGCGATATTTCCAATATTATAACTCAGTTCAGACCCAGAATAGAATGATAAATATATGACACTTGACATTTTTGACAGTTATCAACGCATGTCATAAACGTCAAATCCCATACATTTGTCATTCTATTCTACAATACACCAGACAACAAATTGCCACTTTTCTAGAGAGGCGGGTGATATCTGTAACGCGTGGCGTAGCGTAAAGCATTCGATGGCTAGAAATCGCGTTTTGATTCCTGCTTTCCTTTCCTTCTTCTTTCTTTTTAGTTCAAATATTGTAAGTTTTTTCTTACTTATAGTTAATTTGTGACTTAATCAAATTAAAAAAGAACATAAAAGGAAAGGAAAGAGGGTATATGAACTTTCCTTATTTGTTAAAGTTTTTATGTTGTATTACGTTTTGTGGTTGTGGGTATTGCACCAAGATTACGACAGTAATCACGTAATTTGTTTGTTTTAGGTTGGTAATCTCCGATACGGCTGAGCCATTTTTGACGGGATTTTTACAATAGATAGTTAATATTATAAGGCATTACAACTTATACTACTTTTATTTTAGAAATATATTTGGATTTCGCGTAAAAGTCAATAAACACGTGGGTTGTTCCGCCTTCATACCAGCAAAACTCATACCATTACTTTATGTGTGTATTACACTTATATCATACCAAATGTGTACTTTTTATCAATTCTTACCAATATCCTTAAGGCATACCGACGCAAAAGTACAAAAAATTGCGAATAGCATGATGATGCTTCCAACTAATTTAATTATTTTAATTAAGTTATATACCGTGGTTATATATACGATAAAAAATATAAAATTGCCAAATTGCAACTAGGAGCGTCTTTGTCCACAAAACGTCAAGATGAAGAAACTGAATACAGAATTAATAGTACTATCCAAGGATTAATGGATGGGCAAATTGTTACTTGGTCACTACCAGGAAAAGTTTTGACCCCTTTGTTTACTTCTGTCTGATCTTAAACAGCCTTGTTCGTCACTGCATGGGAAGAGATCGGGTAGGTAGTCCAAATTCTAATCTGCCGGAAACCATGCGGCTACTTTTTTTTTGTAATTTTAATTTGATATTTTTTTCGCTTACCATGGTGTAGAATTAGTGTCGTACCTATCTTACACAGATCGAAGTCCACTCGGGTGAAGTCACGGGTACAGTTAGTAATAAACAATATAATGTTCACGGGCTTATGTTTATTGTAACTCATAATACAAACCCAGTATCCACCCAAACAACAACCGACAATGTCATTAACGTAAGTTATGACAAAGCTTGATTATGTTGACATTATGAAATGTGTTGACGCTTATGTATGCTCAAACGTGTGCGTACGTTGTAAAACAAATAAATAGGACAACTTTGAAAGATGATGAGTGTTTAGACTTCGGTTGGGCAGCATTTCGCAAACTACGTCGAGTCTTCTCTTCACCCCTACCGTAATGCCTTAAAATAAAGGTCGTTGAACAGTGCGTCCTACCTGTTATGACTTACGGTGCCGAAACGTGGACACTTACAGTGGGGCTGGTCCATAGCTTAAAAGTCGCGCAGCGGGGTATGCCTGGAGTTTCTCTGAAGGATAGAATTCAGAACGAGGTTATGCGACAGAGAACTAAAGTTACCGACGTTTAGTGGGCTGGCCATCGGTCCTTCGACAAATCGAAGGACCAATGGCCGTTGAAGCAAACGAGTCCTAGAGTGGAGACCGTGAGAAGGTAAACGAAAGCTAGGACACCCACTAGCCAGATGAACGGACGTCCTGCAAAAGGTGGCTGGGATAGACTGGATGCCGAAGGCAGAGGATCGGAAAAAAAGGCACACATTGGGGGAGGCCTATGTCCAACAGTGGACTGCGGTGGGCTAATTGATTAATTGATGATGTTTAGACTAACCTTTCGTACGGGTTCGCACGCATGGATGTCGGTTTTTCTATTTAAGAAATGATTCCGAACTGTGCACCACGCAGCAGTATTGGACAGCAGTGTTGCACGACAGTACTGCACGGTACTACTGGTCCCCATATAATCTCTGCAAATTTAGATGACATTACATTCCAAGCTACGCAGCAATGTTGCTACAACACTTCTGTGCAGCACTATTACGTGCTGCAGAGTTCAGAATCATACCTTTTTGGCCATATCTCCCTTTCTACATTACAAACAACTAACTTACCAAGATTTTAAGTCAGCCAAGTCCTTTCAAACCAAAAAAAACTGCATGAAAGCCGTTCTGTAGTTTTTGCTCCAACACGAACAAACAGTTATATGGACAAGAATTCAAAGAAATAAAAATTGTGTTCAGTGCTGTTAAAATAACATATCTCAAGTTTTTTTTGATATTTCCAATGTACAGACATAATCACTATACAATTATATAATATTGAATGAAATTTAAAGCATTTAGTTTGCTAACTGTTCCAATCGATTAAAATATAGAAAAAATTGAATCGGTTCAGGCGCGATTCAAAGTCGCGACCGTCTCGTCGCTGTAAGACGGATATACGTATAGAAAAATTTAGATAGTTTCAGGCGAAGGTTCGGTGGCTTAGCGGTCGGAGCGTTCACCCTATAAATTTTTCTATATCTTTATCAACTATGTAATAGTATAGATATTCACACTGAATATTATGAACTTTGCACTGTCTCTCACAGCGATGTGCTCATAAAGCTGACGCATATTAGCTTTGTAATTTTAAAGATACTGTGCACAATCCTGATCACACCCATCCTTTTAACTATTCGGATTTTACGCTAATGAATACCGTATGAGCGTCAGGTACGGTAAGTGTTCGAGCTGGAAAAAGAGGTTGATGATGATTTGGTGTGGATCTTTACACTCACTCATAATACTGTTACGACAGCCGTCGATATCTCGAAAACTAATAATCGAATCTTCAAGAAATAAAAACGCATTGTTAGTGACGAGGTACTCTACCGAATGGCATAGAAAAATCTAGAATCGTCAACAGAAAGTCACAACCTACCTACGAGTACCTACACACTCCTTTTGAATAAAAAAATAAAACCGTTTAACAAACAATAGGTAAATATCGAGAAATTACTCGAAGGTCAGCGCCGGCGGCAAGATCAAAAGAATAGGTTTTTATCGCTCGCGAACTTTCTAGATAATTCGATTGAGAGGTATAAAAACATGCTCGCATAGCAACAAGATTCATTCAGTCTTTGAGATCGATAACGAACACAGCGAACTTAAGCGACCGAAGAAGATTCTACCTGCGACCTGAGCAACGACTGTGGACTATTGTGAACTACTGAGCGACTGGAACTGTTGAAGAGTACTGTGTGTACTAGTGATTAAATTGTCTAGTTTGTGGTGAGCTAATAAATCTCTTCGTTGAGTAAACGGCATTTAATTGTACCCCGTGCACGTAACAATTGGTGTCAGAAGCGGAATGCCGTTATTACCACGTGAAGACGAAGGGCGTACTCCACGGACCAGACGTCAAGTGAAAATGGATGCCGCACGTCAACGGACCCTCAAAGAGGAAGGGAGTCAGGCCGATGCTGCTGTCTCAGCGGGAACTACGGCAGCACCAGAAGGAACCTCGTCAGATACCAACATGATGACGCTACTGGTTTCTATGCAGCAGATGATGCAGGCGTCCAGGCAAGAGATGCAGGCCTCCAGGTAAGAGATGCAGGCCTCCAAGGAAGAGATGCAGGCATCCAGGCAAGAGATGCAGGCTTCTATGCAGCAGATGATGCAGGCGTCCAGGCAAGAGATGCAGGTCTCCAGGCAAGAGATGCAGGCCTCCAAGGAAGAGATGCAGGCTTCTATGCAGCAGATGATGCAGGCGTCCAGGCCAGAGATGCAGGCCTCCAGGCAAGAGATGCAGGCCTCCAAGGAAGAGATGCAGGCTTCTATGCAGCAGATGCTGCAGGCCAGCCAGGAAGCCATCATGGGTAAAATCGATGCAGGAATCCATGCACTGGGAGATAAAGTGAGGAACCTCGTAGATGGCTTGCAAATGCTGAGTAAGGTAGTGGCTTTGAAGTCTGGGACCGTGGACGACCGCTTGCAAGTTCTCGAAAAGAAGATCGTCAGGCTGGAAACCTGCGGACCTGTTACCGTGACCTCACCATCATCAGCAAAGTTCGACCTACCACACTTCGATGGAACTTCCTCGTGGACAGCCTTCAAGTACCAATTCGAGATATTGGCAAAAACTAAAGCCTGGAGCAACGAGGAGTCATTTATGGCCTTGACACTTGCATTACGAGGAGATGCCTTAATAATTCTGGAAAACCTGCCGCCTGAAGGAAGGACTCTGGGGTCTTTGATGGAAGCTTTAGACACACGTTACGGTGATAAGCACCTGGAGAATGTCTACCGAGCGCAGCTCCGGGAGAAGAAACAAAAATCTAGTCAAAGCCTCCAAGAATGGGCTGTAGAAGTTGAAAGACTCGTTCGTCGGGCCTACTCATCGACACCCATTATGATCGAAACCACTCTGCTGGAGGCCTTCCTAAACGGCATACAAGACGCAGAAGTAAAAACTAGTGTACAGTTGCGTCACCATCAGACCTTGAAAGAAGCACTGGCTTATGCTCTCGAGGTGGAAACTGTACGGCAGAATGCGGGAATAAGTAAGGTCAGGGAGGTCAAAGAGGTGGTTGCAGAAGAGAGGAAGCCACGGTATGTCCCACCGTGTTATTCCTGTAGAGGAAGGGGCCATATTCAATCAGAGTATCCTTCGCGAAAACGGAGGAGGGTCACGGACTCCGGGACCCAAGTGGATCAAGAGGTTCCGTTAAACTAAATGCCGCCAGAGCCGCGGGGCGGGCGCTGGCTGGTCGACATGAGGCCCCAACCATCACTATAACTCAAGTTTGCAATGGAAATAGTTTGATCATCGAGGCCACCTTAAACTATCAACCTTGCAGTTTAACAGTGGATACTGGAGCTTCACGTACAGTTATTAGACCAGAATTGCTGAAACGTACCATAAGGTGGGAAAAACGATTTCCAAGGTGCCAGCTACAGACCGCTACTGGCCAGCCAGTGACCGTTCTCGGTGAAACAGACGTGGAGGTAAGAATTGGCGACCAAATATACCAGCAGTCAGTGCTCATTGCTAATATTACTGATGACTGCATTTTGGGACTGGATTTCTTGAGGAACCACAGATGTGTCTTGGATATACCTAGAGGAGTGCTGAGATTCCCTGATCAGGAAGTTTGTTTACAAGGATCGCACCCGTGCTCTCTTTACTGTTTAACGGATACGACGTTAGCTCCTAAATCGGAAACATTGGTCAAAGTGAAGTTTCCCGCGAAGACTGAACAAAGAAGATGTCTTATTGTGGAAGATGCCGGCAGTCATCAAAATTTAATAACAGCAAGAACCTTACTGATACCGAACAGAATCGCTAGAGTGAGAATTCTTAACCTCGGTGATGAAATAGTTCTCCTGAAGAAGAATAGTGTGGTCGGAAGATGTGAGGAAGTAAAGTGCCTGAGGCGGTTGAACAACACTTCGCCTAAACAAGACGGTACACAAATCTCCGAAGATCACATCGAACAACTCCTTGAGAATTCGAAGGAAAATTTAACAGCATCAGAATTGCACCAAGCCAGAGACCTTTTGCTACATTTCAGAGACATCTTTGCAACCGGGAATGACTGTGGAAGGACTGGGCTCGTGAAACACCGGATTGACACAGGTGACTCCAGGCCCATAAAACAGAGACCTCGACGTTTACCATGGGCAAGAGAAGGGGAGGTAGCAGATATGATTAAAGACATGGCTGAGAGCAAAGTGATCGAACCTTCAACGAGTCCATGGTCATCACCTGTGGTACTAGTGAAAAAGAAGGATGATAGCACAAGGTTTTGTGTGGATTACCGAATGTTGAATAATGTCACTAAGAAAGACAGTTATCCTTTGCCTAGAATTGACGATACCCTGGACATGCTTAGTGGTATGAAATGGTTTTCAACCATTGATTTAAAAAGTGGCTACTGGCAGGTGGAGATCAGTCCTGAAGATAAAGAAAAGACAGCCTTCAGTACAGGAGTTGGAAACAGATTATGGCATTTTAATGTTATGCCCTTTGGGTTATGTAATGCCCCGGCCACGTTTGAACGCCTCATGGAAAGAGTAATGGTGGGTCTACTCGGAGACGTATGCCTGGTTTACCTGGACGATGTCATAGTTATGGGACGCAGTTTCAAAGAAAACCTGAAGAACCTGGAAAAAGTTTTCACTCGAATCCGTGAGGCTAACCTTAAACTGAGTCCAAAGAAGTGCGCTTTATTTAAAAGGGAGGTCAGCTATCTTGGACATGTGATCTCCACGGAAAGAGTTAAAACCGACGCCGAGAAGATAAGAGCTGTTCAGGAATGGCCGGTTCTAAAGAACAAAACGGAGATTCGCGCGTTTCTGGGACTATGCGCGTATTACAGACGCTTTATTAAGCATTTCTCGGATATTGCCAAACCACTACACAGACTAACGGAAGATAAACGAGACTTCGTTTGGGACTTAGATTGCGAGCAAGCTTTTAGTACACTTAAACAACGGTTGTGCGAAGCTCCTATATTGGGTTATCCTACCAGGGAAGGAAGA
This sequence comes from Eilema griseolum, assembly GCA_963662185.1. Classification (NCBI taxonomy): domain Eukaryota; kingdom Metazoa; phylum Arthropoda; class Insecta; order Lepidoptera; family Erebidae; genus Eilema; species Eilema griseolum. The sequence continues at coordinate 6,907,026 of OY759246.1, forward strand.
TTCATTGTGGATACGGATGCCAGCAACACCGGCATAAGTGGAGTGTTGTCACAAGTGCAAGGAGATCGCCATGTTGTAATAGCATACTTCAGCAAATCGCTATCGAAGCCGGAAAGAAATTACTGTGTCACTCGTCGTGAACTTCTCGCTGTGGTGAAGTCCTTACAGCATTTTAATAAGTATCTTATAGGACGAGAGTTTACACTAAGGACAGATCATGCTGCACTACAATGGTTGCTACAATTCAAGAATCCGGAAGGTCAAGTAGCAAGATGGATCGAGCAACTACAGGAATTTTCCTTTGTGATAGAACACCGAAGTGGAAAAGGGCACGGCAATGCCGATGCTTTGTCTCGTATGCCGTGTGCCGAAGACTGCAAGCATTGTCAGAAGAACGAAGCCCGTGAAAATATTAAAGTCATAAAGGTGAATGGACTTGACGACGAATGGACCGGAAGCAGTATGAAGCAGGCGCAAGAGGATGATGATGATCTACAGCCTATACTGCACTGGAAGCAGCTTGGAAACAAACCCCAATGGAGTGATATATCTGCTTACAGTTCCACTACCAAAAGTTATTGGGCCCAGTGGGACAGTTTAACTCTGATAGACGACGTGCTGTATAGGAAATGGGAGTCCAACGACGGCAAAGAGGTGACCCTACAAGTAGTGGTACCACGAAGCAAGGTGGCTACACTCTTACGGCACAGTCACGATGGTGTCTCTGGCGGGCATCTCGGAGTCAAGAAAAGCCTAGTTAAAGTACGACAGCGGTTTTACTGGCTTCATTGTCGGGAAGATGTCGAGAATTGGTGCCGTAAATGCACTGCATGTGCTTCAGTTAAAGGACCGCCGGCAAGAAGCAAAGGAAAATTGAAACTGTACAACGTCGGAGCACCATGGGAACGTATCGCGATTGATGTCGCTGGACCTTTTCCAACGACTGAAGAAGGTAACAAATACATCATAGTAGTGCAAGATTACTTCACTAAGTGGCCGGAAGTATTTGCGACACCCAACCAGGAAGCAGTCACTGTGGCAAGGAAACTGGTTCAGGAAGTGGTCTGCCGGTACGGCGCACCTATGGAGATCCACTCTGACCAAGGACGGAACTTCGAGTCTGCTCTATTTCAAGAAATGTGCAAACTCCTTGGAATGAACAAGACCCATACGACTCCAGCGCATCCGCAGTCAGACGGAATGGTCGAGAGGTTTAACCAGACGTTGGAAAATCACTTGGCTAAAGTTGTCGATGAACACCAAAGAGATTGGGACCAGTACATCCCACTGTTCTTGATGTCCTATCGATCCGCGGTACATGACAGTATGGGACACACCCCAGCGAAAGTCAACTTTGGTCGAGAGATTAGGCTACCAGTGGATGCAATAACCGGTACGCCACCTGATAGTCCTAAGCCCGTGACGGATTACGTGAGTGATCTTCGAAGCCGACTGGACGAGGTGCACAGAATAGTACGGAAAAACAATTTGAAGACAGGTGAAAGGATGAAAACCCGGTACGATAGAAATGCAAACACCAACGGTTTCGAAGAAGGAACACTGGTATGGTTTCATAATCCGCTACGCAAGAAGGGGAAATCTCCAAAACTCCAAGCTCGCTGGGAAGGGCCCTATACGGTTATTACGAGAATCAATGACATTACCTACCGCATTAGGAAGGGGGTTAGGGGAAAACCAAAGGTAGTCCATGTGGATAGGTTGACGCGTCATCATGGAACAAATGATGCTCGGGACGAGCATGATTAAAAGGGGTAGATAAAAGAAGGTAGGGGTAGAAGGGAGTAAAAGGGGTAATGTTACGACAGCCGTCGATATCTCGAAAACTAATAATCGAATCTTCAAGAAATAAAAACGCATTGTTAGTGACGAGGTACTCTACCGAATGGCATAGAAAAATCTAGAATCGTCAACAGAAAGCCACAACCTACCTACGAGTACCTACACACTCCTTTTGAATAAAAAAATAAAACCGTTTAACAAACAATAGGTAAATATCGAGAAATTACTCGAAGGTCAGCGCCGGCGGCAAGATCAAAAGAATAGGTTTTTATCGCTCGCGAACTTTCTAGATAATTCGATTGAGAGGTATAAAAACATGCTCACATAGCAACAAGATTCATTCAGTCTTTGAGATCGATAACGAACACAGCGAACTTAAGCGACCGAAGAAGATTCTACCTGCGACCTGAACAACGACTGTGGACTATTGTGAACTACTGAGCGACTGGAACTGTTGAAGAGTACTGTGTGTACTAGTGATTAAATTGTCTAGTTTGTGGTGAGCTAATAAATCTCTTCGCTGAGTAAACGGCATTTAATTGTACCCCGTGCACGTAACAATACATATAAATGTACCTATGGGTAATAATATTATTAGAATATTGAATAATTTATTTGCTGGTGTGTTTAGTTGAACTCGCTAATATATATATATAATATTAATATATAATAATAACAGGAGCTACTGGACCAAATTTTTTTTTTAGGTTTGATAAGGAAATATTTTTATTGCATTAAGAATATTTACATAATATGCACGGAGGTTATCGAAATTAAAATATATATAAAAAAATATATTTATCTAAGTAATCCAGCAGGTTCAGGCGTCAAAGAATTCCTCCCCATCGATGTCAACCGGGAAGGTGGCCAGAAGGCTGGCGGCATTGCCACGTTGAATGGCAATACCAATCCTTTGCGTAAGGAATTAACCAGCCCTCTGGTCACGGGACCAAATTGAGTTGTTATTTTTGTGATGAAGAGTCTCGTTTATCGAAGAAGGTTATAAGCTATAGAACATCACTCGGCTACTCAAGGGAGCGTAGCAGTAATCATAAATGTTTTATGAAAATTAATTAGGTGATACGGTGTTTCAAAGTATGCCTGGGTGAAAACGGGGTGACTTGGTTCGTTTCTGTATAAAAAAGCTTTAAATGACTAATTGTAAATGTAAATATTTACTATTCAAAAAAAATATAATGTTCAAACAGGTAATATTCATGTTAAAAGCGCTATAACACGCATTAAACGTGCTACTATGTTATATCATGTTAAAAAAAATTCTCAAAATTTTCCAATACCGCTGATGCATGAAACAGATGCGAACCCATATTCTGTACAACAGCTGATGTGGCCAAAACACTATCCACTCTTGCGTGATTTGTGTTAATATTAAGCAAATTGCGAGAACCTACATCGAATTTCTGCACCATTACCACCAACTAGATCAAGGGGTTTGTATAACAGAGATAAATATTGTGGAAGAGTTTTTCTTGAGTTACATTTATCGGGTTGTGTTCCCAGCGGTGAGTAGGGTAGCCAGAGCTCACTGGAGAATTTGTGCTGTCAGTGGGATGATTAAAGGCTTGTCTTGCTTTGTTCTCTACACTGGCGGCACATATACTCGTGCTTATAGGGTCGGCAGCGCGAGTGTGGCTTCTCTGGCGTTACACACGTCCATAGGTCACGGTAACCACTTTCCATCAGGTGGGCCGTGTGCTTGTCTGCCACCTAAGTGGTATAAAAAAGAAAAAAAAGGGATTCGGTTTTCAAGGCTTCTTCGAGCTGTACAAGTGCTTTACTGTAGTTCAGGTATGGGTACAGTTAGCATCAGAACTATCTTGACTAGAAAGTCTAAAATAATCTTAATATCGAGGTATTACGATGAAGTCAAACTGTTTTTATTGATTTACATTGTATTATTGTCCGAACTAAAGATGCGAACAACCAAATATCACAATAATCAGTCAATCAGTTAGTTTGCTTCTTCCTACTGTCCTGGGTTCTTTAAGCGGGGCATGAAAAAGCATCTAATGAGGCCACCAAGCTGAGTGCCACCATTGTAACATTAGTTAGTATCTGTAACGGCGACCCTCTTTCCTGAGACTTTGCATTTAGCTTACCGGGGTCGAGTTGGGGACTCTGCAGTCCCCACACACCCGAGGAGAGGGCCAGATCGTGATAGATGGCCCTGGGTTGGCCGGGGTGCGACGGATATGCCTGTCAACCTCACCTTCGGCAACCTAAACGACTAACAGGCGGCGTGCATTTTAGTCGGTTCGAGTCCGACATAGCCTCCTCTGGGGTACCTCCCCACCGGAGCCGGTGGGGAGGGGATTTGGCTGAAATCGGGGGGGGAAATAATAATTACATTTTCTTGTAAAAAATTGAAACACTTAGTTAAACTGGAGTTATGCCGGACTCGAACCGACTAAAACCGCACAATGTCTCTGGCATTATACTTATACCGGGGCAGTGACTAAACAAGATATTTCTCTTACATCTCGGCTGAATCTGGGTCATCTACAACTTTGAGTAGGTGGCGACAAGCATACGTGAAACCGTAACACCAGGGGTGTTACACCCGTGCTGACGACCCTAAATTGTCTCGGGTGTGGGTACCATGGTCTCACCCAGAAAGGGAGGGGGGAGCATTGCTCTATCGCCGCCCTAGCCTAGTTCTACTAGGGTGAAATGCAGCCTTACCTGTTACCCTCAAACCTTCACCTGGAGGAAGTAGGTCGTTTAGCGACCTCCGATGAGATCTGTTTCAAACTTTTTTTTATACCACTTAGGTGGCAGACAAGCGCACGGCCCACCTGATGTAAAGTGGTTACCGTGGCCTATGGACGTGTGTAACACCAGAGAAGCAATACTCGCGCTGCCGACCCTGTAAGCACAGAGTTTCTGTGCCGTCAGTGTAGAGGACAAAGCAGGACAAGCCTTTAGTCATCCCACTGACAGCACAAATTCTCCAGTGAGCTCTGGCTACCCTACTCACCGCTGGGAACATAACACGAAGTTATTATAACCGTGGTTGTTATTATAATTATAAATAAATTAAATTACTTGTAGGTATGTCACTTCCAGTAGAAATATAAAATTATCCTTGATACTTGATTTGCACAAGCTTATGTTAGGTAACCGTACATAATTATTTGCCATGCGTTACTGAACAAAGGTCGTTATTGAGCGATAGGCACTCCTATTGTAATGTGTACAAATAATTTACTTATTTTAATCCTACTCTAGGACACACTTTAAAAAACCGCGGTAGCCTAGTGAGACGAGGTCTCTGGTTCGAGCCCAATGGCACACATCAATGACTTTTCGATGCTTTTCGAAGTTATGTGTGTATTTATCGCAGGTTTATAAGTGCCCGGTTAATGGCAATAGGTGCTAGCACCTCTACCTACCCCTTCGGGGATATAGGCGTGAGTTTATGTTATGTTATGTTATGTCTAGGACCCTTCCTACTGTATTATAAATATGAAAGTTTAGCAAAAATATTTGAACGATAGGCTGTGTTTTTTTTTCTAACTCTACTTTTCGGGTGTAAGTAAAAATACCTAAAACAGTTCCGTGGGGTGTAGAATTCCGGAACTCTTTATATTATAGTTAGTTAACTATCAGTTTAGTTCTTTAGTATACATTTAAATTCAAACACATTATAACCCAAAGGTACCTACATGGTTGGATAATGTGAAAACGACCTAATAGTAAAATATATTTAGAATAACCTAAACAATTAAAGGATATTTTAATTTAATTAACGCGAATGATATTGTTATAGGTTTTTACTGGTGACGTCAATATGACCAGTAAAGTTACAATAAAAACAGTCTGAACATAACATTTATTTTTCTAGAATACAACACGATTACATTTGTGGTCACATTTTTGTTCGCATGACTGTACAAACAAGGACATAATTTTAATCAATCTGGTTTGTACTTTAAAAAGTCGTTTCTTATAAAATTATAAGAGTACAATTTACAATTTTTAGAGTTCCGTACCCAAACAACCCGTCCCGCAGACCGATTACACGGTTTTGTGGGGCTATGTATCACCTATCAATGTAATAGTTTGCATAATAAATGAAAAAAAAGGGTAAAAACGAAATCCTATTACTAAGACTAAACATCGCTGTCCATCTCTCTGTCACCAGGCAGTGTCTCTCGAACCGTGATAGTTAGAAAGCTAAAATTTTCACAGGTGATGTATTCCTGTTGTCGCTATAACAACAAGTATTAAAAATAAATCAAAATATATTTTTAATGGGGCTCATAGAACAAACCTTATTTTGTTTCTGTACTTGTTGTGTATAATATGAATACTATTCTTTCTTTCTTTCTTTCTATTTTTATTCCTAACCGTATTTCTTTCACCAGGCTGTATTTAATACACCGTGATAGCTAGACATCTGAGATTTTCACACATAATATATATCTGTTGTCATTATAAAAACAAGTAGTAAAACAAAATATTTTTCAAGGTAGGCTCTCATAGAACAAACGTGATTTTTTTGTTATGTGTTTGTCTTTCGCCAGGCTCTATATCATAAACTATGATAGCTATACAGTCGAGATTTTCACAAATAATATATTTCTATGCTAACAAATACTAAAATTAGTTTTTAAGGCGGGCTCACGTGCAAAAATATGTCATTTTCTGCAGATATTAATAATGGCAACAGATTGGCGCTTGAAATAATCACAGTATATTTAGTAGTGCATAAGTTTGAAGATTAAATAATTAAACTAAAATAGAATACGTAACTAAACGGGACATTGAATAAATATGATTTAATGGACGATATAACAATTGGATGATTATATGCATCACTCAAAAATGTCATAAGTCAGTACCAGCACGGGTTTGTTAAGGGCAGGTCTACAGTTTCAAATGTCGTAATTCTGGACGATTATATTACTTATAATATGAGTCGTGGGAAGCAGGTCGATGTCGTTTACACCGATTACAGTAAATGCTTCGATAGGATTGATCATTGCATTCTAATTCGGAAACTAGCTCGCTCGAGAATAAGAGGCGATCTGTTGAGATGGTTTACATCCTACATTTCTAACAGATCGCAAGCAGTTGCACTGAATCATTATTTATCTAAATGGGTCACTGTTCCAAGCGGGGTTCCTCAAGGATCCCTTTTGGGTCCCTTATTGTTTATAGTCTTCGTGAACGACATTGGGGAATGCTTCTGGTCTTCCAATTTTCTCTGCTTCGCGGACGACATGAAAATATGTGCTGCCATCTCGTCCCCCGCTAACGTTGAAGTACTTCAAGCCGATTTAAAGAAGCTTGACAACTACTGCATCCAAAACAGATTGGATCTGAACCCTCTAAAATGCTCCGTGATCACTTTCACTCGAAGACGCCAAGTTATCACCTCAGAATATTTTTGAAAGGACAAAGCTAACTAAATGCGACCAAATACGTGATCTCGGTGTTGTGTACGATTCGAAACTGATGTTCGACGAACATATTGATAGTATAGCTAAAAAGGCATCTCGAGCCTTAGGTTTCATTATGCGTACTTCGAACAATTTTGAGGAAGTTAAGACCTTCAAAATACTGTACTGTACAAATGTTCGAAGTGTATTGGAATACGGGTCTGAGGTCTGGAATCTCAGATACAATTTATATACCGATAGACTAGAAGGTATACAGAGGAAGTTCATCAGGTACCTGTGCTGTGTGTCTGATGATTATCTTAAATTGTGCGCTAGATTTCACCTCCTTCCATTAACATATCGGCGTAAAATTGCTGACGTAATGTTCGTACAGAAAATTATATGCAACAGAGTGGATAGCCCTCAACTTCTTGTGAGAATAAATATCAATGTACCTGTCAATATCCTACGTAACTTTATGCCCCTGTTCGTACCAATTGTGCCTTATAGATAATTACCGCCAAAATACATTTTTGTGGAGAGCGTGTTACACGATTAACGCAGCAAGCTCGCAGCATAATTTCGACATATTCAACGCAAGTATCTCAAGATACAGGATATCCTAGTTTGAGAGGCAGGGTTAATATTATTGTACACCTTAAACCACAAACAATGTTACAAGTAGGTAGCAAATCAATGTTGTTATAGATACTGTACTTCTTTTTGGTTAATAAATTATTATTATTATTATTAAAAAAAAAAAAAAAAAGTATAGCATCAGTCAGGAGGTTGCTTAGCCTGGAATTCTTTCAACAATAATAATATTTATTCATTAGTTTTTAATCTAATTTTTGTTCTTTTTTCCAAGAAATATGTTGGAGAATGTTCAATTGTATGGTAGTATGATGCACACAGCACTTGTAACTATTCTAATTTCAAAGAGGAATTTTGTGACATTTCGTTACTAATAATTGTCAAAGTGACACAAATCAAATAATGACACAAATTTTTCAGTTCACATTTTGACTACAGTCTGAATTGTATCAGTGAGGACCTGTAATTGGCCGTATGCAACTAACGTCAATCACTATACCTTCGTTATGGCTGTTGCTCTTCCAAATAAATAAATAAATATAAATATGAAATATAATTAATAACGGCAACAATTAGATGCCTGAAATATTTACAGAATATTTAGTAATATGTTTGTCGCAGCCAAATAGCATAATTAACCGTTCAATCAACAGACTAGCCTGTTTACTAACCAGAGCCGTTCAACTGAATGACTGACATTTATACCACTTAGGTGGCAAACAAGCACACGGCTCACCTGATGTAAAGTGGTTTCCGTGGCCTATGGTCGTGAGCAACATCAAAGGGATCACACTCGCATTGCCAACCCTGTAAGAACCTCCTAATGGCCTTCTAAGAACCCCATATTGTAGTCGCTGGAGAAAACCACACGCAGGGAATTTATTCCACAGATTAAGCGTGTGGGGGATGAAGTTCCTAGCTTACCTAACTGTGCGTACTGTTACAAGTCGCAATTTCTTACAACATTTAGAAACTGGCTGGCTAATGCTTAGGCAATTCGTACGATAGGGTGACTTAGTGACAAAAAGTAATAAAAATGTTGAAACATCTGACATAAGAAATACTTTATTTAATCTATTTAAAGTGTCACATAATACTGTTTATAACATTTCAGAAACAGGACAGAAAGCCAGTGATATGTTCGTCACACAGAAAGGCACAATATAGTTTTTTTTTATTGGATACTTTTATATATTAATATTTAATAATATACATTATTAAATATTATACATTACTATATTTTTTTTATAATATACACGGAAGTTATCGAAATTAAAATATATAAAAAAACAGAATATATATCTAAACAATCCTGCAGGTTCAGGCGTTAAAGAATTCCTCCCCATCGACGTCAACCGGGAGGGTGGCCAGAAGGCTGGTGGCATTGCCACGTTGAATGGCAATACCAATCTTTTGCGCAAGAAATAAACAGATTGTATTATATTTTGTGCCTTTTTGTATTATATTATATACTTGGATACGTGAGCGCTCAAGCCTAGGTAATTAATGAAACGACATCAACCCAAGTAATTTGCCTAACTGTTTGCTTAACTTGTAAACTGAAAGCTTAATATCATTCAGGCTTCTAGTTGTACGTCGCTGTTTAGTTGTGAGGCTAGGCTGTTGATTGACAGGTTAATTGAGTTAATTGATTCCGAAACTCAGCCTCAGATGCATGGCTCGAATCAACAATAGTGCCCGAAATACGGCAATAGGCTCACCCCTTATTACGTGGGACCGAATACAATTATTGGTGAAATGTGGGTGATAATTCACCTCTGCCTAACCCTCCGGGGATAAAGGCGTGATTGTGTGTATTTATGTATGGTTCCGAAATATTCCTCTGCCGGGTAGGGCAGAGGAATATTTCGGAACCATACACTTCGGGGATATAGACGTGAGTTTATGTTTATGTTATGTTATATTCATTAAAAAATATATATACCTAAATTCAAAATAAATCAAAGCGGGCTAGATAATACTACGGAATCCTTCGTGCTCGAGTCCGACTCGCACTTGGCCGGTTTATTTATGGTGTTGCTCTAGTTAGATGAAAGAATAACAAAGCAGTATTTACTTAACAAACTTAATTAGTCCTTGGCCCACCTATTTTAAATCGTTGCAAAGCTTTCTAAATCCAACTAGCGTATATACAGGGGAATTAAAAACACAACAATGTTCACATATTACTAGTTTAGGTTTTTTAAAATATAGGTAACGTCAATTAGACTTCGCCTTGTGGTAAGCTGAAGGCAAAGTCTCAGAATTACTTATTGTACTCAGAAGTACTTATTGAAGTTAAAGACATTAGTTTTTAACAGTAATTATTTTGAGACCTGTCCAGCATTTGATTACCTATAGTTAAAATAATAATGAAACCATACTGCGTACCTATCCGTATTTTAGTGTTGTGGTCATGTAGAAAACGATTGAAAAAGGTAAACTGACTATCATAATAACTTCTAATGATCATTAAAACTTTTGTTATTTTTTGTTGTAGTAAAATTTCTCCACTGTTGTATCTACGGAATGAATATTACTTTCCTCATTTATTAAAGTTTTTAAGTAGTTTATTACGTTGTTTTTATACCACTCAGGTAATAGACAAGCACTGGATACTGCACCGAGCTTATGGAGAGAATCACACAATTTTTAAATTTTTTATCTTTTTGTTTAGGCACTCTCCAAAACAACTGGGCCAATTTTGATTGAATTTTTACAATAGATAGACAGATAGACACACATCCACTATTGTACTCATTGTATAGTATTGTACCTCCTGCACACCAGGTTCATCAGTAGTAACTCATGAATTCTCCGAGTAATGACGCTACGTAAGTCCCAGTAAAAGTTAAATTGTCCTGGAACCAGCAACATAATAATTTAGAAATAAAGGGGTTGGAAAAATAATAAACCCACTTCTATTCTCAGCAATATGACAGACAAAAAAGGAAAATAAGTTTATACCCAGTCTATAAGACTGGGTATAAACTTATTATACTGGGCATAAAATTAATACAAAACTATGCTAACTATAAGTTAGCATAGTTTTTTATTACTTTTATAAATAATTGCATATATTAGCAATTATTACAGCATATTTATGTACCTAAACTGAATAAGTAAATACCCTATGGAGGGAAATTCCACGGACACGAAAACCGGCTGCACGCAAACAAAAACTATATCCCCGTTTCTGACCACAATCCAAGAAATTACCAACAGAATAACCCATTATCACTTTTTTCCCAACTCGGTAATCGAAACAGTGACCTCACGCAATGCAAGTATACAAAACACAAGTATACCTCCGACAGGTACTTTCCCATAATCGTAAACCCGTTGCCATGTTTTTATTAAGTAGATTAATCATTACATACATAAATGTAATTTAGCCTATTGAATAGCTCGTCAGCAATTACTATACTTATCTCATTATCTGTGAACATCTGCACATAATAAAAATTTTAGTACAGTCACAATCAGATCGATCTCGATTAGCAAAATACTCTAATTGATCTTAGTACCTTGGTCGGACCTGGGCCGGTAGGAAAGGTTATGGCAGGCCTAAGGGTGACGGGTGGAGCTGCCTGTCACCCTAGCAGAAGCAGGCCGCGGCGGTGGCGCACCTGGCGCGCCTCCCCATTTCCGGGGACAAGTAGGGGACTCTGTGGTCCCAACACCTGAGGAGAAGGCCAGATCAAGAGAGATGGCCTTAGGTCAGCCAGGGTGCGAGGGATATGCCTGTCAACCTCACCTTCGGCAACCAAAGCGACCCACAGACGCCGTGTTTTAGTCGGTTCGAGTCCAACATAACCTCCTTCGCCGGCTCCGGTGGGGAGGTACCCGTGGGGATTTTGCGCACGTAAAAAAAACAAAGTACTAAGGATTTACATCTGTTATTAAAGCATTTTATTTAAATGTTATTATCTTTATGCGTCTATTTACTTAACGTTACTTCGGAGTCAGGAGACATCCTACTAAAATTATAAATGAGAAAGTTTGTGGAATTATTTGGACTTTGTTACTCAATCATGCTAAACGGCTGAATGGATCTGGCTGAAGTTTGGTAAAGGGATACATTTTAGTCAGGAATCAATGATGTAATCTACTTTTGTTTCTGGAATAGGTACCCACTGTTGAGGGAGCGAACCGCATGGACAGAGACGTGGATAATACATAATTGTACAAGTCTGGAAATATATTTATACCTCTTCTAATTCCTTTAAAACGCCCTGAATGTTTCTGGAGGTTCTAGAGAAGTACATACTAGAATAGTATTAAAACTAGTTGACAACGTTAAATTATAAGAATACTAGCTGTCGCTTGTGATTGCGCCCTCGTGGATATCACTTATCGCTAACAAACATAGGTAGTCTAGTCTAATCTATCTCTGTACCAAATTTTATGAATATCGGTTTAGTGTTTCAGGAGTGAAAACGTTACAGACATACAGTCTCAATAAACGAAACCCTATATGTTATACGGATCACTTGGGCGAAATATGTCATCGTTTGATAAATCAATCCTGACGGAAGCCCTTCCGCTATCAATAATTTATTCAGCCAGTTGTCGTCCTCCGATCCCTAACAAAACAAGTCACCCACAAAATGTATCATAAGATATTTATTTGCAACTAGTCGACTCGACCCGGTTTCGCCTGTTGCATATTTTGACACCCTGTATCACCTGAGCCAGTAATTTTTTGGTCTTCAAAATTATGGAAATTTGCTGGATTTATTGACGTTTATCATCACCTGCTCGGCTTAATTGAGAAGTAGCTAGATGAAATTTAATATGGCGTATAACTTTTGTCAATAAACGGACTATTCAACACTTAAATATTTTTCAAAGATCAAACTATTCGGCACGCGAACACCACTCATTGAATTAAAAACTTTTTAATGATTAAGATAGGAATCAATTCAGGCGGGTGTCGATATCTCCAGCGATGTCCAGTTTCGCAGTCATTTGGAGGACAAGGTTAACTTGGCATCAAAGAAACTTGGTGTGCTCAACAGGGCTAGGCAGTACTTCACTGCGGGGCAGAGACTCCTTCTTTACAAGGCACAGGTCCGGCCCCACATGGAGTACTGCTGTCACCTTTTTGCTGGAGCGCCTGCTTACCAGCTTGACCTATTCGACTCGGTGCAAAGACGGGCGTTGAGGTTGGTTGACAATCCCATACTCGCAGGTAATGTGGAATCTCTCCGCTTTAGGAGGGACTTTTCTTCGCTGTGTGTGTTCTACCGCCTGTACAACGGTTTGTGCTCAGATGAATTGTTTGACATGATGCCCACAGCAACATTCTATCATCGCACCGCTCGCCTTAGGTAGGGAGTTCATCCTCACACATTGCTACCTGAAACGGTACGCACTGTGCGGTATGAAAGAAACTTCATCCCACGCACACTCAAGTTGTGGAATGAACTCCCTGCTGCGGTCTTACCATGCGCCTACAATATGGGGTTCTTCAAAAGGTTTCTTCAGGGTCGGCAGCGCGAGTATGACGCTCCTGGTGTTGCACGAGTCCATAGGCCACGGTAACCACTTCCCATCAGGTGGGCCGTGTGCTGGTCTGCCACCTAAGTGGTATAAAACAACATTGCTACCTGAAACGAGTAGCGGTAGAACGTTCGACTGCTACGCAGGGGGCGCGGGTTCGATTTCTGCTCAGTGCAAATATTTGTATGCATAAATATGTATATTTGCATTGGTCTGGGTGTTTAGTATGTTCATCACATTCTAGTTTCTATAACACAAGCTAGTTAAGCTATGCTTATTATGGGTCTAGATAGCGTTGTGTAGAGTAGCTTAGAGGTTAAGGAGTCGGCCTTGCGGTCGAGGGTTACCGTTTTAGAATCCTGGCCATTTCCTAACACAAGCAATTTAGCTTAGCTGGAGGGGTCAGAAGGAATATTAGTAATTTCAGTTCTTATATTCTTTATTACAAATAATGTTTGAAGAATATAATGTTTTTAATATATCAAATAATTCTAAAATCCGTTAAAAAGTGGTTTTATTTGAAAAACTTTTCAGCTTTATAATACTAGTATAGAAGTAGAGATATGTTATTTCATTAAAAAGAATATAAAGAGTTTATTATTCATAAATGGACATAAACAAAGTTGAATGTTGAATGAATGTTACAAGGACGTTAATTGGAATCACGTATACAATTTATCATGGATTTGCAATTGATTCTTGGTGTACAGCCTGGAAATGGCACACTGCATACGTGGTTCTAATTAATATCGACAACGGAGATAAGGTTGAACCTTTACATATAGATTGACAACACAAAACAAAAGATTTTTTAATTTTTTTTTATACCACTTAGGTGGCAGACAAGCAGACGGTCCACCTGATGGAAAGTGGTTACCATGACCTATGGACATGTGTAACACCACTGGAGCCACACTCGCGCTGCTGACCCTGTAAGCTCATAGTTTCTGTGCGTTCAGTGTAGAAGACAAAGCAGGACAAGCCTTTAGTCTTCTCACTGACAGCACAAATTCTATAGTGAGCTCTGGTTACCCTACTCACCGCTGGGAACACAACATAAAGTTATTATGGCCGCGGTATTCTTTAGGGCGGAGGTACTTCTTCAGTCGGACTGCTCAATTGGACGGAAATACCGCCGTGTCCTACCTCCGTGTATGATTGAGTGAAGTTTTGAATTATTAGTTAACTATGAGGCGTATCAAAACGGTTTGTGTGTTAAACAAAGCTTTATTTTTCTGAAGTGACATACAATGTACATAAGCATTGGGTATAGTCATTATAAATTCACTAGGTGTAATAGGGTACGTAGATTATGAAAATGGCTTCATCGGAAAACTATTACTATGGTTACTGAGGTCTTTGCATGCCATTGAATGGTAGATGTGCTGAACTGTATCTAATCTTACTTGACACCATGTATGACCACATTTCTGCAAATAAATGAATTTTGATTTTTGATTTTGATTTTACTCCATGACCCAGGGAGGTGTATAGCCGCTTTGAGTATAGGTACAGTGAACGACAAAAGTAGCTTAACAAATTCTAATTGATTGATCGCCATTGCTGGTAAACCGATCATAATGTAATAAATAAAACACGAAATATATTAACTTTGTACACGAGGGATTCTAAAATGAATTTTACATTAACTGTCGGTACATGCATTCCGATTTATAAATATTTTGTTGTTGACTGTAGGTAAAATTTTTCAAAGAGTATCTATATACATATCTATGTTACTATAGTAAGTAAGTAAAAGTATAGGTAGGATACGAGGGTAATTACGTCCAATTGAGCAGTCCGACTGGGGAAGTACCTCCGTCCTACATAATACCGCGGCCAATAACCTCTTTTTGTGTTCCCGGCGGTAAGTAGGGTAGCCAGAATTCACTGTAGAATTTTGTGCTGTTTGTGGGAAGACCAAAAGCATATCCTGCGTTGTCTTCTACACTGATGGCACAGAAACTCTGTTCTTACAGGGTGGGCAGCACGAGTTTGACTCCTCTGGTGTTGCACATGTCTATAGGCCACGGTGACTACTTTCCATCAAGTGGGCCGTGTGCTTGTCTGCCATCTAAGTGAATTAAAAAAATAAGTACATTTACTTTTGCGTGCTTGTCTGCCACCTAAGTGGTATAAAAAAATAAGTACATTTACTTAGGTAAACTTATTCATTTAAAGTTGGATGTAAATGTACAACCGTATCTCCATTGTCGACGATATTTACATCCGTGTCTTGAATCTGAAGTACTACACACTAAATTAAAACCAGTGTCTAATAAATATTACACAAATTATACAATATTTACGTTAAATACACCCACACACACCTTTTCCCTCCATAATATTTACATTATACAAAATAAACTACATATTTGAAAACTCAATTAAGGTATGCCTACATTATAGAGGGTCTCGCTTAAAATACAAGTTTTAGTAAAAGGTAAGTAGTAGTATGTCCACACACGTAATGTATTACTCAGTTTGCGGTGACAATGTGTGTCCTGATTTTGGATTCTATTGGCGTACCCTTTCATTCTCCGAGGGTTAATTTTATTCTCTCTTGACCAAAATGTTTTCGATAGATTTTAGAGATGATGTGTTTTAAGGACATGTCCCTTAATCTGTATAACCATTTTGGATTTCAGCAAAATAAACGTTTAGTATCTGTGGCGTGGAAGTGAACGCGACTGCTGTACAGGAGAAGCGGTTTCGATTCCTGCTCAGTGTAAATATTTGTATATATGAATATGTCTATTTGCATTGGTCTGCTTGTAAAATGTATCTACTTCAATGAAATTATATTTATACAAATACTAATTATATAACTATATTCTACAAGTGAGGTGAATCCATATTTACTTAACACTCTTTAAGCGTAGTTAAAAAATTATATGTATATATGTGTATATAATGTTTGCAGTTGAGTAAGATCAACTGAACAGACTAAAATGTACTGACAGATTGTTACCTAGATTGAGAAGAGATTCAAGATAAACTGATACATAGAGTGAGACTGGAACTTAGTCTGAAAGTATATTAAGCGATCTAGCTTAGGGCAAGACTAAGAATTGAAACTCGAATGAGGTTAGAAGCAAACAGATACTTATGTTAGATCGAAATATGCAAGACACGCTGCTGAAACACCAAGGTCCTATTTGAATAGGACCTTGGTGTTTCAGCAGCGTGCTACGCAATTACCTATTCCGCGAGCAGACGGACTTTGTCCATTGTGGACGAATTGAGTTTAGTTCGTAATGAATTCGTACAGTTGCCCACAGAAGTTGATGAACTTGGAATGTAAAGTTGATACCGTTGGTGTCTATAAGTACAATTATGAATTTCCGTCTGCAAGTGGATAGCGCTCCGCAGCGCGTCTCGTATAGAATCAGCGTGGCAGTGAACGTATAGACATTAGACATGCACTGTAGGTGTGATCCAATATCATGATTTGGGGTAGGAACCAATCGCCTTCGTTGATGCTTGATATTACTTAATATTATTCACAAATGGGCACCCGGCAGCACGGCTGTGACTCCCCTGGTGTGGGACATGTGCTTGTCTGTCACCTAAGTTGTATAAAAAAAATTAAAAAGCAAAGACGATCGGAATTTTTCAAGATTTTTAAAGTACCTACCACGTACAGGCGAAATAAAATAATGCTAAAAAATCACTAAGCGCTTCAATACTCATAACATAAAAACATATCCGCATTAAGCGTCATCACTGTGTATTGTGCGGTAATTAATGCAATTAATGATGTGTAAAACCTTTAAGGTATGATTCCAAAGGTGACCGCATTCGACAACTGTACACGGATGCAGCAGATACGCGTACCACAAAGTAGACTTGAATATAATAATTTATATTATTGTTTTAATTCATAGCGGTTTCTCAATGGTCCCCTTTATCCGTATCAATTATAAACTAGTAATATATGTAAAGACTAGGCACATCCAAACAACATACATTAATTTATATTACTACTGATCACACGTAAATCTAAGTCCATAGAAATAAAAGAAAATCAATCCTGCAATGCACACATTTGTCTATAACTATATATTTACATTTATTTACATATTACATTTACAATTTACTTGTTAAACTTCTATACAGATAAACGGCATCATTGAGAAGCCGTAATGAATTAAGACAATGTAAAAATTAATATATATATACATATTCAAGTTTATTGCACGGTGCGCTCTGCGTCTGCAGTTGTCATACGGTCGCCCACGGAATCATACTATAAGTCAATGTTGAATCTTTACATTACTATGATCAAGGTCGTATGTACTTATTATAATAATGAGTAATGACAAAAGCATCTAAAATATAGTAAGATATTCAGTGTTTAAAAAATATAATCTTAATCTGCTGTGCGAAAACATCAAGGACATGATTCCTAACAGGTATTTTCTTTTCTTATCTTCGTTATAGAAAAAAGGGGGAAAGTTTACTGTAACGGATCGTCATTATTTTATGGCAAAACATCCATGACTATTGAAAATAAAAAAATAGGTATCATTTCTTTTTTCAAGGATACAAGATTTGAAAGGATCTGTGGTTCACAGATACACTAGTTTATTTATTACTGTCTATAAATATAAAGTTACATCAGTTGTCGAACATTTTAGAGCGCCAACTACTTGTAACAAGGAGACTGCCATAGATGTTTGTATGAAACTGAGACCGATGAATTAACGTGCTCTCCAAGGCACGGAAACATATAGGTAACTGTAAAATAACAGCATCCTAGGTCTATCTAATCAATTTTGTATACACTGAAGAGCTGTGTAAGCTACTAACGCTTTGTGAAGGAGGACTGTATTCTGATTACAAATGAAGGAATAGACACGATCAAACCTGCTACTGTAATCATCTCTGAGTTCTCTGACCCATGGCATGGCAGCCCATAGATTGGGACTCCTTTTTCCGCACTTAACCTCCCTTTTTTGATCTATTTGTGCGTGCAGAATTACCAACTAGAGCAACCAACCTAGCTCCGCCCAAAAACGCAGAAGCATATTGACAACTTCACAGGCTTCGTGGAGCGACCTCACTATGCCCACATTGCAGACCAGTCAACATTGTATTTTATTGAATACAAAAGGCGTTGTAAGAATAAAAATGCTCCGATGAGAAATGTGTTGACAGCAAAAAAAGAAATATTACAGAATACACGAAAGCCCGTCGGGTGCTATACTATACTGTAAAAAGGCAACCTATTATTGTGTGTCATAATGTTACACCCTTTCTGAAATATGTAGTAGAAAGAGCAAGGATTGAATGTGTACAATAAGAAAGGTAAGGAAACTTTCAATTCACTGTCCAAATCTATTTCGACAAAAGAGGTACTGGCCCTGTGGAAATTTGATCAAATGTGGATTGTATTCTCTTTTTTTAACAATGAAGCTAAAAAGTTTTGTTCCATTTAATATTGCTTTATAATGGAAGTAATATTTATATATCTATGGTTTCTTATATTTCTTGAGTACACATTGGTACAGAAAATTCTGTGTTATTTTTCTCAACCTTGATTAGATTTTATCATTGTTGTATGTAAATGAAGGCAATTTTATTTTGGCGCTACTCTTCCATCTGAGAGTGATCAAAATAAGAAAATTTAAACAGCTCTATCCCTTAGTCGCCTTGTACGACACCGCATGGGAAGAGATGGAGTGGGTCAAATTCTACTTTGCCGGGAACCACGCGACTACATGTTTTTATAGCGTGTTTTTTCCTCCGGGTAACAATTCGTATCGTAAGAATTTAACGAATCACGATTATCAGAAGATAGATCTGATGCTACTGTACATAGGTAATACGCTCGCTGCGTCATTTTCTTTATGTTTTATTATCTTTTAACTTTAATGTAGTGTAGTTTTAATAAAAAATGATATTTTTTTCATATATTTTTTTTATACAACTTAGGTGGCAGACAAGCACACGTCCCACCTGATGGAAAGTGGTTACCGTGACCTATGAACGTGTGTAACACCAGTGGAGTCACATCCGTGCTGCCAACAATATAAGAACAGAGATTTTCTGTGCCTTCAGTCACAAAAACATAGGACAAGCCTTTGGTCTTCCCACTGACGGCACAAAAACTCTCCAGTGAGCTCTGGCTACCCTACTCACCGCCGGGAACACAAAACGAGGTTATTATAGTCGTGGTATTCTGTAGGTTGGAGGTACTTTTCCAGTCGGACTGCTCAATTCGGACGGGAATACCGTCGTGTCCTACCTCCTACGCAAATAAGTTTACCCCGACTTAGTTCAACATTAATTAAATTATCTTATCATGGCAGTCAAAAATAAATAAAAAGGCTTAAAGGTCATTAACCTTAAAACTAAAATCTTTTGCGCACAATATCTCTTGCACCTTTTACCGCAGCTGTACAACTGATAGTTATACTGAATTATTGTTCCTGCATTATGTATTTGTTTCTAGGAATATTATAAATATAGGATATAGGAATATTATATATGTATAAATAAATATGTACCTATTTCCTCATCATCTACCGAGAGTCTATTTTCTCAACTCAATTCCGTTACGAAACAGCTAAACAAAGATATTTTACGTGAAGCAACTGTCATCATACCTCCACAAACCAAGTTCTTGGCCGTACCGAAATCTTGCAGTTGAACGACGTTGTCAGTGTTGTGAGTTTAGAGCGCCAACTACGCAACGATTACCATAGATTGTCGTATAGTAACGGAGACTACTTTTTTTTATCTAGGACATGTCAATTTCATTTCACCTCGCCGAATAGTAAGAACCTACTCTCTGACCTACGCCACTCCAAGTCACTCTAGGGTCCGAAAAGTTCCAATTGGAACTTCAAAATCGTTTCACAACGCTGGAAACCACAAACGGTATTGATGAGAAAACCGACACAGTGGTCAAAACATTACAGGAAGTGTCTCGAAAGTTCTTTCCCGGGAAACGCAAACAGCGAGAGTCCAAGCTCTCTCCTGAGACTCTCGAACTTATGAGAAAGAGACATGAGCAGTCATCCACACCGTCGTCTTCAGATGAGAGAGCCTTAAACCGACAAATTAAAAAGCTGATTAGACTCGACCTCCGACGCTACAACATTCATATCGTCCAGGAGGCGATTGAGCAAAATAGGGGGTCGAAAGTGTTCGCTCAACAGTTGGGGAGGCCTCATCTGACGAAACCTAAAACTACGGATGGTAAAATGACTGCCTCAAGGTTCGAGATTCTCAATGAGATCGAGAAATTCTATGGACAGCTATATGCATCACGGACGAGTAAACCGTCGGGACACAGCGATGAAGATCACAGAGCCCCACTTACGCGCCATTACACCGAGGAGATACCCGATATCGAGCAATGCGAGTTGGAGGCGGCTCTCAGACAACTGAAAAACAACAGGTGCCCAGGTGATGACGGAATTACTACTGAGCTCCTGAAAGCAGGCGGAGCTTCAATCCTGATAGAGCTAGCAAGCCTCTTTAATTCCGTCATCCTACAAGGCCTAACACCTAGGGCATGGAGCGGGAGTGCGGTGATACTGTTCTTCAAAAGAGGAGATAAGACCTTGCTGAAGAACTACAGGCCCATCTCACTCCTGAGTCATGTCTACAAGCTGTTCTCGGGAGTCGTCACAAATCGTCTCGCGGTTAAGCTCGACGAGTTCCAACCACCGGAGCAAGCCGGGTTTCGAAAAGGTTATAGCACCGTGGACCACATCCATACTGTTCGGCAGATTGTAGAAAAGGCCCAAGAATCTGGATTGGACTGGGCGGGGTATAAACATTAACGGTGAGTACATCTCACATCTTCGGTTCGCCGACGACATCGTCATAGTAGCGGAATCGTTGGAACAACTGGGCGAAATGCTGCATAGCCTAGATGGAGCTTCTCGACACGTCAGCCTCGGTGTAAACTTGGATAAAACCAAAATTATGTTCAACGAACATGTTGCACCGAGACCGATTGCCATCGAAGGGGCGACACTCGAAGTTGTTCAAAAATATATCTACCTGGGGCAGGTTATCCAGCTCGGTAAAAACAACTTCGAGAAAGAACTAGCCAGAAGGATCCAACTGGGTTGGGCAGCATTTCGCAAACTACGTCGAGTTTTCTCTTCACCCCTACTGCAATGCCTCAAAACAAAGGTCTTTGAACAGTGCGTCCTACCTGTTATGACTTACGGTGCCGAAACGTGGACACTTACAGTGGGGCTGGTCCATAGCTTAAAAGTCGCGCAGCGGGCTATGGAGCGAGCTATGCTTGGAGTTTCTCTGAAGGATAGAATTCGGAACGAGGTTATCCGACAGAGAACTAAGGTTACCGACATAGGCCACAGAATAAGCAAGTTGAAGTGGCAGTGGGCTGGCCACGTTTGCCGAAGGACCGATGGCCGTTGGAGCAAACGAGTCCTAGAGTGGAGACCGCGAGAAGGTAAACGAAAGGTAGGACGCCCCCTAGCCAGATCGACGGACGACCTGAAAAAGGTGGCTGGGGCAGACTGGATGCGGAAGGCGGAGGATCGGAGAAAATGGCGCACATTGGGACAGGCCTATGTCCAGCAGTGGACTGCGGTGGGCTGATTGATTAATTGATGATAAGACAGAAAGGCAATGTCTCAGGAAAGAGGTCACCATTACAAATATGTAGTTTGTTACAATGGTGTCACTCAGCTTGGCGGCTTCATCAGATGCTTTTTCACGTCCCGCTTAAAGGAGTTTCCACTTGATGACATTGTCGCAGCCAACTATTTTGATCAGCTTGGAATATTCAGGCATTTTAAAAAACAGCTAGGTAAATCACTTCTTTATGCATGATTATAAAATAAATAATCACGAACCTTCTAACCTAACCTATTCGAGATTGCGCTGCCTTTCTCAATAAACCTGTGGTGCTATTTCGTACCCTATTATCGTACCATATCTAGTACTGTATTGGTACGACAAGACACTACTCATAAAATGCATTGACCAGCCTATTAGTATTAGTATTAGCCAGTCAGTTTATTAAATGTTAAATAAAAAAGAAAAAAAAAATACAAACGCTACGGCTGCATATCATTCAGACCGTTAATTGAACAGCGGTACTAAACGAACGGCTGGCCTAGGAAGTATAGGTAGTTAATAGAACGGCTGATTAGACTAGTTGGCTGCAACAATACCATTAGGATTCTTTCTTGACCAGCGTTTGTCGTGTGATATAATATTTCAACTTGGCAAGAGGTATTTTGGATTAAAAGAAGAGGGCCAGATTGTGGAGAGTGGCCCTGAGTCGGCCGGGGTGCGAGGGATATGCCTGTGAACCTCACCTTCGGCAACCAAAGCAACCCACATACCAAAACGCACGCAGGGGGCGTGCGTTTTGGTCGGTTCGACATAATCTCTTCCACCGGCTGCGGTGGAAGAGGTTCCGCGGGGATTTTGCGCACGTAAAAAAAAATAGAGCAATTTTGAATAATTTAGGTCTCTTACAGATTATTTCGTTCCAAATTAACGTATTTTTACTTATAATGAGACACATTTTAAGAACACACTTATACTTTTTCTACAGTATTTTTTATTAGACCTGACCGATTTCGCCTTACGGCATCCTCAAAGGTTCACAATAACAGTGAAGAACATTATTCTATAAACATTGCGACACTCCTTGCCGTATTTTGTATGTCTATAATAAAATATAATTAAAAATACTGTGGAAATAGTACAAGTGTGTTCTTAATACTTGTATGTGTAACAATAAACTCCACCAAGTGCCATCAATCAAAAGTATAAATAGTCTTCTCATAATGAGGTTCACGAGGTTCCTTACTAGCCCAATTGAACTAATCTAGCCTTTTTCGGTGCTCACTTACCACTCATGAAGGAATGGAGCACACCATTATACTATTCCCCGTAATTAATATTTTTACTCGTTCATATCATACATTACATTGGGACCTAAACATAAACTGGCGAAATATGGGTGCTAGCACCTCTGCCTACCCTTTCGGGGATATAGGCGTGAGTTTATGTTATGTTATGTCATATCATATATCCCTCGTGAACGAATTAATTACTCAAGTATACCAAGTCTGACACTTGTTTTATATACTCATCTTCATATAAAACGTTTCAGTTTTATTTTGGGTGCTCTTAGACACATTACGATTTTCTTTTTGTTGAAAGTATTACTTTCTTTACATAGTACATAATTATTACGTCGACTTTTCAGGACCTTTTGAATTTAAATCAAGTTTTGTCTCATTACATTGTCAAAGTGAGACAAAACAAGGTTTAAATATTGAATGTTACAAGAATATATTTGGCGAGACAATCATTTTAGATGCTCTAGGTTTACGCTTTACATAATGAGTTTTTTAAGTATGTATTACGTTACACATTTTGATCTCGTAAACAATATAATAAGGTTTTGATATAACATATTATATATTACATCTCTATTTGATTTTTAGGACACTCACGGGCTCGAGTCTACAGTGATTTATAAATAAAACAAAGGATACTTAAAACGTTTTTAAGTTAAACGGAAATTGATTGAAAGTGAATTCTATCACACAATAAATATATTTTTGTTTATCATAGACAAATCTTTGGATAGTATTGCTCCTAAATTGGGAGCTTGGGAGCAATGCCAGACTCCCTATGTTCCGCTGGCCCAATAGGGATGCTTCTTCTTACCACTTTTATGCAGATGATTTGCAAATTTACACAAAGGCGCCTAGAGCTTTTTTGAGAGAAGCGATAGATCAATTTAATAATGACCTGACTCACATAAGTTCCTGGAGAAGATCCTATGGGCTTAATGTTAACCCAACGAAGATACATGTGGCTGTAGTTGGCATCATTAGAACAGACATAGACCTGACGCATGTTCCTCCAGTTATTTTTGATGGCACTATGATTCCGTTAAGCGATTAGGTCAAAATTTTGGTAATAATAATCGATTATCATCTGTCTTGGGGCCCACAACTGCAGGAGGTGAGCAGAAGGGTGTTTGGTTCTGCATGATTAATTAGAGGGCTAAAACATTTGCTACCGAATGATCCAAAAATTACGCTTGTATACTCCTTGCTCTGACCGAAAACCAGCTTGTCCAACTTGAATGTCTATAAAAAGCCTATATACTATTGATATATGATCTGAGCAAGTTCGATCCGTTCTGTTCGCAGCTACAGTTATCAGGTTATCCATTAGATTACGCTCAAACTCACATATCCTCTCCCTGCTATACAACTTCTTGTATAATCCTTCAACAAATTTCTACTTAAAAGATCGCTTTCAGTTCCTTTCTAATACGCATGAAAAATGTTTAAACCATCCGTGAGATTAGTTCTAAAGATGCCAAGGCATTCCACAGGGTTCTTCGATAATTCTTTTACCATCCCAGCTGTGCGCCTGTGGAATGAACTACCAGTAAAAATAAGACGACTCAGACATTAATGAAATTTAAAAGAATTGTCAAGGAGCACTATTTGTCAACTGTGTCACCATGTAACATAGTATATTATCATATCTGTTTAGGTATGCATATGTATATAATTATTAAGTAAATATACTTATTTTTAAGTATTATAAAAGTGTTTATATGATATAACTACTTAATTAAACGCCTACCACTTCCAAATACTCCAAAAATTTTATGAGGAGGTAGGACACGACGGTATTTCCGTCCAATTGAGCAGTTCGACTGGGGAAGTACCTCCGCCCTACAGAATACTATGGTTATAATAACTTCGTGTTGTGTTCCCGGCGGTGAGTAGGGCAGCCAGAGCTCACTGGAGAGATTTTGTGCTGTCAGTGGGACGACCAAAGGCTTGTCCTGCTTTGTCCTCTACACTGACGGCACAAAATCTCTGTTCTTACAGGGTCGGCAGCACGGATGTGACTCCACTGGTGTTACACACGTTCATAGGTCATGGTAACCACTTTCCATCAGGTGGGTCCACCGTGTGCTTGTCTGCCACCTAAGTTGTATATAAAAAAAAAACCAACATACATTTCCATTCAAAGGTTGCCTGGGAGAAATTGTGTAAAGTGATAAGGCCGCCTTTTGTACTGCTTTTGTCTTCTTAATTTCTGTATCATGAATATTGTAATTGGCGTACAATAAAGTATAAAATGAATGAAATAAATGATTTTTGACTTTGACTTGACTCTGACTTTGGTGTCGGAAGAATAACGGGATCTAGCCCTGCGCAGGACGCAGAAGACGCATCGGGTGACACCGTGCTGTTTTATTCGGTTCGAGTCCAGTATATTGTTGACTCCGGCTTGAAGGGAAGCCCGAGGATAAAGTAATAATAATACGAACAGAATTGTTTTTATAGCTATTATATAATCAAATAAATAATTCCTATTTTTTAACTGAAATGTGACATTTCGTTAATAATTGGGGTTTGTCAGTCAACGTTTTTGCCCTTGAAACCATAGCTACGAAAAAAAAAACTCGAATTACGACAAACCGATAGGTATGGTAAAATATACACATAATAATATAAAAAACCTAAACCTAAGAGCACCAGGCAAATACAGGTTGTAAAGGTGCGTCTACAGCTCATATTTTTCAGAACAAAACATTGTAAGATTGATAGGTGTTCGGCACTTCAGTAAAAAAAAGTTTCTAAGGTGCTCATTTTTAAATGTTTGACACTTTAGAGAAGGTAGTTTTTTTCTAAAACATCACAAAAAATTATTAAAAATCCATAGAGATGATATCATTAAGTATTTGTGTTCTTTATATTATGTTATTTATTTTGTACTCAGTGGCGTGTTATAATGATGACTTTCGGAAGGGGCGCGAGCACTGGAAATTGAATAGCGACTGATTGTTAATAATACGTCATTATATTTAAATTTTGTTATTTGACTTATTACATAATGTCAATTTGTTATTGTATTAGTGTTGTTGAACTAATGGTCACTACTATTGGGACGGACGTCATCATTTCTTTCTTTTCTTTCTTTTTATGTCGCCATTTTTAAGTGTTGCGTTGTTCTGAGATCTGTATTCTGTTGTTGTGTTCTGATGCATCACTGACTCGTTTTGCGTGGTGGCGGAACCACTAGTGGCGCCATCTGAAAACCAGCGCTTCGCATACCCTGGTGTGCGGGGCATTCATGCTGAGATGGTGGCCTATTTGGGTGCGCACGATGTGCAGTGTGTGTATTCTTGTTATGTTTATATATTTGTCTGGCTCTCTGTACGTTGTGTGTTCTTAAATAAATGCTTTTCTTTCTTTCTTTCTTT
Organism: Eilema griseolum; assembly: GCA_963662185.1. NCBI lineage: Eukaryota > Metazoa > Arthropoda > Insecta > Lepidoptera > Erebidae > Eilema > Eilema griseolum. Next base: position 6,933,582 of record OY759246.1, read on the forward strand.
CTTTGTTTAGATGTAAATCTTTACAATGTATTGATGCATGTTTTTAATGCATATGTTGTAAAAAATATAAGCTGTGTCTGCACCTTAAAAACAAGATATTATTGATTTACAGGTTTAATCCAAATAAAAAAATCGATTAAAACTTTTCATTTGAATTCACATTTGTTTATCAATCGATTGTCAAATAAATGGATTGGTAATGAGTTGACATAATTTGTTTATACCTTGGATAAAACCATTTGTCTTACTGTAATTGTTAGTCAGCAGATTAAATTCATTAGTCTTGAATAATTAATGGTACCTTGGATATCACAGAACTTTAACAAATTTTCTTTGTTAAGTTTAATTGAAACGAAAACACCGCAAACTTTGTTCCCGGTCTTGTATTTATTACCGACAGCAATACTAAAGGCGCCTTCCGCTTTCGTTGGCTTACTAACAGTAAGTTTTAGCCCAATTTAGAAACTAATAAATTTAAAGGTAGGGAAGTACGTGAAGAATATTATACTATAACGCCAATTTTATTGTACAGGTCCACTCTGATGTTTTTTTTAATATTTGAATGGTATTCATTTGATTTTGATAAAATAATTCAATATCAGGTAGGTGTATAATTGAACTAACGCAATAATATACATTATTGTTTTATTGATTCATGTTTTTAATGCATATGTTCCAAAAAATATAAGCTGGAATCATGGGGTCCAAGTGCCCGTCTTTTGTTTCGTGAAATTTCAAAACGTTTAATTGACGCTACCCGTGATCAGAGGGCTGGTTTATTCCTTGTGCAAAGGATTGGTATTGCCATTCAACGTGGCAATGCCGCCAGCCTTCTGGTCACCCTCCCGGTTTACGTCGACGGGGAGTAATTCTTGGACGCCTGAACCGGCAGGATTGTTTAGGTATATTCCCTTTTTTTTTAAATATCTTTATTTAGATAACTTCCGTGTACATTATGCTATTATTATTTTTTAATATAGAACACGTCAATTAGACTTCGCCTTGCCTGATGGTATGCTGAAGGCAAAGTCTCAGAAAAGAGGGTCACCATTACTTACACGTACCGGGTGACAATGGTGACATTCAGCTTGACGGCCTCATCATATGCTTTTTCACGCCCCGCTTAAGGGACCCGGGACTGTAGGAAGAAGGAAACACGTGAACTGGTAATGAATTCCAGGCATTAATGATGCGACGGAGGAAAGAGTCACCGAACCGCTTGGTTCTTGATCGGATGTTCTGCACCGTGTGCGGATGACATCTAAGACCTGCACGTGTTGTCCTGTGTAGGAAAGGGGAGGGTGGGACTAATTGGAGGAGCTCATCAGAACACTCACCATGGCGCACTTATTCTTTTTATTTGTATGTTTATATTTGGACCTCTGTTTCTATCTATTGGAGATTAAGGTAAGGGTGTGAACAAAATCGTGATCTGAATAAACTGCACGTAGTGCTTCAAGGTTAGTGTATTTATTAGCCATTACTAGTACTACTACCCATATTCAGTAATAAGAGTCAGATTATTACGTTGAAGTGATTGAGAGTATAATGATGGAATGGTATTTTCGTTCAATCAGTGCTCTTGTAGATACTGTAAAACTTGCCGATTTCCTAGAAAGGTCTTAAAAATATCTATAAGCCGCAGCATGCGGAAAGACAGAGGGATTATTATTACTCATAACAATTATCTCACTTGAACAGGATATATTTATTAATACTTTACTCAAGATTGGAAATATAACATTGATTTGCTGATATAATTAATAAAAGGAATTCAAAATTCTAGCGCTGATTTTATAGTAGGTACTATCGCGCCGTGCTCCCTGATGACTAAAAGTGATTCGAGTCTTAAAATAGGTTAATACAATGTGACTTGGCCGAATATCTTCACAAAACGTTGGTGTCAGCAAGAAAATATATTTAAACGATATATATACCAGCAAAATATTCAAATAATTATGTTAATGTCACCCACATTACTGAATATCCGGTTCTTTACCTCTGCAAACATGTTAATGGAATATATGATAATCATACAATAGGAGCAGGCCCGTAGGTACAACCCGCACTGTTGCCATTCACCTTTAAGGAAATTATCCAACCAAATTCTACTAAAACTCGCCTCAGCGATTTTAATAATGTTTGTGAATGTACGTCAGTTATTTCAATTCTATAAAGATATTATTCTGGATGTGGTTATGAATATATTATTTGATTCAGGTTTTGGCAAATATCTCGCATTCAGTACAAAATTGGATCTAGTGACATACACGCAAATATTTTACTCTTTTGATTCTAGGCTTATTATATGTTTCTCGTTATGAAAATGTCAATATTCGTATCAACCTTCTAATCACTGGAATGGTTTGAAAGAGTCGATTGTTCGCAGTGTTTGTTAACAGCTTATTCTTTTTACTCTTTGTAGTCTCTTCACTCGAGTGAACGAATTATTTGGCTTATCCTTGATTAGTGTTATCTTGTGGTTGGCTCTCCAACTTGTGGATCCTTTATACTGTGGAAATGGCTTTCTTAGTATCTTTTCTTAAACAATGTTTAAATAAACAAAAAATGTGCAATTGAAGAAGGAATTCTTGCTTTTATTGCGTCTTTAGTGAATGTTTTAAACATTTTAAATAGTAGCTTGTTATACATCGACTTCGGCAAATGGCTGCCATTTCGCCGTTCAAATATATTTCTTGGGTTACCAATGTTTGAACGAAAAGAAATTGCGAAATTATCACTTACAAAAATACGTAACGTAAGCGTAAAAATACGTAATTTCATATGCCAAATTATTATTTAGCAAGAAATCTCTTCATAAATAATTGTAACACAAATGTTATGTTTGGGTAGTGAACGTATAAATAATAACTTGTCTACCAACAAATACTTTTACCAAGTTTTATTTAGTGAATTGTTTCAGTTGGAATAATTCATTTTACGGAAAATAATATAAGACTGGAACCGTTTCGGAGTTACACCATCGAAATGGATGTTGGCGTTGGATGGTTATTAAAAAATTACCACGAATCCCACATTAGCCTTCTAACCTAACTTATCCAAGTCGGGGTGCGCAATATTCGACTTCGAACCATTTCGGAGCTACACCATCGAAATTGCTCAATAAATTGGAGCTTTAAATAATGATGAATATATTAAAGTGAAATTGCATTTTTATTAATATAATTCCCAAAACTTCTTACTTTTTTGTCATAGCAAATCGTTGACCAAAATTTTACTGTCTAAAAATTATTTGCTGTAATAAATCATTTGATTAAAGAACATATGCCGTAATGATTTTATCCTTGCTAATAGCAAATAAAAATATGCCTAAATGAAAAAGTGCGTACTAAAATGATTTCAAACATTGCATTGGAATAAAAAAGTGTCCAAAATTTGTTTGCGATTTGAAATTTTCAGGCAAAACCATTTTGGCAAAACGAATAGTTCCCATATTTCTTTTAGTATACAGTGAAACTTGCTTGTTGAGAGTGATGCACTACCCCACGATACTACCAGTCAGTAAACACCATTCGAATGCTTCATTATCTAGAAGAGAATATAGCCACAGAATGACCACAGATATGTTGTTTACACCAGAAGCATTATTATGTTTCGTTTTTGAAACATTGTATTCAATATGTACCTTTGTAGTAGTTGACGTCTTATTTCTGAATTATCTTTAATCATCTACACAATTTTATCAAGTTACGTAATCTTATTTAATGTTTCAATCACTCAGACGTGCTAAATTGGTTGACTCACGATTGATATTACTCACTTTGGCAGTTAAGTAAACATAACGGTAAAATACTTGTGAACATTGAAGTTGTATGAACTGTATATTTTGAAACAATCTATAAAATTTATAGACTGCTTTATTTAATAAATATTAAAAAGATTGAATATTAAATGATGAATGAATATCGATAGAAAAAGAAGAAAATAAAGATAGTGAGAAAGCTAAGGAAAAAGTTCTATTGTAATTGAAAATTGAATTGTTCTATTGTAACAACCTGTGGTATGGTTGCGGTATAAGCGTACTACATACTTGTATTAACGATTGCACAAGTTGTGAATAATACTGACCAAAATTGTTCAAGTTTCATACTCTGTGCTCAAATGTAAAATAATGTAATATGTTGCAATTTGTCATACTTGTTATACTTTTTATACACACACAAAATTACATTTATACAGAATAATAGATGTAATGTACAAAGGCGAGTTTAACTCAAAATTGAGTTCTCTTCCAGCAAACTCGGTAGTGCACAGAGGAACTGCAATAAGAGAGGCAGTCTCGTAACCATGAAAGTGGAGATTTTAATGTAAGAAGGTGTACAATATGTATAGATGATAGGTAATAGACAATAGATATACATAGGCAATAGACAAACACACACACACACACATATGTTTTTCTCTAACGGTAATATTTATTATTTTGGCTACATATATTATGTTATATTAAAAATAGTGATAAAATATATTTTTACTAGCTGTTGCTTGCGGCTTTGCCCGCGTGGATGTCGGATATCATGACAAAACATAGCCTATGTCCTTTCACAAGGTCAAATCTACCCCTTTTCCAGACTTCGTCAAAATCGGTTCAGCGGCTTAGGCGTGAAAGCTTAACATACAGATAGACTGACAGATAGACAGAGCTACTTTACAAATTTATATGCCAGCCTTATTCCTTACAGGGAAGATCGGCTGAGCACGCAATGCAAATTTCCTTTTAAATAATTAATCTGCGTTTCTATGAGATTAGTTATTAGAATATATTTGCCCAAAGTATTAACCTGTTACTTAAAGGTAAATCTATGTATTACACAGACCTCCATAACATAATTTGTTCCTACAAAACGGTTTCAGAATATAATTGACCTAAACAATTTTGCTTTATAAGGGTCAAACAGCTAAACAACCTTTACTATGAACGTGTTACTATAAAGCTACGAGTTCGTGTCAGACTGCCCTATGGGAATTAAGGAATAATGGTTCGTGCTGCGAGGAAGCGGATCTGTAGGGAATTTATAAAACCACATCATTCGTTTTGGGAGACAAATTCTGGAGGATCGCTAATGTTGCTATTTGTATTTTAAAAATCACAACAAATAGCTGGAGGGATTAGGAGAATACTTGTATTTTTTGTTACTAATATACTTTTGAAAAGGTAGAGATATGTTTTAAGTCATAAATATTATATTATCTGATCAATATGCGTCAAACAAATAGTGTTGAATCTTGTAACTGTTTAGAGCATGAAATAAGTAACTATATTTAATTTCAAACAAAAAGTAATCCAAATTAGCCATCTTCATGAAATGTCGTGTCATAAAGGCAAACTTTTAACACTTTAGACCAGTAAGGCCCTCACCATATTTTGGCACTTTTCCAAATATGAGTGCTCAAAGGCAATTTTAATAAATTAAACTATCAAAAGGTGCTTTTTCTGTGAAACTTCCGCACATATTTTATGATTTAAGTACCTTGGTTTTAATTATGCGCATAAAAAGTATCTTAGTTTTTTAATTATTGTAATGGATACCAATCTAAACTTTAATCTTATTTAACCGTAGTTAATTACACTTATTTACATAAAGATAAAATTAATAAAAAAACTAAATATATTGAAAAAAGTTTAAGAATAGGGTCGCCAAGTCATTCTCGCGCTAAATTGTTCTGAAACTTTGGCGCTACAATATCACCAGTTTCTTTCCTCAGACGCAATAACAATAGCAAGTACCTACTGCAACGGTCCAGTCCAGGACAACCCTGACAGAGAAGCTTGCTCCTCGTCCATTAAACAGAAGGTGTGCCGGTTTGTGGGTAGAATTTCTTTAGGGAAGATTTTGTGGGGCTCAATGACCTATGTCGTCCTATGGAATCCCTCTTTCCTTATTCATCCTAGCGTTAATCCTGGTGGTATACGATTCATTCACCTCGGGGTCCCGGACCCGCTTGTTCCAGTGCAACAGCGGGCTTGACTGAACTTATATATTTTCCGTGAATCTATTGACATTTGACCTTTAAAATCTATTGGCAATATCGAAGCATTTCAGTTAGACCAATCGTTGCTGACTGCCATCGGTATAGTCCCTGTCTGTGGTGATAAAAGCACATTGAAAAATATAGGGAGATACAAAGAGCAACTACTAAAAACTACTCAAACAAATATACGATGCTGGTTAAGTGACTGTTGGACCTCACGCACTTAGCCTAGTTCCTTAATGCGTATTAGACTAAGTTTGGTAATGTTCCACAGGCACCTTCATTGTGATGTACAACATTACTGAGATTTCAATCTCCCTTTATTAAACCGATATCTGGTTTCGGATTTTAATTGAATGACTTGTAATTCCAAATACATATGTATTGTATAAGTCATTTAAAGATATTAGATATTCATAGTTGGTTGATTGACAGATGATTGATCAGCTCCCCGTTTCAGGGGACGAGTTGGGGACTCTGTAGTCCCCACACCCAAGAAGAGGGCAGATCGTAAGAGATGGCCCTGAGTCGGCCGGGGTGCGAGGGATATGCCTCACAACCTCACCTTCGGCAACCAAAGCGACCCACAGGCGGCGTGCGTTTTAGTCGGTTCGAGTTCGACATAACCTCTTCCACCACCTTTGGTGGGGGCTTCGGGGGGTATCCGTGGCGATTTGAAGAAGTGGAGATCTTTACATTCCATTATTTTTAATTTTTATTACCTATTTGATTTTAAAGTGGCTTTAAAAAAAAATTTGGTCCTAAAACGTGCCTTCAACCATTAAAAATTACAATTCATAACTTATCTTACCAATAGTAAAACAATATAATAACTTAAAATTATGTTAACTACGTTTAGTTAACGTGGAATATAACATGCCACAATATTTTAATTGTAACCCATTTTGTGATCGGCGCTAAGCGACCATGAACTCGTATAAATTATTCAAAGGCAAGCTTACCAATGACCTTTGAGAAAATACTGGTTTTGTATGTATTATTAAAGTACACCGTTATCAGCATACCATCATTATGACTGTACTAAACACAAATTAACAACATAATTGCGAGAATGATAAGTGACACCACTGTTCCACTATCGGTACTTACAATGAAGCTGAAAATTTAATTTGTATATTAAGTTTTTTTTTATACCACTTAGGTGGCAGACATGCACACAGCCTACCTGATGGAAAGTGGTTACCATAGACGTGTGCGAATCCTAAGGAGTCACACTCGCGCTGCCAACCCTGTAAGTACAGAGTTTTTGTGCCGTCAGTGTAAAAGACAAATAAGGACAAGCTTTTGATCTTCCAACTGACAGCACAAAAACTCTACAGTGAGCTCTGGCTACTTCACTCACCACGAACACAACACGAGGTTATTATGGCCGCGGTATTCTGTAAGGCGGAAGTACTTCTCCAGTTGGACTGCTCAATTGAACGACAATACCGTCTCTACCTCCTTTTTTTATATAATCCCCCCGGGAGTCAGTGAGAGAGGTTATATCGGACTCGTACCGACTAAAACGCACACCGTCTGAGTGTCATAAGTTTGCCGGAGGCATATCCCTAGCACTCCGGCCAACCCAGAGCTATCTCTTTCAAGCTGGCCCTCTTCGGGCGTGGGGACCAGGGAGTCCTCACCCAATCCCCGGGTATGGGGAGGAGGGGAGGATGTCCTACCTCCTAAAGTTTGTTCATTGATGTGTAATTTATCAATGTACCAGGTGTCAATAAGTTCTCCAGTAATTACTATTATCACGATATAGACGAGACAAATACCGAGACTATAAGTTACGAGGAGTTAGATTACAATTTTGGTAATGGCAATTACCTATCAATCAATTACCTATCTTCTTTTACATCTTTTTCGTATCAGCATCGATCCAAGTAGCGCCCGAAACTTTGAAAGTTTTGAAGTCTTGGTTTTACTTTACACTGGTAAATATCAAAATTCAGCCAAATCTGTAATTAGACTGCTAATTACGGATTTGGCTAAATTTTGATATTCGATAAGCTGAATATCGAAGTGAAGCCAAATCCCCATCTATACTATCCATAGTTACAAATACCCATCCATACTATCAAGCAATTTATAATTTAATTGTGTTTGTTTTTAGAGACATTTAAAAATCCTTGGCTTATGTTTGTTAACATCGTTTTTTCTTTTAAATTGTCGTTTGTTCGTGATGAACGCAAAAACCACATGATAGATTTTGATGAAGATTTATTTATAAGATAATTATTGCTATTCAGCTTATGATTAACTATGATAATTAATGAGGTGCGAGGTAGACTATATACGTTGTAGACTTGAACTTGTACCGGTTGTATGATTAACATAATGTCAATTAGATGTTAATGACCCCGAAAATGTTTGCCGCGTGGTTCCGGCAGTGTAGAATTTGGGCCACCCCATCTCTTGCCGTGCAGTGTCGTACAAGGCGACTAAGGGATAGTGCTGTTTAACATCCGACAGATATATATAGCCCAGACTCAGCCTCAGATGCATGGCTCGAGTCAACTATAGAGCCCGGAATACGGCAATAGGCTCACCCCCTATTACGTGGGACCAAATACAATTATTAGTGAAATGTGGGTGTTAATGCACCTCTGCCTAACCCTCCGGGGATAAAGGCGCGAATATATGTATGGATGACCCCAATAATAACTAGCGCATCCAAAACTTCCACATCGGCGTCTAGGGTCCAGTTTTTCCAGTCTAACTGCGGATTTGGATATTTTCCATGAAGCAACTGTCATCTGACCTACACAACGCATTGGCAACATAGAAGTATTGCTGTTAGACCAGTTTTTGAACTTTTGAAGACTCCCGTAAAATCTGTTGCTTAACGTACTCTCCGAGGTATGACTAGGCCAATGCAAATAGACATAGTTATTCATAACATAACATAACATAAACTCACGCCTATATCCCCGAAGGGGTAGGCAGAGGTGCTAGCACCCTAGCACCCACATTTCGCCAGTTTATGTTTAGGTCCCAATGTAATAGGTGGCGAGCCTATTGCCATTAACCGGGCACTTATAAACCTGCGATAAATACACACATAACTTCGAAAAGTATCGAAAAGTCATTGGTGTGTGCCATGGTATAACCTGGGATCGAACGAACCCGAGACCTCGTCTCAGCAGTCCATTACCCATACCACTAGGCTACCGCGGTTATTCATGCATATAAATATTCGCACTGAGCGGAAATCGAACCAGCGCCCCCAGCGTAGCAGTCGGGTTCACTACCGCTACACCACAGGGGCAGTTGGATTGTACGGCAATAATGAATCATTACTGTACAATCTGCTTTAGTACCTACCACATAATAAAACTATAAAATTCTTTGTAATGAAACCGGTGGAGGACAGGATGTTTTTAATATTGTCCAAGATTAGTAAAGACGTAGGTATGTCTCGTTTAGTGTTCTTGTCAGTTTTCGGCCTTAAGTTGGTATATTTATAGAAGGCTAAATTATGCTGCTTATTTATTGAATGGCACCACAACTAATAACTTTGAAATACCTAAAAGATATAATAAAACTTTTATTATTGTCAGAAAATCATTTTGAGAATAGTTATGATGAGATTAATTTGCTTAGTACCTAACATCCGGTATTTTATTGTTATTCAACTACATACATACATACATATAATCACGCCTTTATCCCCGGAGGGTCAGGCGAAGGTGAATTAACACTCAAATTTCACCAATAATTGTTTTCGGTCACACGTAAAGGGGGGTGAGCCGATTGCCATATTTCGAGCACCATTGTTGACTCGAGCCATGTATCTGAGGCTGAGTCTGGGCTGTATGTATCTGTCCGATGTTAAACAGCCCTATCCCTTAGTCGCCTTGTAAGACACAACATGGGAAGAGATGGGGTGGTCTAAATTCTACTCTGCCGGGAACCACGCGTTAACTATCAATTACTAGTGGCCAAGGGTGAAAATTTGCAAAAGGGAAGCCGGTGAAAGAAAATGCATACCTCGATCTAGTTTGTCATGCACTACGTGACCTATTGGGAAGCCGATAGGAATCGACCTCTTGCCACTTATATGTTGTTGGTGTGAATTACAGGTCCGTTCCTACGATAAACAGAAAGCTTGGGATGAAATTATGTACATACTAATTCTAGACTGTAATTAATCTTTGTGCCAAATTTCATGCGATCCGGCCGGGCGTAGTTGAGTAATATGCATCCATCCAAACTTTTACATTAATAAAATAGTATGTAGTATTAAATAATACTACATACTATACATATATACATATATATACGAAGAAGAGTTGTCTTGGTAGAAATGTTATGGCTAGTGTTAGGTGCGTAGAAAAATCTGGTTAATCTTAACTTAAGATTTACTAATGTCAGTTTGCCTATATTTACCCGGTTAGTGTAAAATTTAGCAAAATCTATGCGTTACCCAAAGAAGCGAGCTTGAGTAAACCCGTCCGCTACCAATATGGATGCTAATTCTCTGACGAGTGTATGGGATTTGACATATTTAACAGTCGTCAACGCTGTTATAAACGTCAAATCGCATACATTCATCATTTTATTCAACAATACGCCGAACGACGAATTGCTACTTATCTAGCGAGACAGATCTAGTTATAAATCTGAGGGGCTGAGTATCGTTCTGAAATGTGGGCTAGCGAATACACAATTGTATACAGGTGTACACAAGTATATACCCCTTCGACTCAGTGCAAAGTCGGGCATTGAGGCTGGATGACAATCCCATACTCACAGGTAGTGTGTCTTAGCCTTAGGAGGGATTTTGCCCCACTGTGTGTGTTCCACCGCCTATACAATGGTTTGTGCTCAGATGAATTGTTTGACATGATGCCCGCTGCTACATTTTATCATCGCACCTCTCGCCATAGCTGCATAGGCGGGGAATTCATCCTCATACATTGCGACCTGAGACGGTGTACACTGTGCGGTATGAAAGAAACGTCATTCCACGCACACTCAAGCTGTGGAATGACCTCCCTGCTGCGCTTTTCCCAAGCGCCTACAATATGGGGATCTTCAAGAGGGGCATACGTGACGCCCCTGGTGTTGCATACGTCCATTGCCTACGGTAACCGCTTCCCATCAGGTGGGTCGTGTGCTTGTCTGCCAACTAAGTGGTATAAAAATGTGTTATCTTTAGTTTTACTTAGTCAAGCCACACAGAATATCAGAATATCTTGTTATTTTTATACCATTTGGATGGCAGACAAACACACGACTGATGGGAGGTGGTTACCGTGGCATATGGACTAATGCAACGCCAGGGGCGGTACACTCGTGCTGCAGATCCTGAAGAAACCTTCTTATCTATCTTCTTGAAGAACCCCATATTGTAGTAACTTGGGTAAACCACAGCAGGGAGTCCACTTGGAAAAATCACACTGCGCGGTACTTTCGTACCGCGCAGTGTGCACCGTCTCCGGTTGCAATGTGTGAGGATGAATTCCCTGCCTATGGCGAGCAGCGCGAAGATAAAATGTACTTCCCGTACTACAACAATATTTTAGTGTTTTATCTTGTAATAAAAGGACCTCCTACTATCTCTGTTAGCCAGTATAATTTATTAGGTTTACTTTTTAATTTGTTTGGCTAAACAAATAACTCCACAAATATTTCAGCAACAATAACATTTAATGAGAACATGACAATGTATGACTTTGACATGGGTTAGATTATGATCCCCAAATTATATTGCAAATAACTTCAAGTTTATCAATATTCGATCAACCAAATATTGAATTAACTTGTTACTGAAGAAAACACATTAATATAATATTATTTCTTTACATTCTATTCTTTACATTTATTGGGTTAAGTAAATCTAATGTAAAAATTTTACATGTTGTGATCTAAGTTGCAATTTATTAATATACTCATTTTATTTTAGCCACTTCATTAAAATTTTATTTTAGGCACTTTATTTTATTTTATTTAAGATCTCAATAGGAGTATCTTTTTACTTACGGTAACACAAACACTCATAGGACAACAGTAGGATGGATGAAGTGGAGAGAAGTCACAGGTGTAATGTGCGACAAGAAGATGTCCGTTATCGTTAAAGGGCATCTGTATAAAACAGTCATTATATCTGCTGTCTGGCATGGTGCAGAATGTTGGGCGACTAACAAACAACACACAAACAAACTACATGCTACAAAAATGCGCAAGTTACGCTGGTCAGCGGGTGTCACATTGTTGGGCAAAATCTGTAATGAGTACATACGAGGAAGCTTTGTAGTTGCCCACAAGACCGTGCTAAATGGAAGAAGAGGATATAGAAAGTCAACCCCAAATGATGGGAAATAATTTAGTGCGAAGAAGAATTTTTTTCAGGCATGAACAAAATTACCTTCAAAGTACCTATATCTGTTATAGCTAAAGTTAGATATGAAGATAATCATAACCTTAACACCGTTGTATTATCTATTTATATAGGACCAGCTAATGTTCAATAGAATGTTAGATCACAATTAATAATTACGACTTAAGCTGGTTAAAGAGCACATTACCCAAAACGCAACTGCTAAAAATGTATTCGATGGATAAGTAGGGAGTCTAAGAGGACCGGCGGAATCTGAAGCAAGAACTTACCACGTCGCAATATTGCTTCATCCTACTGTGAGCTTCGTTCCAATGGTGACCGGCTTCACTGTGTATTATTATACACAGTGAAGCCGGTCACCATACATATACTTAACCTTTGACTTTACTCACGGATGTATGGGATTTGACATAATATTTGACAGTCGTCAACGCTTGTTTTAAACGTCAAATCCTATACATTCATCATTTTATTCAACAATACGCCGACCGATGAATTGCCACTTGTCTCGGAGGCTGAGACAAAAAAATTGTAGGTGACAGTTGTAATGTCATTGTAAGAGTCAATTCACAACTGAGCGTTTTTCTAGAATACGGGTCTTAGTGATAAAACTACTGCTGCGAGAAAAAAACTAACAAAATTCCTTAAATTTGATTCCAATGATACACATAAAATACCTAGAATTCACCTAAACACAATTCACACCTTTATTCCCAATCCCTCTGAAGTACAGCTTTCCTTGTTTCTGTCCCAATGGTATGTATAATTCTTCGTTTGTCATCATAAATATCAATAACTTTTTTTAAACACACACACATACACGCAAGAATGAAAAATTTCATAATTATCTATATTCATAATTTCAATATTCATACGAGAAAGTTAACCACAATACAGCATCGATAGCGTTCAATTCACCATGCATGAGAAATCAAAGAAAACTTCACTGAAGACACCTTTTAATTTCAGACGCAAGAGAAAATTATAAAAGGGCTTCGTGGTAGTCATAAAAGTTAATTAACCTTTTGAAACAGTTAAAAGTTCTGTTCTCTCTTAATAAAATAAAAAACTCTGTTTTATTAAGTTTGAGAAACCCGCCTTCAAGTGATGAAGGTGGAATCTTTAATATTACGTGATTGAGTGGCGGCCGCACAGATCACTCAATCTTTTCGGTTCATCAAGTCTATCTTACTTAATTTCCAAGGTGCCTCTTCATTTACCAAACTGTGACTAACTGTCACTTATCTTGCAGAATTCGTTTTAAAGTGTTTTTACACTATCCGATATTGGTGTCGGGCGATGATACCTAACACCATGTGCTGTAACGAATAAAATCGGTCCGATTCTACCATTTGCCTATAGCACAGACTAATTAGGGATGCTAGGGATGAAAGTATTCATTTTACTTGATCAGCATCATCTACTAAAGTGAATAGACACATAATTTCAAATTTCATTAAGGTCAGAAGTCACTTGCAGTCGCTGTTTTAGTCTCTGTTTGAAACTTATAGTCGGTACATGGTTCTAGTCTTATTCAATAATTTGATATCGGATCAACAATGTAGTATCGGCTCCGCTAACCGATATCGGGCCGGACAATGCAAAAATCCATCATGTGAGCCGTGCGCTTGTCTGCCACTTAAGTTGTATAAAAAAAAATCAGGCGTCCGACACCGAAATTGCATCGGAATATGTGAAAACGCTTTTATGATTTTTCTTTCTTAAGATATAAGTTACGTGATTTATTAAAAATTGTCGGTAATAATATGTTCAATAAGAAATGTTTATGGCATAAGTTCCATTACAAAACAAAAGGTATTCGTACGAACACTTATTGTTCAATTTCTGATAAAAACCATATTCGGTCAAACAAACTACGATCATAAATAGTTCTATGAGTCAATTTATGAATAGCGTCATATTTACATATATAGTCTTGTATATATGTATAGTCGTGCACAGCAGGCGTCATAGAATAAGCAAATCCACTATATTTTTGAAATATATTTTACTATCAGTATGACAATTACCTGCATCATTGTTACGTAGATCTAACATCATGTTGCGTCGGATCCTACATAATAACAAATAAGTGATATCATTGTGACGTCAATTTTGATGCATTCCTTCGGAGTTTTATCCTCTCGGGAAGTTATAAATATATATTTATTTTGAAAACTAACGTCATTTAAAACTTGTATGATACATCCACGCGTATAACATTGCAAAATATTTATATATTTTATGAGGAAATGATAAGCAATACTCGTAGGTATAATTATAACTAAAATATGAATATAACGAGTTTTATGACCTCTCATTTACGCAAAAGGCTAATTTAGTCATCGTATCTGTGAAATGGAATCAATGGTACATATTATTTTATTTTGAAAATTTAAATCCATATTCGTATCGCAGTTCGTAGTCACTCATTCGTGATATCTCCATTGCAAATAAAACGCCACTTTATGTTAGAAGTCAGGCACTCGTAATATTCCCATTGCAAATATAACGCCAGTTAATGTTAGTAGTCAGGCACTCGTAATATTCCCATTGCAAATACAATGTCACTTCAAACCCAAAACAATGACGCTGATGCTCCCAGGCATTTCACTAAATTATCTCTAATGTATTTATTTTATTTTCAAAACCTTATTTCATTTGTTTATCATTTGTAACTCAATTTAGACTTTAAAGTGTTGGCATTAAAACTTAAATTTAAATTAAACGTTATGGTTTCCGTTTTTGTTATCGATTCTGCTCTAATTCTAAAGAACTTTAGAAACAGTAGAATTGGCATCAATCTTTGATGTATTGCTAAACGTTACTTTTCTGCCCTTGTTAACCAAATACATAACAGATAAAAGTTCTAACAGACACCTTTTTATTTTATGCCGTACTATTCAAGGACTTAAAGAAAGTAGCCAGAAACATAATAGTAATATCTCTTGACTGCAAATTATTACTTGCAGTCATGAGATATTACTAGCTTACTAGCTAGTCACTACAATACTGTGTAGTTCAACGATTCGATGTTACCATGGTTCAGTTATGAATTATAGTAAATTTTACAATATTACATACCTCTTTGACAATATTACACTCATTAAATTTCAATTGGGAAAACTCTATACATTATCCATGAATTTTCACCCTCCTAAGGTCATCGGGAAATAGATGTTTTTGGGTGACGAAGGAAACTCAATTCATTTAATTGAGTAAAACTTGATAACTCAGACAGATTTTGACGGTCAAAGGTAAAGTTTAATGACTTCGGCAGCATGTCTTTCATGTTTTTATTTAATACAATCACGAAGGTACCTTTGTTTTGAAAATCAGTTGTAACATAAATAAATACTAAATGTACTTGAATTATCACGTGTGTTAAATACACATGGTATGTGTAGGCATTATTGTCACTGCTTCGTGATACCGGTCTGTGGGACTTAACCATGCAGAGGGGTGTATTCTGCAAATATTTAAGGAAGTGATATTTTTGTGCATTTATATGTTCCTAAATTTAATTACAGTGAGGTTCTAAATTCATATGTTAGTGGTGGACCTGGTATATGCAGGCATTATTGTCACTGCTTCGTGATATCGGTTTGCGGAACTTAACCATGTAGATATATGTATTAAAGAAATTGATTCTTTTAACTATTAGAGTTATATCTATTGTGACACAAATTAATTATTGACTGTTACATATCTATTTTCTAATATAATGTACTAAGTTTAATAAACAAATCAAGAAATAATTTATAAATATTAAATACAATAAAAATAAAATAACTATTATACAACTTATAGCTAAGAACAATTAAAATGCGTCGTAGAATTCCTCCGCATCGCATGCCTCTTGTGGTAGCGTTCCCAGAAGACTGGCAGCATTGCCACGTTGTATGGCAATGCTTATTCTCTGTCCTAAAAAGAGGCCAGCCTTCTGGTCACGAGAAGCGTCGACCATTCGCTTCGCAATCTCACGGAAGAGGTTGCGAGCGCTCGGACCCCATGACCCCAAAGCCTCGACTCCAAACGGCACAAATTCATAATCTCCGATGAGATTGGAGTATTTGCGCCGCTTGAGAGCCTCTGCAGAAGCAGCAGCAGCACCAGCACAGCCAGCCGTGCTAGTTATATGGGTAGGAGCCATGGTATCAACGCATGTGGCGTCCCACACCAGAGTCCTACCCATCTTCCATGGCATTAACGACATACCATCCGGTCTCTTGCCATCGTCACGCGCCAAACCGTTTGGTTCTAGTACAGCTGGTACACCGGCGGTGACAAGAGCACGGCGGACTATGTCGTTGAGGCTGGCGTGCCGTGGAATTCGCCCAGCGCTCCTGCAGCACGACAGACCATGGTGTCCGAGTCTGTCAACGGCTTCTCCACAACGGCATTGATGCGGAGAAACACACGGCGCACCTAAACGGAGACAAGTTGCGATGCGGAAGGTAGTGTCATCTAACATAGTCCCTACGTTAGATGACGGAAGAGCTTGTAGCCAAAGACCCGATTCCCACACTCCAACCGCCAGTAAACGGGCACGCTCAGCAGCATTGGAACATGTATTTAGTAATTTTTTTCCAACTAAGCTGCAGAGCGGCCCGTCCCACTGACGCTGTGAGAAAAGGTTCCTTGGGAAATCGGTGTTTGGACATGCAATTTTCCAAGCGTTCACTGCATCAGTCTTACACAATACTTCAGAATTAACTAGTGTAGGTGCAAGGATTTTCCTAGTTAATTCTTCCGTACTGTGGACTGAAGACAGGAACGCTGGTAAGCTGACATCTGAAATTTTGCGAATACCGAGCCCACCCAAGCGAATCGGTAGAGTCGCTTGTAGTAAAGCTCGGTCATCCAAGGCCACATTTAAAATTTTGGTGAGGGTATTTTCTATAATTTCGTCCATTTTTTTCAAAATTGTAATATGTTTAAAAAATGGCGTCGATCGTAAGGCATGGGTGAATTTTGGAACGAATAGGCAATACCGAAGAATAGTGAAAGCCGAGTGTATATTTATTTTGAGTAGCCGATCCGAAATGTCACTAAAATTTTGAACTTTTTCCTCTATAAATGAGGTGTAGGCATCTTCTAGGATTGGGGACCCGAGGAGACGTAAAGAGTCTTTTTCTAAAATTTTGATGGTGGGAGCTACGGAATTGAATTTAGAAATAGTAGAAATTTTGTCCGAAACGTCGTTTAAAAAAATCTCGCATTTGCTGTCATTTAGTTCTAAACCAATTAATCTAAATTCATTTTTAATAAATACCAAATCTTGTAAAACTGTCTCCACATCTCCTCCTAGAGTCCCATCGTCTAGGTACCATACATTAAATTTAGAATTTAACCGCCGAATAATGGGCTGAATGGCTAAACTGAAAATTACCGGTCCAAGAGGGTCTCCTTGTTGACATCCAACAGCTGATTTCAAAAGGTTGTCCTTGTATAATAGTTTGGAGGGGTATCTGTAACATTGCCAAAGAAAATTATAAATTTTGGGTGTTTCTAATTTAGCTTGGTTCAACAAGGTGTCCCTGTTCACCGAGTTGAAAGCATTCTTCACATCAACCTTGAGAATGACCTCACCTTTACTGGAGCCAAGGTAGGTTGATAAAGCATGTATGGCAGCCTCACAGCCCCCCTTTGAACCAAAACCAATTTGGAGGGGCTGTAACTTCAAAGCTAACTCGGTTTTGTAATATCTACAACAGAGTTTGGCTGCCATACGTCGGTACGTACATCCCACGGCAATGGGACGAATGCCACCATCTCCCTTGCGTAGGGCACACAAATTAGCCCCATACAAAATGTCTGTGATGGCATCATCCACACTACCGGAGAGCATCAAATTCATAAGAGCCGTTAGCTCCTTCAGAAGTGCCTCACCAGCCTCCCCGGCGCTTGGCCCTAAAAGATCTTTCAAATGTTGTGGGGTTAATGCGTCAAGACCTCCGGCAGAACCACTTCGAAAGGAGACAACGGCTGCCAACACTTCCTTGGCCGTTACGCACAGGCAATCAGGGTCGGGGACAGGTGCCTCAGGAAAAGAAAGGCCACCCGCAGGCGCTGGATGCTTGCTCCGCAGACCAGTAAGGGTCTCCGGAGAGCAGGGCGCCACTACATCGCTATTAAAAAGCAATCTCGATGCCCCACTTATGTCACCATCCCTTAATTTTGATTCAACCAAGTTAAAAATATTGCTTTTCCGAAAAGAAGAGTATGTTGGGTTTAAATTTTCCGTTATGACGCTACAATTATTTCTAATTTGAGACGTCAATGAATTTGTTGTTGTTCGGTGGGCTGTCCGGTCTGTCTTGTCTGTTCTAATATGTAAAATTTTGTATGGGAAGATGAGCAGTTGCTCCCAAGCCGTTGTAGTATGTAGAGGGGTGTATTCTGCAAATATTTAAGGAAGTGATATTTTTGTGCATTTATATGTTCCTAAATTAATTTGCAGTGAGGTTCTGAATTCATATGTTAGTGGTGGACATGGTATATGCAGGCATTATTGTCACTGCTTCGTGATACCGGTCTGTGGGACTTAACCATGCAGAGGGGTGTATTCTGCTAATATTTAAGGAAGTGATATTTTTATGCATTCCTAAATTTAATTGCAGTGAGGTTCTGAATTCATATGTTAGTGGTGGATAAAATATCCATCTAAATTCTAGAAAGCGGTAGTTTTTATTGATTTTCTTTTTGACTGCTTTAAATATGTGGTTATGCTAGAGTTTATCATTTCGTGAAGCTGTAAAGGGAAATATATGATATTCTATAATGTAATATATTATGCCGTAATCTGTTATAAATGTACGTTAATTAGTTTGAGAAAAATAAGTTCTTTGTTGTCTGTCTTAAAATTTCAGGTTACTCAGTTTTTAATAGGTTTTTTACTAAAAATCTTATTTATAGTTAAACTGTTAATTTGATATTCTGATCATACAAGTCAAGTATTTGCAAAAACGGGTGGTAAGTAAGACTATATTTTGTCTTGAGAATACAAAGATATAGTTTTACATTTAACATTTTGTTGTTGATAATGATACTAGCACAAGTTCAAAGTAGTTTGAATTCTGAAGATTTATTCTGAAAATAAACTTAACCTGAACTATTTTAATAATGTAAATAGAACTTCTGCTTCATCTTAGTGTTAATCCTAATCGCATCCGATCCCTTCACCTGGGAGCCTGGGGTCTCCTTTACAACTGCGGATTTGGCTCAGCTTCGATATTTTCCGTGAAGAGACTGTCATCTGACCTCCATAATTAAAAAGTGATATCGAAGTATTGCAGTTAAACCATTTGTTAAACTTTTCAAGTCTCCAACTACCCGCAACGTATGACAACTGTGGCCGACGACGTATGTATATATATATATATATATATATATATATATTATCCGCCGTGCTCTAGTTACCGCTGGCGTGCCAGCCATTCGTGAACCTAAAGGGCTGGTGCGTAGCGATGGCAAGAGACCGGATGGTATGTCGTTGCTACCTTGGAAGATGGGTAGACCTTTGGTGTGGGACGCTACGTGCGTCGACACTCTTGCGCCTTCACATCTTTCAAGCATAGCAGGGTGTGCCGGTGCTGCTGCTGCATCTGCGGAAAACCTCAAACGGCGCAAATACTGTAACCTGACAGGTGATTATGTTTTTGAGCCGTTTGGGGTCGAAACGTTAGGGACATGGGGTCCAAGTGCTCGGTCTCTATATAAAGACTTGGCAAAGCAGCTGATCGACGCTACGCGTGACCAGAAGGCTGGTTATTATCTTGCACAGAGGATGAGCATTGCCATTCAACGTGGCAATGCTGCCAGCCTGCTGGGTACGTTACCGGTCGGTGAGGATGCGGAGGAATTTCATGACGCACTATGTAAGTATGTAATTTTTATGTTTATTTTATTTTAGTGTATTTTAGTAGCTATATAATAATAGTTTTAGTTTCTGTATAGATTACTATTACTACATATATGTATGCATATATAATATAAATATATTTAAAATATAAAATATTTATAGCTCTAATAGCTAAGTAAATATGTAACAAAAATGTTGTTTAAGTGATTCCTCAATTTAGACATATTCACCAATTTTATAGATTGTTTAAGTATTACATGATAATTACTAATAATCATGTAATACTTATATAATAATTACTAATTAAGTGTAAAAAATGATACTAACCAAAATGGCTATCGCTATATATATAATTCATTTTTTTTTCATTTATTCAGGTTATTTAAAATCCATTTTTTTATCTTTATTTACCATAAGGCGAGGGCTTGATCACGCAGTGACCATGTCACCCCCATAGGGAACTACTAATTACGATAGCCATTTTGGTTAGTATCATTTTTTACACTTAATTAGTAATTATTATATTATTATATAAGTATTACATGATTATTAGTAATTATCATGTAATACTTAAACAATCTATAAAATTGGTGAATATGTCTAAATTGAGTAATCACTTAAACAACATTTTTCTTACATATTTACTTATAAAAAGGTATGAAAAATAAAGGATTTTCCAAAATAATATAGTATTCATGTAACAAATACATTTTAATGTAAACCCAAGGAAAATTATTCAATTTCCAATATCCTGATAATTCCAATTCCAATATCCTCCTAATGCATTATGATGCAAGTAGGTACTTTTACCTTCATATAAATTGTAGAATTACTCGACAGGCTTCATTCATCTGAGAATAAAACTCCAAGCGAACGTAACCTGTGAGTTCATTTGTTTACAACCAGCCGATACGCAAGGTCGGACGAAAATGTGCGGAGTAAAGTTTGTGATCGTGTTTCTGTGTTTGATAAACTTAGTGGAGCTCAGAGTACTGTATCGGCCTAACCCGGACGATCCAACAGCGATTGCTTTTGAGGGTCCCACTAATTATGAAACTCGAAAACTATCTGCTAACGAAGTTGATAGTGACGATATTGATATTTGGAAAGTGGCGAACGTAAGAATCGCAGACGACAAAGATATTACGGATCCAGCACCGACTGAACCAGTCAATACTGGTTTAGTCTTTCCTGATTCATAAGTTTCGATTCAAGACTCAAATTAATCAGTTACCAGTGAGAATTATTTGGTGATAATAATGAAAGTTCGTGAAATGTGATGTGAAAAACTGCAGACTAGGAAATGTTTATTCGCATTATTTATTGTAAAAAGGTTATATGTAGATACCGATTTTGAATTAATTTTAGTGTCTGATTGTGATCATAGATAAAATGTGTACGATACATGTAAATACTATTTATTGAAACGTGTTAGGTCTTTGTGTTAAAAAAATCTTGTACTCACAATTTTCTAGTAATTTCTTCTTTTCAACTTTCTCATTTGTCATAATCTGTAATTTACTTAACTTAATAAATTGTTTGCACAATACTACAATCATTTTTCTATTTTCATATTTCTATAACTTTCATTTCTTTAAATTATAATTTTTATTTGCAAATGCTACGATCTTTTACCTATTTTCAAATTTATACTTACTATATAAGGTTTCCGGTTTGTGTACCAGTATTTTTAATTTGATACATACCTTATTACTTACGTCAGAAAACCGGATAATGTAGTTTTTTTATGATTTTATGTTTTAACATAAAATATCTCTTTATTTATTTATTTTATAAAATGTCTCATTGATACAAAGAGCTGCGACTGTTCAGTCAAATTATATTTGACTATCTACTAGTATAATACTAAGACTTACCATGAAACTATCTTCAAAAGTTTTAGTTCAATTTGCCAGCAATACAATTAATGGCATTATATTAAACAAAAAATAAATTATAAATATAAAATATAATAAATAAATATAATATAGTAATAAATTTTTGTTTATATTTAATTTTTTGTTTAATTTTTTTTACTTCAAACCAGCGCGGCAGTATGATATATCGAATGATTTTATGGTCGTCATTGAGTGAATGATTTTGGTTACAGATTCGATAGTAACAACGTCTAGAATTATTAAATTTAAAAAAAAATAGTAACGTACGGAATTATATACGAGCTTAAAAATACTCTATTTTTCTTCTTTCAAATTAAAACTTCCAGATAATTTAGCTATCGAAACTATGCAAAAATGTTCATTTTCACTCATGAACGACTATAAATCAACCAGTATCATACATAGATAAATAAATGCTTATTTTAAGTCACTGAAGCAATTTCTAAACATGATTACCTCACTAAGTATTAGTTAATTTAGAGTATAATATTTAATCATCAATTAGGTGATATACTAAATAAAATATTTCATAGGTACATAGAGAGTTTTTTTTTAACATTCGAAATGTGACAAAATGTTAAGATTTTACTCGTTGAAATTAATGTTTATGAAATATCTAAGTCATGTTTATAAAATATATAATTATTAATAATATAGTTTATGAGTTACAAACTTCGCAACGTATAGTTACTATATTAATCTTTATTTTATTATAAATATTGAAGTTGGTGTGTGTGAATTGTCACATCTTTAGTTAAGTCATTTTAATAATAATATAAATCAATAATCGTTATTTCAGGTCAATGATGACCCATAGTGTTAGTAACAAAAATCTTATCCTATTGCTAGTAAACACACATAAGTAACAAAAATATTATTAAAGTATGTAGGTATGGTCACAACACTAAGACACTGCCACACTGTACATGCGTTCGTATCCAGGGACCCATCATCGGAGCGTCCCACTAAACTTATCAGCTTATGATAGCTTACTAAACTTATGGTAGTAAACCGTTAAAAAATCTTTACTAAAGAACTTGCTACAATTAAATGAAACCCTATCACAATAGAAATGATGTAAGCTTGAGTCCTACCTAAAGTAGATTATGGCAAAAGTAATTAAATCTTATACACAAAGGTTGTATAGTTCCTTCACTTGCGAGCCCAATGACACAATTCTTTTATTCATTTTTGTGTAATGTGATGCAAGAATTGCTAATATATATTGCATATATTGTACCTACTGATCAACAGACATGACTCCGGCGCAGGTTTTAATTTCAAAGCAGAAGGGGTCAGATGCCAGTCGCTCCCGTAAAAGCTAAGATAAGCCGTATCAGGAGTACGAAGCGTGGGAGAGCGGACCCGTCGGATGCAACAGGGATTAACGCTTATAACAAAATTATATAATAATGTAAGTATTTTATTTTTTT
Organism: Eilema griseolum; assembly: GCA_963662185.1. NCBI lineage: Eukaryota > Metazoa > Arthropoda > Insecta > Lepidoptera > Erebidae > Eilema > Eilema griseolum. Next base: position 6,957,123 of record OY759246.1, read on the forward strand.
AGCCTAGTGGTATAGGTAATGGACTGCTGAGACGAGGTCTCGGGTTCGATCCCAGGTTTTACCATGGCACACACCAATGACTTTTCGATGCTTTTCGAAGTTATGTGTGTATTTATCGCAGGCTTATAAGTGCCCGGTTAATGGCAATAAGCTCGCCACCTATTACGTTGGGACCTAAACATAAACAGGCGAAATGTGGGTGCTAGCACCTCGGCTTAGCCCTTCGGGGATATAGGCGTGACTTTATGTTATGTTGTGTTATGTTATTAGGTACATATTGTGTAGGTACACAGTAGTTGTATTTTAGCTTATCTTAAGTTTATGATTGAACAGAACTGTTCGTTTCTACCAAATTTAATGTATATTATAAGTATATTTACATAATAATATATCACAGAAATCATACATATCATTTTAAATTGTAAATGTAAATCGGTGTTTTTGGTAATAAAGTATATATTTTTATTAAAATATGATAATGATATATATTTTATTACCAAAAGACATTATTGCAATACTTTTGAGAAATGAAATATATCACAGAAGTCATTTTCATTAAATAATCAAAAAATAAATAATTACTTTATATCATGCTCTGCCTCAATTTTAATTTCGATGCGCGTTTCGAAACAGTTAATCCTCTTTTATATCCCATTTGCTATAGAGGGAATTAGGATTATTACAGTGACTTCACCAGTATCATGCTCGTTGATTTTATGGATTACTTCAGAATCCACTTCTGGTGGGATTATCCTCCTCCTATTAGAAAGCTTAATATTTTATTAGTTTAGTCGACTGTGAATTAATGATAAAAAGAAAGAAAATTAGGTAATTCTTTTTATTCTACACAGTGCAACACTATATAATTAAAAGCAATACAACATACATTATGTATCTTTCAAACATAAAAACTAAATCCAAATCGTTTCATCCATTCAGGAGCTATGATGCCACAAACAGGCACACACACATGCATACACACACATACACATAAACACACACTCACACACACATACACACGTCAAACTTATGACACCCCGTCGTTTACGCATCAGGGTTTATGATATCTGTCCTAATTTAACACAAAAGAGTTTTCATTCCGTGAAAAAAATCACATGATTAAATTGCTGGCAGTTTGGCCATTACAGTGGTAAGCGAAAATTCAAAATTAGAATTTAGAATTAGAATTACACACCACAGATTTACAATTTAGAAATTTAGAATTTAGAAAATGGAATGAATCATTGTTTTGAGACACATGTGCTTTTAGACTTGGACATCTCACCTTTGAAACTAAAAATGAGCGTATATCTTGAAACTTTTTCTCCTTTTTTTGTTTACTGTGACTTTCTGAAAAAAAATAAGTAATCCTTTCTGAGATTTTACCTTCAGCTTACCATCAGACAAGGCGAAGTCTAATTGACGTGTCCTATAAAAAAGTCCAAAAACTAGTCTAACTGCAATACTTCGATATCGCCTTTGGGTTGTGGAGGTCAGATAGCAGACGCTTCACAGAAAATATCGAACTTCAGCCATATCCACAGTTAGACTAGTAAAGCGGACCCCACACTCGGAGGTGAAAAGTTCTGATGCGACTGGGATTAACACTAAGATGAAGAAAGAGATATTTTACGGGAGTGACTGCCATCTAACCAGTAGGCTTCAGAGCGTCGTCTGTTAATAGAATATATTGAGAAGAATAATTATAGGTAGATAGATAGATAGATAATTCTTTATTGTACACCAACAGATTTACAGTAGGGCAAGTAGGTAGCATGTGTACAGTTCAATGTACAATGGGCGGCCTTATCGCTGAAGCGATTTCTTCCAGGCAACCTTGGGATGGACAGTAATGTTATAAAAACAAAAGATAGGTGTAGTAACCGACTAAACTTAAATAGATAGTGTATTAAAACAAAAGAAAGAAAAGTAAGACAAATAAAATCAAATAAAAAAAGTATTATCAACATAAATACTGACATACAAATAGATATATAAAGTACATAGTTCATACTAATACGAAGGGAAAAAGTACTACTCGGTATATTATGGATGTCGATTAATATGTAAGTACTACACTATTCATAGATTCTTTGTCAATAGTAAACTGAGTGGGTTCAAACAACCTCATGGTCACAGTTCCGAGAATACCATTAATAATAATAATCCATATATAAATATTTAAGTGGGGACACGATGGTATTTCCGACAAATTGAGCAGTACGACTGGGGAAGTACCTCCGCTCAACAGAATACCACGGCAATAATAATCTCGTGTTGTATTCACGGCAACAACTAAGGCAGAGCTTATTGGCGCCTCCTTCTGCGAGCAAGTAATACTCGTGAAGGAGGAGGCGGGGCGGGAGCGGCAGTGGGAGCGACGAAGGATCGCAAGCCAAGCTGCCCGCGTACGGAGGCAACTCGGGCGTCGGAGGTCGATGAACGACCTCCGCCCCCCATGAGCGCCGGCCTGGGGGTAACAGGTGGAGCCGCCTGTCACCCTGGCAGAAGCAGGCCGCGGCGGTAGCGCGCCTGGCGCGCCTCCCCGTATCCGGGGACGAGCTGGGGACTCTGTAGTCCCCACACCCGAGAAGAGGGCCAGATCGTGAGAGAAGGCCCTGGGTCGGCCGGGGTACGAGGGATATGCCTGTCAACCTCACCTTCGGCAACTAAAGCGACCCACAGGCGGCGTGCGTTTTAGTCGGTTCGAGTCCGACATAACCTCCTCCACCGGCTCCGGTCGGGAGGTATCCGTGGGGATTTTGCGCACGTACGTGGGGCGCACTATAAGTTTCCGGAATGAATATGAAAAAATACTATTAAAGGTACAAAATTAATTTATTGTTTTTCAAAATAATCTCCCTTGGCGTCTATGCACTTTTTCATTCGATCAAACCAGTTTTGAAAACTTTTGTGCCACTCCTCTGTGGTGACCTCTGAAACGTGTTTTTCATACTCCTCGACAGCCTCTTCTGGTGATGAAAATCGTTGGCCGCGTAATTGGTTCTTAATTTTTGGGAACAGATAAAAGTCACAAGGTGCCAGGTCGGGACTGTATGCAGGATGACTCATGAGTTCTACATTTTTCGCCTTCAAAAAGTCGTTTGTCTGTCTGGCCGTGTGAGAACTAGCATTGTCGTGGTGCAGGATGATACGGCGTTTACGGTTATTTTTACGGAGTTCGTCAATAACTTCCGGCAAACAAATGGTCGTGTACCAGTCACTATTCACAGTACGACGATTTTCTAAAGCAACAGTAGCCACGTGTCCAGTTTTATTAAAAAAAGTAGCAATCATCCGCTTAGATGCACTTTTCACGCGCGCCACTTTGGTTGGTTTCGGCTCATCTTGAAAGACCCATACGCTCGATTGCTGCTTTGTTTTGGGATCGTAGCAATAAATCCATGTTTCGTCACCTGTTACTATGTCCCACACCAAATTTGACGCACCTTCGTTGAATCTGGTAAGCATGGCACTGCACCAAGTGACGCGGTCCATTTTTTGATCCTCGGTCAAGTTATGTGGGATCCACCGCCAGCACAGCTTTCTCACACCCAAATGTTTGTGTAGGATTGATTGTATTTGACTCATGCCTATTTCTAAGGATGCGCGAATTTCATGGTAGGTCACATGCCTGTCTGTTTCAATCATGCGGCGCACAGCATCGATGTTTTTGTTGGTCACAGCGGTCGACGGCCGACCATCGCGAGATTCGTCACTGAGATTGATACGACCACGCTTGAATTCTGCAAACCAGCTATAAACAGTCGTCTTGCATGGAGCTTCATCGCCAAAAGCTGTTTCAAGCCGAGCGATGCTCTGTTGAGCCGTCAAATTACACTTAAAATCGTAGAAAATCATACTACGAAAATTTTCCCGAGTTAAATCCATGTTGATGCAGACACACAATTTTTTAAATGGCGCCACAAGGTAAAAACAAAAGACAGTCAGATGAAACCAACTGTATTCTACAGCCAAAGAGTTCTATTTTCAAATGTTGTAATAAATTTTTAAATATTGTTTATGTAAGTGGCTAGTTCCGGAAACTTTTAGTGTAACCTATGTAAAAAAAAAGGCAGAGCTTATTGGAGAGTTTTTGTGTTGTCACTGGGAAGACGAGAAGCTTATCTTTTACACTGACTGCACAGAAACTCTCTGTGTTCTTACATGGTTGGCAGCGCGAGTGTGACTCCTTTGGTGTTGACACGTCCATAGGCCAAGGCAACCACTTTCCATCAGGTGGGCCGTGTGCTTGTCTGTTATCTAGTTTATGTTAAAAATCCTTAGCTTGGCCTTATCAAATCTTATTTTACATACTATTTAAAGAACCTGGGACTGTACAAAGAAGGAAACACGTGTGCTGGTAAAGAATTCCAAGATTTAATAGACCGGCATCGGTTACTAACTACGGCTAGTGGTTATATCTTCGGTTAAGTTTTCAACAGTTGCTGAATTGAATAATATCTATATACGTAAAGCGAAAATTTTGGTACCCTTTTTACGAAAATTGCTGGAATGTTGGAGAGTGAAATTTGGCATATTGATAGTTTATACGGAAAAGAAGTACATAAGCCTAATATCTTTAAAATAGCGCTTAAAATACATTATCTTTGTGAAAATAAACGGAATGCACAATAAAGCCATTTTTCACACACACACAAGTATGATACATACGTGTTCATACACTTTTTTAGACTTAGGTATTCATACACAGTCCCATATCCATTTCAAACATAGATGAAATACCTACTCCATATATTTAAAGATTTGAAATACTCACAGCTGTCGAATAAAATAAAATTAAGGATATAAAAAATATGAAAAATATATTAAGGATATAAATAGAACCGCGGTAGCGTAGTGGTGTGGGCAATGCTGCTGAGACGAGGTCTCGGGTTCGTTCCCAGGTTTTGCCATGGCGCATACCTATGTCTTTTCGATGCTTTTCGAAGTTATGTGTGTATTTATCGCTGGTTTATAAGTGCCTGGTTAATGGGAATAGACTCGGCACCTATTACATTGGGACCTAAACATAAACTGGCGAAATGTGGCTAGCACCTCTGCCTACCCCTTCGGGGATATAGGCGTGAGTTTATGTTATGTTATATAAAAAGTATGTAAATGGTAAGGAGGTTTTAACTTAATATTATTATTAATAAACTATTAGGTGAAGCGAAAGTATTTAAAGTTTGACATTGTCATGTCAGTTTGAGTAGTGAGCATGATGTAGTGTAATTAATTTTACTTAATTGTTATTAACAACCAGCGGTGGCTGGAGACGCGTGGACCCGCTTTACCCCCTTAGGGGTGGCGATTCGTAAAATCCTTCTTGGCTGTATTTTATCTTCTCTACCACGGTGAGTGTTCTGATGAGCTCTTCCAACTAATCCCACCATGTCCTTTCCTACATAGGACAACACGTGCAGCCCTTAGATGTCACCCTCACCTGTGCAGAATATACGAGCAAGAACCAAGCGGTTCGGAGACTCTTTTCTTTGTCGCACCACCAAGACCTGGAATTCATTACCAGCACACGTGTTTCCATCTTCCTACAGTCCCGGGGCCTTAGGGCGCGCCGTAGTAGCGGCGGTAAGACCCATCATGGGGGAGTAGCTAGAGAGGCCACACGGCAGCCTCTCGTACCGTCTGACGCAGATGATCACCGAGCACGGATGCTTCGGAATTTCAAGTGTGGGCAGATTAACCTAGGCAAGTCCATACGGTCCTCAAGGGAGCTCCACCAGGATCACCACCTCGACATCTTACTAATACAGGAGCAACACCCAGGTTCACTAGGTGTTATCGAACATGGCACAACCCCGATGGCAGGCGTATACCTACACAGCAATACCCGAGCCTGTACGGTGTTGACACACCTTAGCAATGATCACTGCCTCGCGGTCACACTCGGCCCACAAAATATAACAATGGTTTCGGCCTATTTTCAATACAGTCAGGATGTAGGACCTCACTTGCACCAACTCGACAATATCATGAGTGCTGCACCCGGGAAACCAATTGTGATTGGAGCGGACTGTAACGCACACTCGCCACAATGGCACAGCTTCCCTCGACATTACGTAGGGCGAGGAAGAGAAACGGCACAACGCCGCAACTTGGTTGAGGCCTTCATTGCCGCCCACGGCCTGCAGATTGCGAACGTGGAGGGCCAGTTGTCCACTTTCAATGGACCATGGGGGGAGTCCAACATTGACATTACGCTGCACACCCGGAACGTCAAAATCATTAACTGGGCGGTGAGGGACTGTCAGAGCTCTAGCGATCACAGACTGATCACCTTTGACATAGTGACCGCCAATCATAGCCGGCCTCTCAACGATCCAACCACACTGAGTCACGAACCGGTGCACTACAGGGACAGGGGGGTGCATTGGCCCGGCTTCCGATCTGCCATAGCCGCGCGCATGGGACGACTTCGTACCGACACACCAGCCGAGGCTCTGGCTGAGGGCTATACCAACATACTAATCCGAACTGCAGACGAGTACCTCGGCCGAAAAAAACCAGCCAAGAATAACCGGTATGAGTGGTGGAGCCCCCAGTTGGACAACCTAAGAAGTAAGTATAATCGTGCCAGCCGTAGGTGGCAGGATCCTAGACATGCAGGGGGTCGTAAGGAAGCAACATTAAGAACGAAATTTCATAGACTGAGAGCAGAGTATAGAAGAAGAATGGGAGAAGCAGAACTCGCCTTCTTTCGCACAACAGCGGAGACAGGCAACCAAGACCCCTGGGGGCTGGCATACCGAGCCGCGAGTGGCAGGGTCAGGCCACCCAGCAACATACTTAGCGGGATTCAATTAACGTCAGGACACACTGGGACGGTGGCCGAGGCTATGAACGGCTTGCTGCGGGCGCTGTGTCCTGATGACAACAGCTCTCAGGATTCTGCGCACCACCAGCGGATCCGTATCCTGGCCTCGATCACCCCCACTGGAATCGATGCGTCTCCCCCAACACTTGGAGAGTTGGGGCAGATCATACGACGGCTCCCAAACACTGCTCCGGGATTGGATGGCATCAGCGCCTCCATAATAAAGCAGGCGTGGAGAGCGGCCCCCATGGAGGCCGCACACGTCTTTGCCAGGTGCATAATCGAGGGGATCTTTCCCACTACATGGAAAACTGGCAGGCTATTGATCCTGCCCAAATGCAATGGTAAGCCCCCCACTGATCCAAAGGCATACCGCCCGATCACACTCTTGTCTGTGCTCAGCAAAATCTTAGAACGCGCACTTCTACAATGCGCCCCTTCAATCAGCAGTCAAATCTCCCCGAGCCAGCACGGATTTTCATTAGGTAAGTCAACTGTCACGGCGCTGATGACAATCCTGCGCACTGTAACAGATAGTCCAGCTAAGTATGTCCAGGCTATTTTCCTAGATATAGCAGGCGCCTTCGACAATGCCTGGTGGCCAATGATACTAATCAAACTAAAGGGACGGGGCTGTGCCCCAAATGTGTTTAACGTGGTGAGATCATATTTCATCAACCGTCGGGTGAGTCTATTCCTTGGTGACCGGGTGGTGTGGAAGGACCTGACGATGGGCTGCCCTCAGGGATCGGTGCTGGGCCCCACACTGTGGAATATTCTAATGGATGATAGTATGCGCTTGCCACTACCGCTGGGGGTCAGCATCGTTGCATATGCCGACGATATCACGGTCCTGGTCGAGGCGACATCGCGAGCCGAAATTGAGCGTAAAAGCGCCGTTTCAATGGGCTTGCTCAGTGATTGGGGTTCGCGAAATCGATTGTCCTTCTCGCCCAGCAAGTCATCAACGATGACACTGGGTGGCAGGTTCCAACGGCCTCCCATTATCAAGATGGATGGCACCACGATTGGGTCCGTGAAATCCACAAAGGTTCTGAGGGTGGTACTGGACTCTGGCCTGTCCTTTGCGCAACATGCCCTTGATATTGGCGAACGAGCAGCCAAATGCTTCGGCAAAATGAGTAGGGTATCGGCATCATCATGGTGTTAAATATAGGGGTCTGTTCACGGTGTATAGGGGCACCTATGTCCCCACGGTCACATATACTGCGGCCGTTTGGTACGAACGAGCCCTTTTGCATGCTGTTCGCAGCCCCCTGTTACGAACGCAGCGGTCCAGTTTAATGCTGCTCACAAAGGCCTATAGGACAACTAGCACGAACGCGCTAGCGGTACTTGCGGGAGTGCTGCCGGCTGACCTGAAGGTAATCCGTGCTGGTTCGCTGGAGAAAGCTAGGCTGAGTCTTCTGGCTGAGCATGGGGAATCGAGTAGGCAGCTGCAGGAGGAGCTTAAACAGTGGAGGGAGACCACTAGGACTGACGCATTACGAACCTGGCAGAGACGCTGGGATACAGAGGAGAAGGGAAGAACAACGTACCTTTTCTTCCCTTTGGTAGAACAGCGGCTTGCATGGCATTGGGTCGAGCCGGACTATGAGCTGTCCAAGCTCCTCACTGGACATGGATGTTTTCGAAAGAGATTGTATGACCTTGGCCTTGGTAGCGAAAGTGTATGTTTCTGTGGTTTGGAAGATGAAGACCTACACCATGTGCTGTGGGTCTGCCCCCTGTATGATGACATCCGCGACAACATGATGGGAGGTGTGGTAAGATCGGAGGCTGGGCCTATGTATTACTCGGACCTTGTAGGTACACCCCAAAACTTCGGACGGCTGCGGAGCTTTGCGCGCGTTTGGCACGAGAGGCGCAAAGCTCGTGTGGTCTCTAACGGCGACGAAGCCTGTTAGTGTGGCGTGCTGCCCCAGAAAGGGGAGAGAGCGAAAATGGTGAGGCACATAAAATAATTTGTAGGGTGTCAAGAAATGCGCGCCTGAAAGAGAGCAGACGCCAGTAGGGTGCGCATTTCCCAAGATTCGGCCCGTTATAACCAAGATGGTTGGTAGGGCTATGGGAAGGAGGTGGGAATAGGTGGATGCTTCGGAAAGTATCTGCGTCGGATGGAGAAAGAGCCAACGTCCGAGTGCCATCACTGCGACGTGAGCAAGGACTCAGGTCCGCACACGCTCACCGAGTGTCCGGCGTGGGAGACGCCGAGTCGGGAGCTTGTGGCGGCCCTGGGAGTGAGGGTTCTCACGCTCTCCACCTTGCTCGCGGCGATGGTTCGCTGCGCGGATGTGTCGGCGGCTGGCGCCTTCTTCTGCGAGCAAGTAATGCTCGTGAAGGAGGAGGCGGGGCGGGAGCGGCAGCGGGAGCGACGAAGGATCGCAAGACAAGCTGCCCGCGTACGACGGCAACTCGGGCGTCAGAGGTCGATGAACGACCTCCGCCCCCCATGAGCGCCGGCCTGGGGGTGACAGGTGGAGCCGCCTGTCACCCTGGTAGAAGCAGGCCGCGGCGGTGGCGCGCCTGGCGCGCCTCCCCGTTTCCGGGGACGAGTTGGGGACTTTGTAGTCCCCACACCCGAGAAGAGGGCCAGATCGTGAGAGATGGCCCTGGGTCGGCCGGGGTGCGAGGGATATGCCTGTCAACCTCACCTTCGGCAACCAAAGCGACGCACAGGCGGCGTGCGTTTTAGTCGGTTCGAGTCCGACATAACCTCCTCCACCGGCTCCGGTGGGGAGGTATCCGTGGGGATTTTGCGCACGTAAAAAAAAAAGTCCCGGTGCCTTTAAGCGGGGCGTGAAAAAGCATCTGATGAGGACGTCAAGCTGAGTGCCACCATTGTAACACTTTGTGTCTGTAATGGTGACCCTCGTTCCTGAAATGACTTTGCCTTTAGCTTACCGTCAGGCGAGGTGTGGTCAAGTTGGCGTGTCCTATATAAAAAAAAATCCGTTCATAGCGGATGTCTATACCCTATAAGGAACCTTACTGCCAAATTTCAAGTATGTAGGTGTTATAGTTTCTGGGCTTTTGTAATTAATCAGTGAGTAGTATTTTGCTTTTATATATAACTAGCTTTTGCCCGCGGCTCCGCCCGCGTGGATGTCGGTTCCCAGGGTGGATAACCCTTATCACTAAGGGGTATGAAAAATAGATGTTGGCCGATTCTCAGACCTACTCAATATGCTCACAAAATTTCATGAGAATCGGTCAAGCCGTTTCGGAGGAGTTCAAGTTCGAACACCGTGACACGAGAATTTTATATATAAGATATAGAACATTGGTCAAGAAAGAAAGAACTAACTTAAATGTGTTCAAATGTACGTTGTGGTTGGTCAAACCGGAAAATGGTCCAGGATGTCATTATTTAATGTGACAATAACATAAAAATTCCCAGTATGACAGTGGGTATACTCAGAGCCAACTGACTGTTTATTTAGGATATATACTTATCTATTTTTTTTTATTATCTAAAGTACCGACTCTCAAAAAGGACATCAATAAAGTTTCCTTAGTTCAAGAGATACTCACACGTGCTGAGCTTTATTTTTCAAAATTTAATTTCCTCCAACATCACTTTATAATTGTAGTGGCACATTTTTACGTGCGGAATATCCCCGGGATACCCCCACCACCGGAGCCGGTGGGAAAGGTTATGTCGGACTCGAACCGACTAAAACGCACGACGCTTGTGGGTCTTTGGTTGCTGGAGGTGAGCTTAACAGGTATATCCCACCCCGGCCACTCTCTCTCGATCTGGCCTCTTCTCGGGTGTGGGTGCCACAGAGTTCCCAACTAGTCCCCGGAAACCCATGGCCTGCTTCTGCCAGGGCGATAGGAGGCTCCTCCCGTCACCCCCAGGCCTGCGCTCGTGGGGGCCGGAGGTCATTCGTCGACCTTATTGTAGTAGCACTAGTAAGTTGCATACGAAGCTTTTACCTTATCACCCAGAGTTTGTTTACTCCTTCTCATTTTAGTCTTTTATGGCCATTACCTCCACCTACGGTCTCCGAACCTTCAAAGTCAAAGTTAAAGTTCTTTATTTGTAGAATATGGTACAAAAAATGATGTTTAAATTATACACATAGTGTCCGATCACATATTCTGCCGGTTCTGGCGTACAAAATTTACATAACATAAACATTACCAAATATCAAATACAACAATCCACACAATATGTCAGTTATATCAATGCACAAATATAGTCAAATAACTCAAATAAATGTCAATTAAAAAGTATTAAAAAAATGTCAATCAAATATATGTCAATAAAAGTAAGTCAAATCAAATTATGTTAACAATCAATAATAATAATGTTGTCAAATAGGTAAATTCTTATGTCACAAGTTATCATTTAAGAAATCTGAAACTTTATAGTATGCTCTCTGTAGTAAGAACTTTTTCAAAGCTATTTTAAATGCGTTGTCACTCATCTCCTTCCAATCCATAGGCAATTTATTAAATATTATAGGCGCCATACATATAATGCTATTGCGCATAAGGGCCGTCTTCGCCTTGTGCAAACGAAACGAGAAGAAAGCCTACACTGGAGCAGGTATACTGGCTTGCATGTGAGTTTGGCTGAGCCCCGAAGATACTGCGGCTCTACTGCTTACAAATTCAACTTTGTTACCATCTTTTATTATGATAAAAAAATTATCCCAAAGTCTCGTAGTAGCCTCGACTTCGATATATACTTCTATAACTATAACGCGTGGTTCCCGGCCAGAATGAATGATAGAATTTGGGCCACCCCATCTCTTCCCATGCGGTGTCGTACAAGGCGACTAAGGGATTAGGCTGTTTAATATCAGACAGATATTTTAAACTCAGACTCAGGCTCAGATGCATGGCTCGAGTCAACAATAGTACCCGTAAGACGGCAATAGGCTTACCTATTACATAGGACCAAATACAATTATTGGTGAAATGTAGATGTTAGTTCACCTTTGCCTAACCCTCCGAGGATAAAGGCGTGATTATATGTATATATATGTAATATCTAATCAGAAAAAAAACGGTATCTGCCTACGGTTGTTTATTCGTTGAACCGACCCCATTAGACTTATCACTACAGCAAACCAATTTCTTAGGAAGTTGATCAAATGGAACTCAGTCCTTGGTTCGTTCACGGTATACGGTTCACGGTTAACCGATTTTATTGTTTTGCGCGAACGTAAATGTATTTCATGGAGGAATAGTGAGGGTAGAAGTTTCGTTATCAGATTGAAATGAGCGCTGTACTTGTAAATATGCAATATTATCTTATCTTAGTTTGATTATGATTTGATCGTTGATTTGAAATTAATTTGGATTTGATTTCGGTTTAAATTTAATTGAATAATAATTTAACACTTATTGATTTATTATATATCATTGTATGGTATTATATATAGGTAACTATACCGATGTTACGATTTGTGATATACTGGTCGGTTTAACTTTTTGAAACCCACTGCGTCGAAAATTGAAAAACGATCAGTAATAATATTGTGAATGCTGTGGCTGCCTTAAAAGGTTAAACATCATGCAGGGAATAATGTGTTGCATCTAGTGACAAAATTTTTGTATGTATTAACCAATGGCTGTCCTATTAAATTAAATAAATAAATAAAGTTTTACAAGGTATTTAGTGCAACCTGCATTATTGCTTATTACCTACTTAGATGAACTTTGCATATAGCTATTAAAGTATTTTGCTTTAAGTTTTAGGCTAACTTAACGGGAAGACCAATAACATTTAAGCGTCAGTGGCTTAGTGGTTAAGGAGTCGGCCTTAAGATCGAAAGGTCTCGGGTTCGATTCCAGGCCATTATAGTACCGATGTAACGTAAGCCCATTCCTAACTTAAGCAATGTATCCTAGCTGGAGGGGTTAGTGGGAATATTAGTAATTTCGGTTCTTATATTCTTTTTTAAAAATAAAATAAGAAAGAAAAAGAAAATATAATATATTAATTACGTACAAAACATTTTCTTTACATTTTCACTTAAAGTTTAAAATGGCAAAATACATAGAAATTACAATGCTATGCTGTTAATAGTATTGGGCACATTGTCTGGAGGAGTTGTGGGAGTGTGTGGAATGGAAGGTACAGAGAGTGAAAATATATATCCCTCTTTAAAATATAAATACATCGGTAAAGATACTGTAACTACGTGTTTATGGCATAAACTAACGAATCTGAAAAACTAAAATGTTTTTACTTTTCAAATAGTTATAGCAATATATAACTAAGCTGTGATTTAATGTACTACCTAACATCTAAAATACCTTTGGTCAGCAAATTAATGATTTATTATTATTATTTTAAACTTCTCAGCTTTTTCGGCTGGTATGTGTGAACCTATCACAGGCTTATTATTTATTATTATTATTAAGCGTTCAGTGAAATATATCGGCATATACAAAATTGCATAGAGCTGACCTTTGGCAGGAACCTTATACACTAGGTACCCCTCGGGAACTTTTCCATTCTCGTAAGTAGGCACCTAGAATCTAGAACAAAATTGAAGAAAATATTATAAAATAATGTGTTTTTATTAATAACAGTAGGTACTAATTTCTTAAACAATAGTAATAATACTATCTGTTGAGTTCCGTTGGTAGAAATAAAATTAATGAACAAAGTAATTATGAGATTTTTTATGAAAGTGATAAGTGATAATACACAAATCGGCAGCTAGCAAAACAAAAATAAGAATGTGAGTAATATTTACTCACATTAAATATTTATAGCTTTTAACCCTTAATATATTTATAGGTGAATAGCATTTAGAAAAAAGAAAGTTAAAAAAAAATGATGGTTCCCGACAGAGTAGATATTGGCCTACCCCATCTCTTCCCATATGGTGTCGTACAAGGCGACTAATCAGACAGATATATACAGCCCATACTCAGCCTCAGGTGAATGGCTTGAGGCATCAATAGTGCCCAGACGTCGGCAATAGGCTCATCCCTATTACGTGGGACCGAATTTAATGATAGGTGAAATGTGAGTGTTAATTCACCTCTGCCAACCCTCCGGGGATAAAACCGTGATTATATGTATGTAACTATCGATCTTAAGATTGACTCCTTTACCACTAAGCTACCGGCGCTTAACACCTGTCTGGTACCTATACCATGATAGCGTTAATCCTCGCTAACATTATTGCATATCTTAATATGTTTCTATAAATTTTAGATACTTTGTATTTAATCACATGAATTGCATTGAATGACGAAAACAGTAAATGCATGAAGAAAAGAGTAAGTACCTTTTAAACCTCATCTTACAATATTATACCATTTAGGTGGCAGACAAGCGCACGGCCCACCTGATGGAAGGTGGTTACCGTGGCCTATGGACGTGTGTAACATCAGAGAAGCCACACTCGCGCTGCCGACCCTGTAAGCACAGAGTTTCTGTGCCGTCAGTGTAGAGGACAAAGCAGGACAAGCCTTTAATCAGTCATCCCACTGACAGCAAAAATTCTCCAGTGAGCTCTGGCTACCCTACTCACCGCTGGGAACACAACATGAAGTTATTATAACCGCGGTATTCTGTAGGGCGGAGGAACTTCCCCAGTCGGACTGCTCAATTAGGCGAACTGCCGACTATATCTATCTATTTATCTATCTCACTCCATCCCATGGTTGCCTGGTAGAGATTGCCTTGTGCAATAAGGCCGCCAATTGTAATGCCACAAAGATGTCACTATTGTATTTTTTCTGTATTCCTTCGTTGTGTACATACAATAAAGAGATATACATACATACATACATACATACATATAATCATGCTTTATCCCCGGAGGGTTAGGCAGAGGTGAATTAACACACACATTTCACCATCATTGTATTCGGTCCCACATTATAGGAGGAGAGCCTATTGCCGTTTTCCGGGCTTTATTGTTGCCTCGAGCCATGCATCTCTGGCTGAGTCTGGGCTGTATATATCTGTCTGATGTTAAACAGTCTTATCCCTTAGTTGCCTTGTATGACACCGCATGGGAAGAGATGGGGTGGTCCAAATTCTACTCTGCCGGAAACCCCGCGGCTAAGGAGATATTATTATTATTATTATATATCATATAACGGATTTAAGCCTCGAGAGTTCCAGATAAATAAATTCCCAAGTGTCTCTCATCCACATTCATTGAGTGAATTATCATATTGTTCTTGAAATCCTACCCTCAAAATTTTTAATGAACGAAGGTAATTGAATTTAATAATGTAGGATTATGTTTCAAATAACGGTTACACCGCCCTTCGTTCTCATTATTATTCTCTGAGCCTTTTCCCAACTTAGAGTCGGCTTTCTAGTCTAACTAAGACGCGGGTGAACTTCGATATTTACCGTGAAGCGACTGCCTTCTGACATCCACAACTAATTGGCAATATTGAAGTACTATAGCTAGACTAGTCGGACTTATGAAGGCTCTAACTACCCTTATCGACTCTCATAGATGTTCGTATGGCAACCGGGACTGACGGTAACGTGCTCTCCGAGGCACGACAAACTGTTCTGGTCGTTCATGCATACAGATATTTGTACCTGGCGAGGATTGAACCCGCGCCTCCTGCGTAGTGTCCGCGTTCACTAACGCCACGCTACACAGACTGTCCACCACCCTTCGTCCTGTGGGTGTAATAAACGATGACTATGAGATTGTCTTTGTAATCCTACTGATATGATAAATATGAACGCTTGGATGTTTGTATGTTTGGATGTATGCTATTATTCAATCACGTTCGATCGGCTGCACGGATTTGTTTGAAATTCGGTACAGGAAGACCAAACCGGTTTCGGTAAAATTTTGAATTTCATAAATAACACCAGTTATTAACATTCACATGAAATTTATTTTAGCTTTCCTCATTATTTACATATTTTTGCGTTGCTGTAACCAGTGTGTGTAACAGTGGGTTCAGTCTTAGGGATCAGCGCTTTCTTGGAACGTGCTCACCGCCGCTTGTAAGCTTCAAAGCATATCTTTAATTGAATAAGACACTGTACTTTTCTACTATATTTTATAATCACCTGATCAGTTTCGCCTCACGGCATTCGGAAAGGTTTATATTGGTGGTTATAACCGCCAATATAAACCTTTGAGTTTGCCGTGAAACGAAACGCTATTGCAACAAAATGAGTTTACTGAGAGTTTTTTATACAACTAAGTGGCTGTGGCCCATGGACATCTGCAACACTAAGGGAGTCATACTCTCATATACAACCCTGTAAGAATAGACAGTTTCCGTACCATCAGTGTAGAAGACTTTTATAAGATTTTTTTGTAACTGACAACATATAAGCGCTTTGGTGCCTTTGGTCGTCCCACTGACAGCACAAAAACTCTCCCGTGAGCTCTAGATACCCTACTTACCGCCGGGATCACAACACGAGGTTGTTATGACTGCGGTATTCTGTAGGGCAAAGGTATTTCCCAGTCAGACTGCTCAATTGGGACGGGAATACCATCGTGTCCTACCTTCTATATTTTTTTCCTCCTATAGTAGTAATTACTATTATTAAATTGAATAAATTTAAGTTAGGCGAGACCCTCTAATATGCGTTCATCATATGATGAATAAATGATGTTTTTAGTCATTTATTTAAATAATACATCATTTATGTAAATGGTAAAGCCTCTAGAACCAATAAGTCAATATATAAAGAGCCCACCTGAACGCGAACACTCAATGGGAATTCCTGTTCATAGGAAAATTATAAAGAAATGTTTTAATTCTTTAAGTAAATAAAATGTCTTATAGAAAATTAAATCAGAGATCTGATTAAAAGTTTCGAGAAACCATTTCAGCTTTCATTATCTAAAATGAAGACAACACAACTCAAACTTGAGCTGAATCTCAAATTTCAACATTTCTTGGTATCAACTGAGGCGTACAGGGTAATATGGTAACACGGCTTTGCGGGGTTAAAATATTCCAGTTTGGAGTTTGTGTATTAATTAAAATGGTAAATTAATTGCGTTTACTTAAATCGTCTTTATTTAAGTATTTAAATTTGATTCTACTTGTTTTATAATTTTATAGACTCATGAAATCGATCTTTCTTAACTATCTTTCTATGTTTCTTTTGTATTATGTTATTGCTTATTAAAACCTAATAATAGCCGCGTGGTTCCCGACAGGGTAGAATTTGGACCACCCCACCTCTTCCCATGCGGTGTCGTACAAGGCGACTAAGGGATAGGGCTGTTTAACACCACACAGAGTTATACAGCCCAGACTCAGCCTCAGATGCATGGCTTGAGTCAACAATAGTGCCCGGAAGATGGCAATAGGCTCACGCCCTATTACGTGGGACCGAATTCAGTAATTGGTGAAATGTGGGTGTTAATTCACCTCTGCCTAACTCTCCGGGGATAAAGGCGTGACTATATGTATGTATGTATGTTATTGAAACCTCTGTGGCGTGGTTAGTTAGTTAACAAGACCGCTACACAAGGGGTGCGGGTTTGTATCTTCTATTTGAATTGGTTCACAAAGTACTCTGGGCATTTCCGTGCCCCGGAGATCACGGTAAGCCGTTGGTTCCGGCTGTCATACGAATATCTATGGCAGTCGTTAAGGGTAGTTTTTTTATACCACTTAGGTGGCAGACAAGTACACGGCCCACCTGATGGAAAGTGGTTACCGTGGCCTAAAGATGTGTGCAAAAACAAAGGAATCACACTCGCGCTGCCAACCCTGTAAGCACAGAGAGTTTCTGTGCCGTCAGTGTAAAAGACAAAGCAGGACAAGCTTTTGGTCTTCCCACTGACAGCACCAAAACTCTCCAGTGAGCTCTGGCTACCCTACTCACCACCGGGAACACAACACAAGGTTATGTTACAGGCCGAAAGTACTTCCCCACTTCTAATGGTAGTCGCTTCAAGGAATGGGATGAAGATAAAGAAAAGATTAGTTTTGCTTTTGATCAAACCTAATTTTGTTGACTTTACAAGTAAAACACCTTCGAAGGAGGACATATATTTGAATTCGACGTTTATTTCTATGAATGATTTATTTGTTTAGTTTTCTCGTTTAAATGTACAGGCTACACTACGCTACCACTGAGACGTGTACCTACACAATAATAATCCATATAGTCTTAATAAGGAAAGTATAATTCACAGGAGTTTTTATCAACAATGGCTGAAGAGGAAACTGTTGGGCTAGTTCTGATTTCTCCTATTCTCGAGTACCTCGAAAACGCTATCTTAGAACTGAACATTAGTAAGTAAGTAAGTAAGTAAATCATTTATTGCTCGAAACACGGTATGTTACAATGGTGTTACAAAAACAAATAAGGTCCGACATGCTTCGCAGTTTCTCTGCATGCAAAATCCATTGAAAATGTTACATATTCGATTGATGATGATGTAGGCAATTCAATTGTAATAAGATTAAAATTAAAAATAGAATACATATAAAATGTCCAAAAATGTCAATATTTAGTGTCAAGAATACATGCAAGTATAATTTATTTATTTTTTATATAAAAGAATACACAATACCTACCTACTAATAATTACACATACAATAATACATTAAAAGTCAATACAATAAGTCCCACATAATACATTAAAATGACATACATTAAAATCATCATTTATCCTCAAGAAACTCCTTGACACTATAATAACACTTCTCAATCAGCCAGGTAGTTAGTGCTTTCTTAAATTTGTTGAAGGTTAGCTCTCTAATGGGTCTGGGTATGTGGTTATAAATTTTGGCTGTCATATAATGTGAATTATTTTGATGGAGAGAAGTTTTACAGCTAGGCAGCAGAAGTTTCGTGGTATCCCTAGATTTGTACAACTTATCTTCACTGGCCTTTTTAAACAACTCCGGATGCTTCCTTACAAATATGCCAATTTCCAAAACGTATAGTGACGTCAACGTCAGCAGCCTAAGACTTTTAAAGGCTGGTCTACACGAGTCTAGTGGCCCAATGTTCGCCATAGCTCGAATACATTTTTTTTGACATATAAAGACCTTTGAGATATGATTTGAGTTACCCCATAACAATAAACCGTATCGTAAAGTTGATTGTATATAGCCGTGGTAAGCAGTCATTGCAGTTTTTAAATTCACTGTTTTGCGTAGTCGTCTTAAAGCAAAAACGAACCGATTTATTTTGGAACATAAGCCATCTATATGCAAGTGCCAATTACAGTGTTTGTCTAATGTAATACCCAAAAATTTAGTATCAACTGCTGTCTCTATATCTGTACCCTGATAGGTGATCTTTAGTGGTTTGTTATTTGATTTGTAATTCTCAAATTGTAAAATTTTTGTTTTAGCTATGTTGGCGGTCAGATTGTTCTTATTTAGCCAATTCATTACGTCGCTTATTGCAGTATTTACATCAGAAATGTGCTGTGGTTCACCCCTGACGTCGGACACTACAACTGATATATCGTCTGCGAATAAAGTACAGTGATTTTTTATAACTTTAGGTATATCATTAATATAGAGAAGAAAGAGTAGAGGACCCAGAACACTTCCCTGGGGCACGCCGGATGTATTTGGCGCAAACTGTGATCTAAAGGCATTTAAGCATTTTTTATTGTCAACCCGGTCTATCTCAACACATTGTGTACGATTTTGGAGATAGCTACTTATCCATTCGAGAGCCTTGCCCCTGAGCCCATATCGTTCACATTTGCTGATCAGTATTTTGTGATCTACAAAATCAAATGCGCGACTCATATCAAAGAACACAGCAGATACTTGTCTCTTCCTATCAATGTTTTCAGTAATGTTCTTAAACAAGTTAAAAGCTGCCAGTGTGGTTGACTTGTTAGCCTGAAAACCATTTTGCTCTGGGACTATGATGTTGAATTTTTTCAAAAAGTCATTGATTCGAACACACATGGCTTTTTCAAAGATTTTTGAAAACACAGGAATCAGAGTTATAGGTCTATAATTACTCATTTGCAATCTACTGTGTTTCTTGTGAAGGGGCCTCACTGTAGATATCTTTAATTTTTCGGGAAATACACCTTGTATAAATGTTTGATTGACCAAATGACACAAGACCTCTGCCAGCTCCATATCACATTGTTTTAAAATAAATGTAGATATACCATCATAACCGACTGCGTTTGTATTTTTGAGCGATTTTATGATTTTAACTATTTCTAATTCCGTTATGGGTTGCAAAAATATAGTTGGGTCTGTCTTAATTATCAACGAGTAGTCTGGATTGTTTATGTTTGTTGAATTAACAAGAGATAAGAAGTAATCGTTGAACTTATTCGCAATCTGTGTTGCATCTCGCACTTCCTCTCCATTGCACTCAACCATTTCAATATCATGCCTCGTTATACCACTATCGTTTTTTATAACTTTCCATGATGCTTTACATTTATTTTGCGAATTTGTTATGTATTTTTTGTAGTGACTTTTTTTAGATATAATTATACATTTTCTAAATAATGTGTTATATTCGTCGTATTTATTCTTATTTTCTACATTTTTTTTTAAATAATACTGGTATCTATACTTTCTGTTTGTCATGGCTGATACTTTTATTCCCTTTGTTAACCACCTAGGACCCGTGTTATTTTCTGTTATTTTAATTTTATTTATGGGAAAGCACAGATTGTACAGGAGTGAAAACATATCATGAAATTGATCGAATGCACTGTTGCAGGTTGGTTCATTATATACCTCTGACCATGATAAAGAGGAGATGTAGGTTTTAAATTTTTCAACGTTTTCCTTATTAAAATCTCTCCTTAATGCATACCAATATGCGGGTGTTTGCCGGTCCCTTGCAGCTGGAAATGATAATGTTTGCGGGTGTTTGCCGGTCCCTTGCAGCTGGAAATGATAATGTTTTGTTTCGAGGGATATCGAGAACGGGGGAATCAAGACCTAATTTAACACAGACAGGATTGATAAACTCCGTTTTCATCATTTGCAGTATCTACTAAGCGATGAACGACCTGAGTTTTCCTCAAACATTTTTATGCAATGGTTTCTTTTTTTTTTTTTTTATCTCACCAGCCTTTATTGATGGCCGCCATTCCGCCATTACAACTGTTGAGGTTTTGTGTTGCGAAACTTTATGGGATCTGTCGCCTGTACTTTGTTTCCCCTTTGTGATAGCGATTCCGCTATTTAGTACCAAATTTTTATTTAGCACGAATTAAGTGTAGCTGTTTTTTAAAGTGGGAAGTCAGTGGGAAGACCAAAGGCTTATCCTGATTTTGTGGTCTGCACTGAGGGCACATAAATTCTCTGTTCTTACAGGGTCAGGAGCACGCATGTGATCCACTGGTGTTACACACGTTCATAGGTCACGGTATCCACTTTCCATTAGGTGGACCGTGTGCTTGTCTGCCACCTAAGTTGTATATAAAAAAAAACTCAGTTCTATCCAATTTCTCATCACGACCGGTCACTACGAAGGTCAAATACTGTGATTCAGTTCAGGCAATATGTGTAGGTAGCTCAGTTGGTCAGAGTATTTCCCCTTTATGTGTATCATTACATTTTCAAGTCTTCTCCTGGATATTATTTTTCAATCTAAATGTATAGGGAAAGTTAGCATAGCAATTACTTTAAACTTTTTTTAAATATAATGAATATCTTGTTTTCGGAAAAGTTTCTCATAGAAGATGTCTCAAAATAAGCAATGCATATTTTTTATTTCTCTTTTGATGAGTTAACTAGCAACGAAAAATTCCTATGAAAATGAAGATCCAAGTCATGAAATGAGTTATCACAAACGTACGAATTTACGTAACTATAATGTACAGTCAACGACAATAGTAGCTTAACAAATTCTATTTTATTGATCGCCATTAACTACAAAAACCTATCATAATATAAAAAAGAAAACACGAATTTATATTTAATTTGTCCCCGGGGGTTTCTAAAACGACTTTTACATTAACTGTGGGCACATGCATTCAAATGTAAAAAAGATTAAAAATATTTTTCTGTCAATCAAGTTTTGTCGTTGACATTACATATTTCATTACAAATAATATATTTCATTTTACTTCCAAAATGTCAAGGTACACAAGACAAAAACGATAGCCTGTCTAGTGATATAATTATTATACATATCTTTATATTGATTTTGGCAAGCAGAAAAGGTCACCAGTATGTTCTACATATATGTGTGTGTAACAATAATTCGTTTCCTCACTCACACACACTTACACACTTGCAAATTACAATTGATTCAAAACCATTCGTATTTATTTATCATCCATCAGTTAAACTTTCTATAGTAATAAG
Source organism: Eilema griseolum (assembly GCA_963662185.1). NCBI lineage: Eukaryota > Metazoa > Arthropoda > Insecta > Lepidoptera > Erebidae > Eilema > Eilema griseolum. The sequence goes on from OY759246.1 coordinate 6,979,228, forward strand.
AATAACTCATAAAATTCTTATTACTAGGATATGAACGTAATTTTAGATAGAATCTTAGTAAGTCTCTGTGATCTCGGGGTTTACAGTTTCATTTTATGAGAGTTAAAATATCGCAAAGTTTTGAGTTCGATTCACAGTCAAATTTTACTTTTTGAACTTTTAAATATTTGTATATCTTCATGTTAATTACTTACCTATTAAGGGAATGTTGAGGTAACATCACAAAAGTATCTTGATATTTTAGTTATAATAATAATAATAATAATAATAATAATTTATTAACCAAAAAGAAGTACAGTATCTATAACAACATTGATTTGCTACCTACTTGTAACATTGTTTGTGGTTTAAGGTGTACAATAATATTAACCCTGCCTCTCAAACTAGGATATCCTGTATCTTGAGAGACAGTGTTCGGTCGTGAAGGTAAATATGTAACATAAAATTATATAAATTTAGTAGACTGCGTCGGTTTATCGGTTTTTATATAATTTTAACTATGATGAAAAAAAAGGAAAAAAACATGAAAAAATCTAAAAACAAAAAATAAGGTATGTGTGTGTGATGTGTATGTGTGTGTGATGTGTATATGTGTGTGTGGTGTCTATGTGGTGTCTATGTGTGGTATGTGTGTGTGTATATCTGTATCTGTATGTGTGAGACTTGAGCGACGTGCTTAGTTTAGAAGGGACTCTGTCTGAGCATAGTCTTGTTGCAGTAACCACTCTGTGACTTTAGTTTTAAGTTTGAAGGTGTTTAGGTTCTGGATGGGTATCATTTTGTGGATTTTTTGATAAATGCGAGTACTTAATGTGTAATATTGGTGTGCTGCAAATGTGGTGTTGTGTTGTGTACGTATAAGACGCAAGGTTCTTTTTTTTGGGTCAGATAATGGAACACTTGAGTGCTTCCTCAGTACAGTACGGAGCACAAAGAGTTGACGAACCGTTAGTACCTTGCACTCTGAGTACAGTCGCGTTGTTGGGTGCCTGCGAGGCTTTTTTGTCATTACTTTCAATATAGCTCTCTGTGCTCTCTCCAATCCAAGGAAGCAGGTCTTTGTTGCACCACCCCATACTGGGATGCAATAACCCAGTAAAGATTGGCACAGTGCATGATATACCATCCTCAAGGTGTCAGCATTTGCTGATTCTCTAAGAGATCTAAAGATGTGTATGAGACGCACTGTCCTTGTGGTGAGTGCTTTTATGTGATTGTCCCATTTTAGGCAAGCGTCTATCTGAACACCTAAATATTTAACACAATTGGATCTAGTCAGTGCAGGGCAGTTACAGGAGACCTCAGGATTGGGACAAGAGTGTGCTGTTATGGAGAAATTTTGGGAAGGTGCGAGATTGTGTCGGATGGCGAAGGGGACAAAAGTAGTTTTGTTTAAGTTGAGCGTGAGTAAATTAACATTGAGCCATTTCATTACTTCTGATAGAGCTACTTCTGCCTTGCTTTTGACAATATCCCAAGTGGCGCCATACACCAAGATAGCTGTGTCGTCTGCGTAAGCGTAGATTTTACAGTTTGGTAGGTCCATCTTACATAGCTCATTGACATATATCTGGAATAGTGTAGGGCCTATAATGCTGCCTTGGGGTACACCGTAGGTCACGTTTGTCTCTTCACTAAGATGTGTGTCAATTTTGACACATTGTATCCGATTGGAAAGGTAAGATTTAAATAATTCCAGAGGCTCCCCACGCACTCCAACTAGTTCCATCTTTGAAATTAGCCTGGGAACCGAAACCGTGTCAAATGCTCTGGAAAGGTCAAGAAATATACCTAAACATTTAGACCTTTTATCTAAATTTGTTGAGATTTCGCGCGTAAGGTCAATTACTGCATCTTCAGTCGACACGCCAGCACGGAAACCATATTGATTTTTAGCGATGATGAGATGTTTGTCCAAGAAGTTAGTCAAGCAATTGTTCAGGTACCTCTCAAAAATCTTGGAGAGAGCGGGTAATACAGATATCGGCCTGTAGTTCTTGACACAGTTCCGGTCCCCAGCCTTGTAAATTGGATGGACAATTGCTTTTTTAAGAGCCTCCGGAAAAATTTGATCTTTTATACAGCGATTGATTAGAAAGGTAAGTGGAGTGGTCAAGACGGACCTACAGTGTTTCAGCACTTGGGAAGAGATACCATCCCATCCTGTTGCGCTGTCACTCCGCAGTTGCAGAATAAAAGATTCCACTTGGGCTTCATCTACATTTAACAAGGCTAGGGAAGCAACTGGAGGGTTTTGTTTTTCAGTAACCGTTGTTGGAGCCGGGGCTCGCATTATTATTTCAGTAGCTAAGTTTTTACCAACATTGCTAAAGAACTGACCTATCTCATTTAGGGAGGACTGAGGGGAGTCCTTAATTTGCAAGAGTTCAGCGGGACTGTCACGTGTTTTCCGTGTGTGGGTTATTTCTTTTATAGATTTCCACAGGGCTCTAGGGTTGTTTTTGTTTTTTTCCAATTCGCGAGTTTCATGTGCTTTTTTTAGGTTTCGAAGAAGATCATTGCAAAAATTGCGATACCTTTTGTATGTAGTCTTAAGAATTACATTGTCTGGAGCTTTTGTTGAGTTTAAGTGCATTTTATCCCGATTTCTGATGCATTTAAGAAGGCCGGGTGTAATCCATGGCTTTATGGTTCTCTTTATCCTAGGAGATTTAACTACCCGTGAGTTTTTTAAAATGACTGATTTTATTATATCTATAAATTCATGCATGGCGGCATTGGGGTCCCCTGTACGGTATATCGGGTCAAAGTTAACATTTTGTAGATCCAAGAAAATGGCTTCGTGATTTAGTCGTGTAGTGTTTCTAAGGGTAGTGTGAGTCACGTTGGCCTTGGCGATGGATACGAGAACAGGCTTATGGTCTGTAAGATATGTGTCTAAGACGAGTGTCGTGGATGTTAACTTTGACTTTAGGAGTACATGGTCAAGGCAGTTTTCCATTCGAGTAGGCATTAAGTGTGTAGGTGTGAGACCGTGGGAAGCGTTTAGAGTAAGATATTCAAAACCTCGATCGTTTATATGTCCCGGTATTAGATTAATATTTAAGTCTCCCATCAGTACTATATTGGGTTTGGAGGAAATTTTTTCGTAGACAGTGTTTAGGCTTAATAGAAAATTTTCGAAATTCTCTTTGGAATTAAATGACGGAGGACGGTAGATTGCTACCACGGTTAGTGTTTTTTCAACTTCACAAATTAGGCAGCTTCCACAGCTGAAATTCGGTTCCCAAACATAACATTGTAAGCCTGACTTGGAGTATATGATGACTCCGTCATTTTGATTAGAATTTGAGGTCGTAGAATGAGGTTTAAAGCCATCTAATATAGGCAAGTTCGTGACCTTATTCAGCCAGCATTCGGTTAGGATAACTAGGTCAAATTCTATTTTAGTTGATTTTAAGAGTACCTGGAGAGAATTAAAGTTTTTGTTTACGCTTTTAATGTTCATATGAAATAAATTTAGACTACTCTTAGCTTTAATCATATACTTAGGACAATCATCAGGGTTGCAGCTGTAGGAGTCTCCCAAAATAACATTGTCGAGATCGTTGTTGATGTCATTAATTGTATTAGCCATTAGTAGTAAGAGTTATGGACTATTCCGGGGCCAGGGTATGTGACTTTATTTTGTGGGATAATAGTGTTAGAAAGATACGTCGTTTCTGTAAAAATGACAGGGGGAATGTGTGTATATGTTTGTATTATAATTATTATATTAATTATAATTTTGTTATAATTTTATAGCAACTTAAATCAGTAGTATTTTTATTATTACTGAGCGAGTATTGTTGCACACACATTGCATGAATGTTTCTCGTATTGGAATTTATGCTACCCTCATTCTCATGATTAAAATAACATGATAATTTTATTTTTATCTGTCAACAATTGGATATGTTGTGCTTTCCACACGGTTAATTAACAACTTTTTTATTTATTGTTTTTTATTTATAAAAATGAATCAACAACTTACAACTATTATGAGAGCGCATATTACTTTGCATGAGCAAAATATTTGAATACATGAAATATCTCGAAAATTGAACATATCGGTAAGTAGTGTTTTCTGCAATTTATTATTATGAAAGTTATTTGATCTTATAATCATCATCATCCTGGAGAATCTATATATCTCCCAATACTAATAATAAACAAAAATATATAAGTAGGCATATAAATTTTACAGAATTTTAACAAGGAATTTTATCACTTTTTTTTCATTACAGAGGGAAGCTGTGCAGCGGTGGGTGCGCCGATATGGCGATTCAGGCACCATAGACCGTCTTCGGCCTGGCCCCAAAGCCTTTGCCTTTGCCGAAACCGATGCGTGTTCTTTGCATAAAGAGGTGGTTGAAAAACATATTCAAAACCCCTTCCACCCGTGTTATGGCCACCAAACACCATGTTACATTGCAAACAGTAAGGAACCATCTTCGGGCAGCTGGGCTGGGATCAGATGTCGCAGACCGGCAAGAAAAAATTTGACGTCGGATCTTCATCGTCGAAGTAGGTTTAGGTTTGCCAGGGGATATTTAATCAAATTTTGACTGGTGCAACAATATAGTAATATTTAGTGACGAAAAATGTTTTAAATTAGACAGGGATGGACGCAAAATTTTATGGAGAAAAACAGGTGAGCGATATTGCCAAAAAAAATATTCTACCGTGCAGGTCTAGTGGTCATATTACTTGAGGGTATTGGGGTTGGATGTCCTCGATGGGTCCTGGTGAGTTGGTTGAAGTAGGGGATCGTACTAATAGTCAAGGTTACCTCGAAATATTAAGAGATGTCATGCTACCAACTGTGCGCATTGCTTATCCACACGAGCATATTTATTTTGTGCATTATAACTGTGCTGTGCATCGTGCACGTCTAGTGCAAAATTGGTTAGATAACCAAGAAAACTTGACCTTTATTAAATGGCCTCCTAAAAGTCCCGATCTAAACCCCATTGAAAATTTATGGGGTCACATGGTGCTTAACTGGGATCCTTCGAGTGTGAGGTCTAAAGCTTACTTAGATGAATTAGTTAACTCAACTTGGGAACTTTTCGTAGTTCGAATCTATGTAAGAAGTAATAGATAATGAAGGTGGACCTATTCACTATTGAATTATTTCTGTTTAATTATATTGCAAATCTGAATTTTAGTAGTTTCAATTATACTTGGTATATATACTTCGGTATAGGTAACTTGGAATAATTAAAACCACTAGGTATATACTATCTAATATATAGGCAAATTTAAGCAAATAAATGACTATTTTTATCTATTATTTTATTGTTCATATTTATAATAAAAGTTGGAATTTGTTGCGCCATTTCTTCTCCACTAGTGCCTAGGAACTAAAAGATGTAGGTAATTATGTGGCATCATTTTGAGAAATAAAGAAATTGAACTGAAAATAAGTGAGTGATGTTATTGTTAACGAAATGAGAAGTTATTATAGTTGCATATAGTATAATTTCTAAACATTAACATGGTGATTCACTACACTTTAGTTACTGAAAGTTAAATAGTTTACCTGCGTCCATGCTTGTCTGATTTAAACATCCAGAGGGATAATATTGAATAACCTATTTATTATATAAAGAATGTGTAATGTATAAACCTAAACCTGTTGCACTCGGCTACGACCACATGGATTTCAATTATCCCGAACAATAGTATATGACTATTCTTAGGTCTACTAAATACTATTTATCAAAAATGTTTATCAAAATCTGTCTAACTGTTTAGAAGGAGTTTAGTTACAAACATTGTGACACGTGATTTTTTAGATACTTATATATATATATATATATATATATATATATATATATATATATATATATATATATACACTACTAATTTTTAATTACCAGAGAAACTGCAGGGGCTGATATGGAACGTATATACTTCAATATATATGGAATAATACAAATACCCCACCATACAAAAAAACAAAGTTATTAACGTTTTTAAAATCTCAAAATACGTGCTTAAAGAATAGACACCATTTTATTTACGCACGATGTGTGGATAGTAAATAGGTCATCAATGAACTTTTAACTTTCATCGTGAACTTTCTAGTGGCAGTAATTTTTTAATACCGTGTTTAATACAAGTTTGGGTGAACTGAGTAAACAATGGTAAAACCACAGTAACTTTTAACGTAATTCAGTAGTTTTTTTAAGTACCTTATCAACTGGCAGGTATGTGTAGGTACACTAGGTACCTACTAAAGAACTTGGAATAGTAAATTAGCTTAAGGATTAATTTCTGTACTTAACACGTGCAAAACTTACCCTACAAGTACTTTAATTGTTGCTCGAAATGTCCTCCGTCATTTTGAATACACAAACGAGCCCGCTTTAACAAGTTTGATTTTAAACTTAGGAGAGTGTCTCTTTGTTGACGAATTTCATCGAAGGCGTCAATTATCCTTTGTCGGAGGTCCTCACGGGTGTTGGGTTCACTGACATACACTCTACGTTTCACTTCACTCCACATGAAAAAGTCCATTGACGTCAGATCCGGGGATCGAGCGGGCCACGCGACTGAAGCTCCCCGTCCAATCCACCTGCCTTCAAATTGCGTATTGAGGTAGTCTCTTACCGCGATGTGGTAGTGGGGTGGAGCACCATCTTGTTGGAACCAGAGGTCTCGCAAGCTTGCGAGTGGAATATCATCCAACATGGTTGATACCATGGTTCTCAACAGATCCAAATAGGTTTCACCCGTTAGACGTCCCTCGATGAAGTATGGGCCCACGATGTTGTCATTTAGGACTCCAGCCCAAACGTTCACGCTAAATCTGTGTTGAAACGAATGTTGTCGCGCCAACTTGGGATTTCTTATTGACCACCAATGTTCGTTATGTTGGTTGAAAAGCCCGATTCTTGTGAACAAACATTCGTCACTGTAAAGGACGTTGGTCTCCGGGTGAAGGATCACCCAGTTGCAGAATGTAATCCTGGGTGCTCGGTCGATTGTTGTCAGTTCTTGAACCTTTCTGTAGTGATAAGGGTGCATACCAGCCGAGTTCAGATTTTTCCAAGCACAGTGCTGGCTGATGCCAAATCTACGTGCCGCATCGTTTGTACTTCGTCGCGGATCGTCCTCAAAAAACTCGAGTACTTCGTCGTACAAGTTCTGCGGATAGGCGGGTCTGCCCCGGCCTTGTGCGTGCGTCGGTACGTGAAATGAGCCGTGATCAAATAGACGTTGGTAGACGCTCAACATCGTGGAGTAATTTGGCTGTCGGGCATTCGGGTAGAGATCACGATACATCCGTAAAGCGGCGCTCACATTTTCACCGGATAAAAAATAACTACGTAACATTAATGCGTATTCGCGGTCGGTAAATTGGTACGCCATCTTGATAGTGCCGATAGTATTGATTAGGATGCGTGCGCGAATCGAGACGTCACAACCGGAACTGCATTTATGATTTAAATTTTATTAACATCAAAGAGATGCCGCCGGCTTGACGACACGTGTAAGGCGGTGCGGGGAGGGGTGGTCGCACGCGCCGCCCGCCTTCAAGGACTGTCAAGGACAGTAGTAGAATGATAGAAAGAGAGAGTGCGTGTTTATTATTTTATCAATGACTTCTTTGTGTGATTTTGTTTTCATGAATTAGTCATATTCCATTGAGAAAAATTTTGTACGTCGTGAACATAATATTAGGTGGTTTTAAGAAAAAAACTGACATACATACTTTATTCATTTTTTTTTGCATGTATGTGTTTAGTATCGAATACCTATCACTTCGCCAAAATTTTTCTGGTAATTAAAAAATTTTCGTGTATATATATATATATATATATATATTTTGTGCATGATAACTGTGATATATATATATATATATATATATATATATACACGAAAATTTTTTAATTACCAGAAAAATTTTGGCGAAGTGATAGGTATTCGATACTAAACACATACATGCAAAAAAAAATGAATAAAGTATGTATGTCAGTTTTTTTCTTAAAACCACCTAATATTATGTTCACGACGTACAAAATTTTTCTCAATGGAATATGACTAATTCACGAAAACAAAATCACACAAAGAAGTCATTGATAAAATAATAAACACGCACTCTCTCTTTTTATCATTCTACTACTGTCCTTGAAGGCGGGCGGCGCGTGCGACCACCCCTCCCCGCACCGCCTTACACGTGTCGTCAAGCCGGCGGCATCTCTTTGATGTTAATAAAATTTAAATCATAAATGCAGTTCCGGTTGTGACGTCTCGATTCGCGCACGCATCCTAATCAATACTATCGGCACTATCGAGATGGCGTACCAATTTACCGACCGCGAATACGCATTAATGTTACGTAGTTATTTTTTATCCGGTGAAAATGTGAGTGCCGCTTTACGGATGTATCGTGATCTCTACCCGAATGCCCGACAGCCAAATTACTCCACGATGTTGAGCGTCTACCAACGTCTATTAGATCACGGCTCATTTCACGTACCGACGCACGCACAAGGCCGGGGCAGACCCGCCTATCCGCAGAACTTGTACGACGAAGTACTCGAGTATTTTGAGGACGATCCGCGACGAAGTACAAACGATGCGGCACGTAGATTTGGCATCAGCCAGCACTGTGCTTGGAAAATTGTGAACTCGGCAGGTATGCACCCTTATCACTACAGAAAGGTTCAAGAACTGACAACAATCGACCGAGCACCCAGGATTACATTCTGCAACTGGGTGATCCTTCACCCGGAGACCAACGTCCTTTACAGTGACGAATGTTTGTTCACAAGAATCGGGCTTTTCAACCAACATAACGAACATTGGTGGTCAATAAGAAATCCCAAGTTGGCGCGACAACATTCGTTTCAACACAGATTTAGCGTGAACGTTTGGGCTGGAGTCCTAAATGACAACATCGTGGGCCCATACTTCATCGAGGGACGTCTAACGGGTGAAACCTATTTGGATCTGTTGAGAACCATGGTATCAACCATGTTGGATGATATTCCACTCGCAAGCTTGCGAGACCTCTGGTTTCAACAAGATGGTGCTCCACCCCACTACCACATCGCGGTAAGAGACTACCTCAATACGCAATTTGAAGGCAGGTGGATTGGACGGGGAGCTTCAGTCGCGTGGCCCGCTCGATCCCCGGATCTGACGCCAATGGACTTTTTCATGTGGAGTGAAGTGAAACGTAGAGTGTATGTCAGTGAACCCAACACCCGTGAGGACCTCCGACAAAGGATAATTGATGCCTTCGATGAAATTCGTCAACAAAAAGACATTCTCCTAAGTTTAAAATCAAACTTGTTAAAGCGGGCTCGTTTGTATATTCAAAATGACGGAGGACATTTCGAGCAACAATTAAAGTACTTGTAGGGTAAGTCTTGCATGTGTTAAGTACAGAAATTAATCCTTAAGCTAATTTACTATTCCAAGTTCTTTAGTAGGTACCTAGTGTACCTACACCTACCTGCCAGTTGATAAGGTACTTAAAAAAACTACTGAATTACGTCAAAAGTTACTGTGGTTTTACCATTGTTTACTCAGTTCACCCAAACTTGTATTAAACACGGTATTAAAAAATTACTGCCACTAGAAAGTTCACGATGAAAGTTAAAAGTTCATTGATGACCTATTTACTATCCACACATCGTGCGTAAATAAAATGGTGTCTATTCTTTAAGCACGTATTGTGAGATTTTAAAAACGTTAATAACTTTGTTTTTTTGTATGGTGGGGTATTTGTATTATTCCATATATATTGAAGTATATACGTTCCATATCAGCCCCTGTAGTTTCTCTGGTAATTAAAAATTAGTAGTGTATAAGTATCTAAAAAATCACGTATATATATATATGTGTAGTTCTACGACACAACACAACTAAATTATTTATTTACTGAACAATCTTACTTTATTATTATATCGTTGAAACAATGATGTTGTTTTATTTTCCATATTATTTTTGAGACTACGGAACACTAAGTATAAAAGTCAACTGTATGGTTCCTTAATATAACAAACAAAATAAAGAACAAAAACAAAACTATTTATTAACCAAAACTACTACATCAATAAAGTTGCGGTTCGAACTCGCTACCTTGATAATGCCATTACGCCTATAATACCACTCAACTACGTGAGCCTATGCTAGAATCATGAAATTTACCTTCTCATTCGATGGCAGGCAAATCACTCACTAACACATATTCAATCGTTCACGATTCATGATCGTGCACACTGGCACACATAAACATAATACACTAATACGCCTGTAACGATGACGCACAGATGTGACTTCAAAGCAATGAGTTATTGTTTTTGACTGTTCACACACATATGTAAAACATACGGGTGCTTCCACTTGACCCAGATCATAAATAGATGGATAGGCTATCGTTTTTGTCTTGTGTACATGCTAATGTCAAACAGTAGGAAGTTATGTATAGATTGCCTGAGAAGTTATATTATTGAACATAAACAAGCATGACAACATGACGTAATATCATGAACAAAAGGGAACATTTAATAAAAATGCCATAAACGCTACACTACGGTTGCAGATCGTAAACAATTTTGATAGATGTATCAGGGCAAAAAAGTTGCTTTTATCGGGGAATATACCTACACGCTGCTATTTTTCTGCAAATATTTCCTCGTATATCCTGTTGGGCCACCCCCAACCGGATATATACGAGGAAATTGTCGGAATCAAACCGACAAAAACCGCATGCCGTTTTGGGACTTCAGATTAGTCTAGAAATCATACGTACGTAAATAAGTTACATACCTTGAACCATGGCTCACCCAGGGTCATCTCTGGTTTCGAGTGTAGGAGTCACGGAGTCTCCATTTTACTTTCGGAGAGAGGGGCGTATCGCACCACCGCTTGATCTGCTTTTGCTGAGGTGATAGACAGCTTTCCTGGTTTAAATTCTCATATCGATTTCTTAGTTACGTACGTCAAGACTTGGCCAGAAATCTCCACACGGATGTACTTGCTTGGGAACATTCACTCCGTGCACCCTTGAGGAGGAGACGCCTTGGTCCCTAGGAAAAATTCCTCGTACCCTTTTTATCCTGAAGTAGATATTACAAATTAAGTTCATTAAATATATCTACCGACAGAACTTTTATTTAATCTATTTAATTTGGACTGCCTGGTTTCCGGCAGAGTAGAATTTGGACCACCCCATCTCTTCCCATGCGGTGTCGTACGAGGCGACTAAGGGATAAGACTGTTTAACATCAGACAGATATATACAGACAAGAATCAGCCAGAGATGCATGGCTCGAGGCAACAATAGTGCCCGGAAAACGGCCATAGGCTTACCCCCTATTACGTGGATCCGAATACAATGATGGTGAAATGTGGGTGTTAATTCACCTCTGCCTAACCCTCCGGGGATAAAAGCGTGATTATGTGTGTGTGTGTGTGTATTAAATTATGTTGCCTTAGTCATTACATCCCTGTTAATTTTATCACTTAACCCTTTTCAGTCATAATGAAAATTATTTAACCCATTGGCCGCCCCGGACCGAATTTGCACTTAGTTTTAACTACGTCCCTGCATCTAGATTACTTCTAGACCTAGAGGTCATGCACCTCAATAAATCGTTATTTAGATATGAAGATTATAATTATATATTATCATACGTACATCATTGAAACGAGCATAGAAAATCCTATCAAGTTATCATTGTCAAATGTGAAAAAATACGTACGTTTTTCTGCAATGCTCGTATAATTGCACAGTTTACATTTTTTTTCTGCAAAACCAACATGTCGTCTATACATTTTATTATCACTAAACTTTCACTGTCGTGCATTTATCACTTTCTACATCACAACAATATAATACGATAACGTAGTTCACCATTAGATAACATTTCAGTAGCACTTCACATCATAAAACTAAATATTTACACCAAAACTTTTGTACCTACGCAAACTCGTTGTTGATTCGCGCCGAAACTGATATTTGCCGACGGGCGCGAAGCGACAGCGGGTCGCGACCCGCTGACGTCACAGCCGCGAGCCGTTGGCTATCGATAGTGTTTGACAAAATACAAAAAATATCGATAAACGATTTACATTATTGTTTGAAGAGAAGTAGATACTTCGTTATTGTACTGTATTGTTGTTGATAATAATTGTCTATATAAAATTTTACATCGAAAATAAAATACATAGTAGGCATAATAAATACATGTATTTATTATGCCTACCTGGGTATATAGTATTGGGTAGAATGTTGTTAAATATTTATTTATCGAAATTGAATTCAAAATTAATATACGTAAATAAATATTGGCGGCCTCAGTGGCGAAGCGTTACCTCCTGCGTGACAGTCGAAGAACATTTGACTGTTCCGCAGGAGGTGCGAGTTCGGTTCCCGCTCAGTGCAAATATTTACATGAATATGTATATTTGTATTGGTCTAGGTGTTTCTATGTATGACATGTATGTATGTATGTAAGAAAGAAAAGTATCTAAGTATGTTTATTTATCCGCATTCTAGATTTCAAAACACAAGCTTGTGGGTCTAGATAGCGTTGTGTAGAATGTAGTGGCATATTTATTTATTGTTGTGGAATATTCAGAGTTTTGAGTTGCCATTGACGGTGACCATTCCCAAGTCAGAATAAACCACTGGAGAACACAGGACCCGCCACTGACCACTTTCGTCCCGTTCTTGGAGAATCTCCAGCCTGGACATTATCTGCTCTGGATCAGATGGAAGTACTCGAACAGATTTCGCACACAGATTGGCCGAAGCAAAGAAAACCGGGATAGGTGGAGTTACACCACAGACAATGAGCCACCTGATAACCTGTGCCACATGCACATACTCATGTACTCTGGAGGAACTCATGTGCCTTCGAGAACGCCATCACTACTATAGATTAAATGTTCTACGATATAAACAACGTTATCCCCCAAGACCCTAAGTAAGCATAATGTAACTAGCTTGTGTTATGGCATATAGAATGCGAATAAACATACTTAGATATTGTTCTTTGTAAATACATAATTTAAACATAGAAGACCAATGCCGATACATATTCATGCATACAAATATTAGCACTGCGCGGGTATCGAACCCGCGCCCCAGCAGAATACTGTACCGCTACGCCATAGAGGCTGTTGAATTATGTAATAATTTATACGATTATACGAATAATAGAAATAGGAATATGTAAATAAAATTATGGAGGATCATAGAATTTGAATAATTGGGATAAAAATATAATAAAGTTATCTATATACTGACACGTTTAACAACTTGCACCCACTATACCTACAAACACTTATCTATGTATGTTTACTGATGCAGACGAAACCAAAGTTAGACATTTAGGTATAATGAAATAAAAACACGATTTTTGAATAAAATATATTTCTATTTTACATGCAAAGTTTGAATTTGTTTTGTGTTTATTACTAGCACCGCGCCGCGGTTTCACCCGCGTAAATCCTGATCCCATGGGAATATCGGGATAAAAAGTAGCCTATGTTACTTAATGAAGAATGTACCTTTCTAATGAAAAAAGAATTATTAAAATCGGTCCAATACTTTTTGAGTTTATTCGTTACGTACAAAAATACAAATCTTTTCTCTTTATAATATTAGTATAGATATACTGTAAATTTGTTTTGTGGCATATTTGTCGTCAAGTCCCTTCTGTTTATCATTATTTGTGTACAAGATGATGACTGCGGGCATCAGCTTTGCTCCGCCTATATTCTTTCTCAATCTCTATATCAATTTATTATAATATTACCAAAGTTTAACAGAAAGACAGAGTCGGTAGTTTTGCGTGAAAGAGTAATTAATATCCATACATCCATTATCAGAAAATACACACCTTTTCATCATTATATTATTTGACATCACAAAATACGAAATTTCAAAACTAAAATACATAGTAAACTTTGTTCAACAACCATTGGTTTGAAACACAAGCCAGCCCTGACAAGGCTCCGGCAACACTCAGAGCTTTTATATTTACAAACATGTTTACTTAGTCTAAATACAATAATTTGGTTGAAAGCATAGTTTAGCAAACACCACATTTCCAAGCTTGTTTGTCGTCTAGATAATATTGAATTTTACAATAATGATTTTGGCAAAATTTGCATGACACAAACAAAATGCAGATAAACTAACTGAGAAGTAATCCAAATTTTGAAGATCCGAGTATAAAATATGGGTATAATTTATTGTATATAAAGCTAAGTGTTATGATAGTTTACACCTCTAAGCTGCACATTTCATACCTGTCCATTCGAAAGTCCATCTGAAAACTTTAGCATGAGCAAGAATGTACTGTACAGCTAAGAAGAGAGCAGAATAAACAATATTGAAGAGGCATAGATGATTTAATTGACATTTAGGATACAGTGATTTAGGTTTCGCCACTATGTTACATATTTTCATCATCAGTTATCCATCACCTTCTATGGCCAATAAACATTCTCACTCAGCGCGTCTCTTGCGCCCACGGGCTTCTGGCCGACCCAGGTCCTGCTCTGTATGCCAGACCTTCCAGCAAGCCCCGTGGCACAAGAAGATGTTGCACACCTCGCAGCTGAGATGTGATTGCTTTTTGACGTTCCTTGCATAGCAAACACGACATCGCCTTCTATTCTTTGCCCCGGGATTGAAGAGTGGGGTATGGAAAACATCCTGCCTCAGCCTCATGAGTTCCCCTTCTGCAACTTCCTGAATCAATACTTGAGATTTGTTATGCCTCTCAATTATTGATTCAGCAAGCGCATAGCGGAATTCACGATGCGTCATCGTCAGTAGGTCGCGACGTTCCCGGGAGCAATTGTACATAATCAGACTATTCAAAATACTTACATTCATCAACCTTTTAAAAACTTTCATGTACCATTTCACTCCTCTTTTGCGCTCTAACAAATACATGGCGAGTTTTTGATCTTTCAGATCAACCCCTCCCATGTACGAGTTATAATCCCTTACACACACAGGTTTCACACAACTTTTACCAGCCCTCGATCCAACGAAAGTGTCCACATTGTGAAAGGTGGATATTATGTTCACCATTTTGGAGTCCTTCCACGACACGATTGAAATGTCTCCACAATGGCGCGCGATAATAGTCCCCTTCGGCACATTTGCGGGTACTTTCGCTATTTCATTGGGCACATAACGGCGATTTGTACGAAGGGTCCCAAAGCAATCAAAGCCTAGCGTCTTGAGGTATCGTGCCAACGATGGACAATTATAAAAATTATCCATCGTCACACAATGACCTCGACGTTCTAAGCCTTGTAAAAGCTCAAGGACTGTCTTCGTACTTTTGAGCCCTAAATCAGCACTGATTTGCGTATCAGTTAAGACCTCATCAGATTTCCCTGTGTAGATTTGGAATCGAGCCATATAGCCAGTCTGCGCTTCGCAGAGCTCATATGACTTGATTCCAAATCTCGCAGCTTTTGACCTTATTGTCTGGGCCCAAGAAAGGCGACCTTTGAATAAGGTCAAAGACTCGTCAATCGAAATATGAGGCCGTAATTGATACAGCGAATCAAATTTGTATCCTAAATGTTCAATCAAAGGGGCCAGTTTCGCAAGTCTCCGGGACAACACTTTTGTTGAACCTATTGCTCCACTCTGAGGCATATTCTGACTTGGGTCAGAATTGTCAACAAAATGGAGAAATTTGTTCAACAAAATAAAACGATTATAGGACATAAGGCTCCTAAATGCTGGCATGCCTAGGATGCCTTTTTTCCAGTATTCGTCCAGTGATGTCCGCGGATCGATGGCCATAAGTTGAAACATGGCAAAGAGAACCATCACCTCATCTGCATCAGTGGGCTTCCACCTATGCAGACGTGATGATCGTGTCAAGATTCCCTTTACTTTCAACTCCTCGATCGTCTGTTGGGCATATCGATTAGTTTCGCAGACGATATGATTTATGATGCCTATGTCCCAGATGTCGACATACGCATCATAAGACGAATCGTAGTCTTTGAGTGGTCCAGGCGTAGGTCCTGAAAATGATTCAGGAGTACCTCTGAACGACTCAAAGTCTTCGCGCCATGCGAAATTTGGCGACGTACCCAAAAGTCGATCGGATTCTTCATCTATACCTCTAGCAATATTTGCTATAATCTCCCTTACAGGTGCCTCCAGCTCTTCGTCATCCGGAATATCCCTCCCAGTTCCAGTGGCAAAGGTTTGGACAGTTGTCTCCTCGAATTCATCATCATAATCACTGTCCAAGTCACTGCCGTCATTCTCGCCAATGGTTTCCCCATTTGGTTCACAATCAAGAGTGACGGCAGTAGATGTACTAGCCCGAGCCACTGGTGGTTGAGAGGGACACCGGAACTCCGGCAGCCATCTCCTAATGTGGTCCGGGTTCTGCAGAACTAGCTCCTCAAAGTCTTCTTCAGGGATGTCCATCGCCTCGACCCGCTCCATCACGTTAGGTTCACTAGAAAAAATACGCAATGTAAATGTTCGTCAAACTGCTTCTGAAAAGATTTCAAGAACTAGAATATAAACGTAAACAACTCACCGAAGCAGCTCGGTTGCTCTGCGTAGACTGCCACCAGGGGTTTTCTCAAGCATCACATTCACCCCTGTTGCACTAACAGAGCCCCCTGGTGTGCAGTCAACCGCCATTGCTCGGATTTTCCTACAAAAGAACGTAAAATGTAACTAAATAGATTCATTAAATTATACCTACATATTCAAAATTTATAAAAACAGTTTGACTTACCGTGGAGGAGAGACCGATACCTCAGGGTCTCGGTCCTCTCGACTAGCGACAAGTCCGAGCAAGAGGGCCCGCCGAGCTGCTGTGTGCTGAATATTGGCACGTGGTTCTGGCCTGGGAGTGGTCGAGCGCGATCGACTCCTTGAGCTGGACCGGAGTCTAGTAAGGCTAAAAAATATTTATAATTTAAATGAAACAAACTCCGTCTTTTTTTGAAGTCGGTTTAAGTGTATTTTGTGCATAATTGTAAGCTAATTATTTTAAACGACCGGTTAGCATAATATGATCAGTGAGCCGAGCGGGACTCCTCACTATATTTATAAAGAAATAGCTGTCGCACCGTGGGCTTGTTTGCTACTTGAATATAGACAAAAATAATTATGCAAATCGGATCGCACACCTAATAACTGCATATCTAAATCGGTTCGTACTATTCTCACTGCGGCTGATGCATAGTGCTTGTTTGCCACTATACTGAAGACAATTTTTTTTAATCGGTCCTAGATTTCATAAAAGACAATCAAAATACTCAATGAACTGGTAACTAATTATTTTTTCAATTGCAATCAAAACACAATTTAAGAAAAACCTCATTTTATCAAACATTCCGAGAACTGTTTTGCCACCTTATTAGTAAATATATTTTTTTTCTCATGTTACAATCAAATCCATAGGCCACCGTAACTACTTTCCATCCGGTGGGCCGTGTGCTTGTCTGCCACCTAAGTGGTATAAATAAAAACTGTTTTGCCACCTTATTAGTAAACATAAAACTTTTTCGCATATTGCAATCAAATCCATAGGCCACGGTAACTACTTTCCATCAGGTGAGCCGTGTGCTTGTCTGCCACCTAAGTAGTATAAATAAAAACTGTTTTGCCACCTTATTAGTAAATTTAAAACTTTTTCCCATATTACAATGAAATCCATAAGCCACGGTAACTACTTTCCATCAGGTGGGCCGTGTGCTTGTTAGCTACCTAAGTGATATAAATAAAAACTGTTTTGCCACCTTATTAGTGAACATAAAACTTTTTCCCATATTACAATCAAATACATAGGCCACGGTAACTACTTTCCATCAGGTAGGCCGTGTGCTTGTTAGCCACCAAAGTAGTATAAATAAAAACTGTTTTGCTACCTTATTAGTAAAAATAAAACTTTTATCCA
Organism: Eilema griseolum; assembly: GCA_963662185.1. Lineage (NCBI taxonomy): Eukaryota > Metazoa > Arthropoda > Insecta > Lepidoptera > Erebidae > Eilema > Eilema griseolum. The sequence continues at coordinate 6,997,161 of OY759246.1, forward strand.
TATTACAATCAAATGCATAGGCCACGGTAATCACTTTCCATCAGGTGGGCCGTGTGCTTGTCTGCCACCTAAGTAGTATACAAAAACTGTTTTGCCACCTTATTAGTAAACATAAAACTTTTCTTATATACAATCAAAACACAATTTTGAAATATCTACATTTTATCAAATGTACCGCGAACTGTTTTGCCACCTTAGCAGTGAACATAAAATTTCTCATATATAGCGCAATCAAAACACAATATAATAAAAAATCATTGATATACAAAAAACTTTTTGGGTATTTTGTATATCAATGTAAAAAATATATATTTTTTGATCAAAATATGTATCATGAACTTCTTTTTGCAAGCATAAAATTCTATCGACAATAATATCGACATTCGATGGTCAAGCGTCAGTGCCTAGAGCATCTAGACTTGCATAGGATATGACGTATGAATTTGATTGATAAATTCATGGCGGTTGCATAAATGCACTTTGTATATTTTGAATTACATATATAACGTAAATATGTTATAAAGTATAAGAAACCAATTATAGATATAAGTTTGGCAATAAATACTGTAACAACTTATGAGCATAACATAACTAATAAATAATAATTTGAGACATAATAACAACAAACATGTCAGACGCCCTAGGTATGAAATTATCACTTCAAAAGTTTGAAAAGTTTTTCACTAACTTATTTCTTGTTTTATGCATAAAATACACTTAAAACATATACTACAGTTATTTGTCAGTAATTATTGTAAATAATTTCATAAAACACTTACCTAGTTCTTCTGCTATACATGTTTAACAAACACTATAACTGCGTCTATTTTTTAGAAACGGCGGCAATGAATGAAAACTCGCACTTCTGACAGATTTTATTTTTTTTCTGTTGCCAACAGTGGTATAGTGGCGTTCAAAATCATTGAAATCCATAGATTATTTATTCAACTAATAGATTATAATCGATTATTCACCAAAGACACATAGAACGTGAAAAAATTCGTGTCCAATCAACGCGAAGGAACAATGGTTCAACATGTGAACCATGGACGCGCGGGGGCTTGCGTAAGCGTGGTTCATATGTTGAACCATGGACGTTTCACGGGTTAAGTGATAATCTCACACATTCATACTCTACAGACCTCTTTGTATTGCATAAAATAAACCATTATTCTCTTAGTCTTTTTCCAACTCGATATTTTCCATAAAGCGACTGGCATCAGACGTCCACAACCAATTAGCGATTTCGAAGTTCTATAGTTACAATAGTCGGACCTTTGAGCGCTCCAACTACCCGTATCACGACAGGGACAGACACTTTTTGACAGTAACATAAAGTCCAGTAAAACAGTTCCTTTTAAGGGGATCCTTTTTACATAATATGTCAGAACTCAGGATGCGGGCAGCATATTTTGCTAACGGATTTACTCTTTGCACCTGATCTCTCAACAGATTTTCTCTGTCTGAAAATCTGACACGAGTGACACGGGGCAATGATATTGCCCCGTGACCTGTTTGAATCGAAAAATACGAGCAACAAAAAAAACTATTTAACAGATAATGAAAGTGCAAGCAACGAAGCATATTTTTATTTGAAATATATATCTTGGCATTTAAACCAATATCAATCTAAAAGCGAAATACCTAAAATTACTTATCTAAAACATTTTCAGTTCGAAAAAAATATTCCACCATTTGTAAGACTTTTTTTGTTACCACTTAGGTGGCAGACAAGCACACAGCCCACCTGATGAAAAGTGGTTACCGTGACCTATGAACGTGTGTAACTTCCGTGCTGCCGACCCTGTAAGAACAGAGATTTTCCGTGCCTTCAGTGCAGAACACAAAATCAGGACAAGTCTTTGGTCTTCCCACTGACAGCACAAAAACTCTCCAGTGAGCTCTGGCTACCCTACTCACCGCCGGGAACACAACACGAGGTTATTATAGCCGTGGTATTCTGTAGGGTGGAGGTACTTCCCCAGTTGGACTGCTCAATTAGGGAAATACCGTCGTGTCCTACCTTCTTTCTACCACCCTTTTTATTATACCCCATCGTTTCTTTAAATTTCATCATTTCTTCTATTTGTTTGTTAGGTTGATACGTGGTTAGTATGAATAAAACCGGGGAGGGCCGGCTATTATGAGCAATAAAACAAAACATAACCTCAATTTTTTATTACAGTCAAGAAAGTAACAAAACGAACGGTTAGTCTAATATCCCTTTTAAATATGGGCTCAAATTATTTCAAAGGGATATACAATGTTGATACTATTACATTTTTCTAACAATTGAAGTATTTAGAACATTTCAATTACAAGTTCTACTATACATATATAATTTAGATTACGAACTATAAATATTCTTACAATAATTTATATATATTTTAATTTTATATATACAACGGACCACGATATGTATGTACAGAATTGGATGCATATATTTTTTATGTATCCGTTGGTAATGATTTGCCAAGTGTATTTAATCCATAATTTACTAATTACACATAAGTACAGAAATCTAAATGTGCTATGCACTATTCAACCATTAAATATTTACACTTGACTACTACACAGTATTTGGAAGGAAAACTGTATCTTTTTGTATACAACAAACATACGAGTACAGACATGGAAATTTTTATTTTTATACACCTAATTACAGAAAGTCCTTCCCCATTATTGTGCTCTACTTACCTTTGTAAATGTTATAACGAATGATTCAATTTCTTTTGAGCAAATCAGCGTCATTATATAAATAATTGGATGCATGAAACATCCTAACGTTCTTACAATTTTTGGCACGTTTACGCTTTGATACAAAGTAACTTTTTAAACGCTCTCCTAAAGTCCATGTTAAATATGGTATATATTAATGGATTGAGTGCTGAATTAATGTATCCAAGCCAAGTGATGAAATTGATGAACTTATTTGATAAGCAACAACTTACACAGAATGGTATTACAAGATAAATTATAAAGAATGGTAGCCAGCAAAATACAAATACTCCCATAATAATACCGAGAGTCCTAGCAGCACGACGCTCTCGTGTTAAAGAAATACGTTGTTTTTCTTCAATAAACTGGTAAATAGCATTTTGAGGGTTTGGCTTGGGTTGCTTATGACTTTTTACTACTTTTTCAGTTTCATTGATTTCAATCAAATCTTCTTCGTGAGTTTCCTTAGAGTTACTTTCTGATGATGTCTGACGATTTTCTAAGTTTTCTACTCCATCCGTTACTGAATTTTCATTTGATAAGATAGGTATTATCAGCTTATTTTGACATTTATCGTCCTTGCTCCAATAACGTTTTTTTGGTTTTTTCTTTGGTGTCAATTTTCTGGTTCTTTTTTTCTTTTCTGGAGCGGAGACTAAACGTGTTGCACCCTGATGTTCATTATGATTTGCCTCGGAACTAACAGAATCCTGATCATGTTGGTCTTTATTATCGTGTCGATTTTGACCACTTGAAATTGTGCTTATTTTAGTAGCCTTAGCACGATCACGTAGTCGTTTCTTTGTGGCCAAAAATATCTCAACGTAAACTACCGTCATTATAATCAACGGAATATAAAAGGATCCAGATGCTGAAAAAATTACAAAGCCGGGTTGTGACGTTAAACGACATGGTGTATCTGGTTCAAATATATCTGGCCAATCGTTCCATCCAAGCAACGGAGGCGAGCTAATAATTAACGACAGTACCCAAACAGCTCCAATCATAAGAAGTACTCTTTCTAAAGTTCTTTTTTGTGCATAATTTATAGGATCTGTGATAGCCCAGTATCTATCTAAGGCGATCGCACATAAATTTAATATAGACGAGGTACAGCACATTATGTCGCACGTAAGCCACATTTTACATAAGTATATACCAAATACCCACTGTCCTAGAATAGAATATGCCACATTTAAGGGCAGAACCAAAATTGCCACAGTCAAATCCGCTACTGCGAGCGATACTATGAAAAAATTTTGAACAATTCTCAAAGGCTTATACGTAAATACGCTCAAAATTACCAGAATGTTGCCAACAATTGTTGAGATTATAATCAATGTGAGTGCTATGGCTGTACATATTGCCTCCCACTCCGGTACTGCTAGAGTGATTCCGAAACTGCTAGAGTATTTTGGATCATCACCGACAGCACAGGCGTCGCTAGTATCCTGGATTATTTCTTCAGTGTTATTAATTATGGATGTGTTGTTAGCACTAATGTGTGTTGCTGTCTGCCCCATCTTGTTGTTGTACTTGTCTACATTTCACTATGTATTATTATTAAACCCATCTCAAGTTTGTCAGAAGTAGCAGCTAATTCTTCTTATGTGGGGCCAGGTGAAATTCTTTCATTCATTGTTTTATAGTTCAATTTTCTGTAACAATTAATAAAGCCTTTAATTTTCTATGAATACTTTTTGATAATTTCGTCGTACCAATTTAAATAGTAATATAAAATTTACCTCCTGCTAGAAATCTTTACAAGAAAGTTCCATTTGTAGGACTTGTTCATCTTTAGATGCGTAAACGAATCTGTAACAAAAGAAAACATGTATGAGAACCAGCCAGTTATAAAAAAAAATCTTTTACGATTCATGTTGCGATATTAGGAGGCGTAATGGTGTTAAAAAAATGTAGTAAATGGTGGTAAAAATGTAATGAGAAAAAGATAAACAGAGATTAAAAATTGTAATACACGAAATTTAAACACACAGGACATTCCACGTAGGTTTTTAATTATTAACCAATATTCTGAACACATTTTTTCAGTTTTTAGTTCATCAATAAATCAATAAATCAATAAATAATATAGGAACACTTAAAGCGTATATACTATTTTATACTGTAAGCTACCCTTGACCCTCTACCAAATTTCAACCAGATCCGTTCTGCCGTTAAAGTGTGATTGAGTAACAAACATCCAAACATTATTCACATTTATAATAGTAAGATAAATAAAATAAGATGTTCTTCTAAATGAATCATAATATCAGCATTTTTCAAGTATCCAATAAATTATTTTCACCCTTTCTCTTCAGGTAAGATAAAAACGTTAAACTCATCCTTTTTGGAAGGCCTAAATATTGCTGGCATAGCAATTTTGGTGCAATAGTTTCTGATTCTTTCTTACAAAGCCTTGATGTTATATTGAATTTAATAAAATGAAAATGTAGACTATAATTATTATATAATCTACTTATTTTATACTTTAATAGATTATCGCCGGCGGCACCGCTGAAGTATTTTAAACCTTCCTATTCAATCACTCTATCTATAAAAAAAAACGTATTAATATTCGTTGCGTTGTTTTAAAGATCCAAGTATAGATACATAGAGATTGACAGAGGGAAGTGACTTTGTTTTATACTATGGAGTATACATTATATTTTTCAACATACTTGCTTATAAAGTGACTCTACTCGTAATTTCACCACAGTTAGGCACACCATGGCACCTATAATCAAACTGTGACTTTTTCCTGGTCATAATTCACAAGTGAGATATAGCTTATTTTTAATTTTATTGATTGAGTTTCTTTGTTCTTAAAAAGTTTCGATATAAAAAATGATCACGTTCAATGGTGCAAATAAATTAATATACCTCCTGCTTACACATTTTATGCAACTTCGTATTTAAATAGATAATTTCAACTTGTACCTGCTTCATAAATAAAATTATGCCTTTAAAACAGTTTATTATAATTTTACTAACTGCGCATTTACCAATTATTTCTCTAAATAAACTTTTTATCTAAGTAGGTACTATATAATAGTATATTATGAAACTGTTGAGCATAAGTAATATAAATAAAATTATGTGCAGTTTCATACACAATTTTATCGAATTTCATGAAATACCTACTTCACACCATTTGCGTAAAATTACAAAGTTACTTTTAGTTTTTAATCTATTTTTTGATCGCGCATACGTCAATACATCTTCAGGATGCTGTTAGTGCTTCCTCTCACTCTGCGCAATATTGATGCCACCTTCTTTCGCATAATTGCGTAGTAGTCATCTGTATGCGCGTCAGCAAACATACCGGATGCACTACAATAACGTGGAAGCCTTAACAGCGCCCTGAAAGCATTATTATACTGGATTCGTAGGGTGTTGTCCGATTTTTGGGTATGATTAGCCCAGAGTCCGCTGGTGTAAAATGTTTGGCAGTACGCCTTGTATAGTGTAATTTTAACAGGAACTGAACAACCAGCAAACCTTCGAGCCACCATATTACCCCTCACAGCCAAAGCCCTACGCTCCCTATCCATGTCCAAATCATCTTGTAAATCTTCTGTAACAATGTGACCCAGGTATTTAAATTGTTTCACAAGCTACAGACATGATCCATTCAATAGTACGGGAGGGACATGTATTGGGCATTTATTTTTCCCTCTAAACACTAACAACTCACTTTTCTTAGGATTATACCTCAGACCGTGTTGCTCAGCATACAATTCACACATTGACAACAACTTTCTAATGCCGCATATTGATGGACTCAGCAGCACCATGTCATCTGCATAACTTAAGTTGTTGGTACATACCCCATCCACATGGCATCCAACATGTGTGCTGCTGAGTTCAACAAGCAGTTTATTGACATAAATATTAAAAAGTCTAGGTGAGGTCAAACCCCCCTGCCTAACACCACATTCAAGGGTATATGGGTCAGACAAAGCATTAGACCACCTAACGAAGTTTCTTTGACTGTCATACCAGATAGTCAATGTGGTTATCAGTGATGTAGGTACCCCCTCCCCCGTAGCTTTTCCCACAAGAGGTCATAGGAAACCAAGTCGAAAGCTTTTGAAAGGTCCAGGAAACAAGCATACACAGGTGTTTTCCTATCAGTATAATACTTGACAGTGTGCTTGAGAGCAAAAATGGCACTCTCAGTAGATAGCCCAGCACGAAAACCAAACTGGGAATCATGCAAGTTTATGTACCCACTGAGGTGATCATCAAGCACACTGTCAAATACTTTAGCTATCACAGTTGCAAGAGAAATAGGTCGGTAGTTACCTATATCTGCTGTGTCTCCTGTCCTGTTTTTCACAATAGGTACAACTATTGTATCCAGCATTAACTGTGGTAAGTAGGCATGTCCTATACATAGATTAAAGAACATTGTCAGCACCCTCGGCAGATGTATACCAGCATTTTGCAGGTGCTCAATGTTGAGTCCGTCATGACCAGCGGATTTACCTCTCTTCATGTGCTGAATTGCATTTTTTATCTCTTTACATTTAAATCGTACCTGAGATTCTGATAGACTAGACTCAACATCAATCACCGTCCGCTTAGCCACATGAGACGAGGCCACTTTAAAATGTTCCCTAAAAATATTTGCTATGTCTACACAATTAGTCTTACCTTCCACACTAATTGGAAGACTACTGTTAGTATTATTTAGTTTCCTGGTCTCTTTCCAAAACGATGCAAATTTTTTACTAGAATGCAGTGTGGCTAACCTATCCATTTCCATCTTCTCCTGATTCTTAAGACACCATTTTAATTTTGACTTAAATAACCTACGACTTGATCTCATTTCCTCAAATATGGGCCCACTGCTAGGTTGCCTATACCAATTCCATACATTATACTTGTGTCGAGCCTGCAAGTGCGCTTCTCTGACATACCTATTCCACCCCTCGATACCCTTTTTCTTTACAATGCCCTATATACCCTATATGTATAATCCTCCTTGGAACACAAAATTTTTGATACTCTGTGCGTCATTTCAGTTGTTATAATTTTTAATATTTACATTTCAGTATGTGAGAAGATAAATTGTTTTTTTTTGTATTATTTTATTTGTAAGGTTATTGAAAAACGTCGTATGATACACGTGTGTATTGACGATTACCGTCTTCGACTCTCTTAAGACCCTTAGCTATAGGCTCGGATCTCAATAGCGCCTTAGCGGTAATCACCAACTTTACACACTCGTACCATAAGATACTATATATGTATATATAATTAATTGTCGTCAATCTAGCTCCTAAGTACGATATAGTTGCGTTAAATTGCCTTTAATGTCAAGATATCTTTATTATTAAGTACAAAATACTATCCATACCGCCCTTAGAATCAGTGCAGATATTTAGTGCTCCCAAAACGTGGTAGTTGTTATTAGTACGTGACCTCAATACAGATATTCTTATAGTTGGGTGGCACGAGAGCGGTCATAATGGTAATGTCAGGACGTTTGATAGACATGAAATATATCTACCGCAGCGAAATGCGTAATTATTTAACATGCTATGTTCTTGACATGTTTTTCAACACGAATTAAAATAAATATTAACACATTATTGTCCGGGATACTATACCCCGCGTATCATCTGCCGAATTTCAATAATTTGAGATTTCTTGCCAGCGGATGTAGATTCCTGTTAAAGCACCCGATGTATTTAGCCAATTGTAGCCTTCAGCTTTCCATCAGGCAAGATGAATATTGACATATACTATATAAAAAATAATTTAATGTTGCCATTCTAAAAGATATAACAATTATATAATATTTATAATATTGGCTTTATTTATTGAATACTTTTTATGTGTCACTATCGCGCATCTTTAGGAATCAGTTGCCTCTTTATGGGTTAAAACACGATCAAAAACAATACCACGTAAATGACACCAGCGAATCAGCAACAATTACATAATATAATTAAAGTTACTACTACATAATATAAACACATAATTCAACGCTTTCAATTTAAAAATATAGATGTAGTCGGTAAAATAACAAAGTTATGACGTTTTTATCCTCTTCCGGTAAAGTTTGGTGTAATGCACATATGCGGCCACGACCAATGCTAGTTAAGCGGATTTTGCAGTGTCACCGATGATATGTTTCCTTTTAACGTTTGTATAAAATGGTAAAAAGTACACTGATAGTTTAAGTGGTCACAAAGATGTGTATAAAATGAAAACATCGTTACAGCAATATACAAGTATGTATGTGAAGTGGTAGTGGATTTGCTGGCCACGTTTGTCGAAGGACCGATGGCTGTTGGAGCAAACGTGTCCTAGAGTGGAGACCGCGAGAAGGTGAGCGGAAGGTAGGACGTCCCCTAGCCAGATGGACGGATGACCTGAAAAAGGTGGCTGGGACAGACTGGATGCGCACATTGGGAGACGCCTATGTCCAGCAGTGGACTGCTGTGGGCTAATTGATTGATATGTGTATGTGTATACTTATTGCCTGGGGTATACATCTTTTATATCTTCTTACATTAAAATCTCCACTTTTATATACACGAGACTTTGCCTCTCGTATTGCAATTCCTCTATGCACTACCGGGTTTGCTGGAACAGAACTCAATATTGAGTTAAGCTCGCCTTTGTACATTACATTTATTATTCTGTATAAATTTAATTTTGTGAGTGTGTGTGTGTGTGTGTGTACAATAAAGTATAAATAAATAAAATAAGTATATATGATTCACAATTCTGGAGCGTCAGTGAAAAGTGATACATTTCGAGTTATATTATTTATTTTATTTTTTGATATAGAAGATCTATAAAAAATTATCTATCTTTGACTCTTATCCCCGTATCTTTAGGGTTTAAAATGAGCGACTTAATTTGGAGCATAATGATATAACTGAACGTTTTTTTACCATTTCAATTGTGTAAAATAATACTTTTAAAATCATATCAAATTGAACTAAACAATATTTTTATTTCTGTACTGTATAATGATACAAATTGAATCAACGAGTTTAACACAATGTAAATGTATGGATTAGAATTAGTACATTGTAATATAAGTACACTTCCATTAATATACATTTTAAAACTTACTTTAGATTATTTCGTGAAAAGTGATACAATTATATTTATGACGTTAAAAAAACAAATAAATTTTAATAAAGTTATGTGTAAAATGATACAATTCTTAAAGAATCAATTAACACCATGATATATTACAATTGTTAAAATGTGTCGAGTGATATAACTAAATTAGTATCAATATAAACACAGTGTCGGTATAAGTGTCTAATAATACAATTATAGTTGTACAAAAAACACAAGCTTATTCAAATATTTGCATCATCTAAAATTAAGTGTAAAGTGATACAAATCCTCAGCGGTAATTACCTAGCGTACACCTCCCGGACCCCTTCCCGCGTTGAACACTGTGCGAACGGGATGGTAATATTAACAGGGAATACCCAAGTGAAACAGGAATAACGTTGTTTGGTGATGCAACCGACTCGCTAGTCTCGCTTCGACGTTCTTCACGGGCGCACAATGCTTATGGTAAGTAAGTTGTATCATTTTACACAAAATACGTAATATTTTTATTGGCATTATTTTATTAATATTTGATACAAGTTTTATGCAAATATAAATAATAATGCTATTTAAGTAAAGTTAATTAATATAGTATTCAATTATAAAGATCATAAGCTTAGAGTATTTATATTAAATTACTGTGTACTGTAATGATTAAATCGATTATGTCTTGCTTACCTATTTATTCTTTCTTTTTGGGAGTGTTATATAGCATACTAGCTGTGCCCGACGGCTTTGCCCGTCGTATACTTCATACCCCGGGGTGCTTAACCTTTCGGGGTAGGTATGAAAAATAGATAGTAGCCAATTCTTAGACCTATTGAGTAGGTACCTATACATATACAATTTGATAATAATCGATTAAGCTGTTTCGGAGGAGTATAGCACCTAACTAACACTGTGACATGAGAACTTTATATGTATATAAGAATATTGTTTGTATTCTTTAAATATAAGTTTAATATCTAAGTATAAGTCTTATTTTCACCAGGATTGATTTTTCGATTTTTTACAGTCCGCAGTAAAAGCAAGAATAAATAGGATTATGGAGGGCGTAGGAGGTGAAGAACACACTAAAGTGGATGAAAAGACAAGCATTACGAAAAAACAAATTGAAAGGCAGACGGAAGAATCAAATACTACTGAAATTCAAACATATCAAGATTTTGAGACCACAGGTACAAGTTTAAATTTATCAGACAAAGAAAATGAAATTATGTATATGGCGTTAGAGGTCTCCAAAGAAGAGCCATCAGGTATTACAAATATTGAACTTAAATCAGACTGTCCTGAAACTTTGTCACCTAGAATGTTTGACTTCAGTTCTGGTAGCAGCGACGACTACGTACCAAATACAGACACAGATGATTCATCTGACAATAGTGTATTTTGTCGACGACGCTGCCTCAATAATGTACGCCAAAAAAAACGTATCAGAATTTCAGAAAGTTCGTCGGTTACGTCGGTAGGAGAATCAGAACCAAGTTGTTCTAGTTCAAATGTTAAAAAATTACGTAAATCGATCAAAGAGAGAAGAGCTGACAGACAGGAGAGACTCATGTTAAGAAATGCAGGGAAAAGCTACGTTACGAAATTGGGTAAAGTAAAACAGGGCAGATCTTTAGCACCCTTAACGGATTGTCGCATGAAATGTAACATTCGTATACCTCATGATATTAGGGAATGTGTTTTTAAAGAGTATTGGCTTTTAGGTTCATATGATGAACGAGCTAAGTATACAGAACGTTTAATAAAAATTAATAAAAAGAAAACGCACACCATAGGGGCGAAACTTAAACGGGAATACAATAATACATATAAAATTATATATTTTGGTGATGAATATAAAATATGTAAAGGTTGCTTATTAAAAACTCTCGGTGAGAGTAATCGATTCTTACAGACAGTTTGTGAAAAAATAATAAAATATGGTCGGGTACTTAAAAGTGAAAAAGGCAGAGCTGCCAGTTACAAGAAAATTTCTGAAGACCGACTTAAAGCAGTTGAAGAGCACATTAATAAATTTCCTGCCTACCAGAGTCATTATTCTCGAGCCAAGTCTTCTAGAAAGTATCTTAGTGCCGATCTCTGCATAACTAAGATGTATCAACTTTATTGTGATGAAAATAGTGACCCCGTTTGTAAGACTGTGTACGCCAAAGTTTTCCATGACATGAACTTATCATTTAAAAAACCAAGCATTGATACTTGTAACAAATGCAACCAGTTACAAAATAAACTAAAATATTCTATAGACGCTGAAGAGATTACTCAACTACAAGAATTGTTACAAAAACACCAGGAAGCTTATGAGAATGCATATAACGAAAAACGTAAAGACAAAGAAATAGCAAAAACGAATAGTTTACAAACATGTGTAGTTGCATTCGATTTGCAACAATGTTTACCAACTCCTATGTTAAATACTCAATCGGCTTTTTATAAAAGACAATATGGGTTTACAACCTGACAGTTCATGATTTTATGTCGAATAACGCATATTGTTACATGTGGCCTGAATCAAGTGGTGGCAGAGGTGCAAATCAGATTGCATCATGTTTGTATGATTTTATTAACGTACGATTACCTTTACTTCATCCAACTGCAAATAAGCTAATTATGTATTCTGATTCATGTTCCGGCCAAAATAAAAATTCTATAGTTTGTACATCATTGCTAGTAGCTGTCAACGATTCTACGCAACTGAATAACATAGAACATAAGTTCCTCGTTCCCGGCCACACACACATGGAGGTTGATAGTGACCATGCACTTATCGAAAAAGCAAAAAAACGAACATCTATGAACATTCACCATCCTCGTGATTGGTGTCAGTTAGTAAGAACAGCCTCTAATAAAAGTAACAAATTTTCAGTTATTGAAATGACAGAAAATGATTTTTATGACTTTGCCCTTTTTTCAAAAAATAACCTTTTAATAAAAAAAATAAATGAGGTCGGAGAAAAGTTTGTTTGGTCCGATGTTTGTGTAATGAAATTTACTAAAGGTCAATTTCCCGATTTTGAATATAAAGAGAAATTCATAGGTGATTACCAATTAATGTCATACAAAAAGAAAAATAAAGACTATAGCCTTGTTAATATAGACGCCATACAGAAATGTTACAAGGGTCCAGTTCCAATTAGTAGCCAAAAGAAAAAAGACCTACTGTCGCTTTTAGATTATATTGACCCAGGAGTTCATGAATTTTATCACAACTTATTAACTAACACTCATGTACGTGACATAGATCCTGATATTACATCTGAATAAAGGTATACGAAAAGGCGTAACTAATCTGCTGTTTGATTGAAGGTTTATCTGATTGTTAAAGCAAAAGTTTTTTAATTATTTGGAAAAAATGCACATTCCTTTTTATTCTTCACTGATTGTTGTTTTGTTTGCATTAAAAAATTATAGTATAAAATGACTAAGAAATTTGTTTAGACTGATTTAAAGAAATACATAACAATATATAAGTAATTTGTGATATTATTATATACGAGAGAATTATTATAAAAAGACTGTTACAATAAGTGTTTTATTAAGTTTTAACCATATTATTTGATACATATACTGAGATATGATCTCATTCTAGGCTGATTATTTACTTCAAGTAGTTAGAACATAAGGCGAGTTTGTTTAATATTGATTTACATTGATTATACTTATTAATAAATACAGTTTGTACCAAAATTTGTACCTATTATTTCACTCATCACTAATAGTACTACCTATATACTTAAGTAATATCAATATACACGCTGATATGTTCAGTTGTATCATCTTAACCACACTTTGTATCAAAAAAACACATCATATTTTTATAGACTCTAGAGGTGTCTAATGATATGAATGTGTTTTTTCTGACAAATTTATAATTAAACGCTCAATACAACTCACATTTACTTAAATGAATAATATTTATTTCAACACTTTCTATTTTTTCATTTGTCTAGAGCACAACAATAGAATTTAAAAAAATTGTACCATTTGTCATGAAACCTATAGACTATGTGTAAAGTAAGTCAAGTTAATTTGTATTAATGGTCACAAAATTGGTTAATAAATGTTTGATGTGTTTATTGATATAACTGTATATTTTCATAAATTATAAAAAAACTATACATATTAATCCTCAAATTCAACCATAAAAACCTTCGTTATTATAGTGTTTATTAATCGCATTAGCATGTTTTTATTTTAATTCACTGTAAAATAAATGACAATTTTTTAAAACTTTAAACTGGATTTTCTCAAAACTATGATTTTCGAGTTATATCACTTTTCACTGACACTCCAGAATTATGCATCATCGTGTGGTTAAAAAGTTTTTTCTTTTTGACTTATATCTAACTCAGAGTGGACCACGTTCGGCTTCAATATGATCTAACACCAGTACACATTCCATCCGCCACGCCAACCAGTCACAACAACCTTAACTTGTCTGTATTAGTACGATGCCTTGTTTAGTCTTCTAAACTGACGGCACAAAAACTCTCTCCATCTTCTCCCCATTCCCTGAACTTATATATGGGCCGAAACATGAGGAATAACAATACCACAGCCGCCCTATCATTGCAAGTGGATTTGAGCAATATGCGGGACTCAATCTGTGGAATAAACTACCTGCTGCGGTTTTCCCATGCGTCTACAATATGTGGTTTTTCATGAGCCTACGAGATTGATGATTCTCGTAGACCTATATCTGCTAAATCTGTTAATGACCCTCGATGAAGATTGCACTGGTGGCTTGAAATATAGGATCTTACCTAGCTTAGATACCAATTACCCTTAGACTGGTATATGTATTTTTTATCATATCCATCAGAAGGTCAATAACCTTGTGATATTTGTAAATACGATCTAAGCAACTATTGACCGATCATGTTATTATTTACAAATGGAGCACTAGTACTTTTTGTTGTCATTAAATTATTTTCCTACTGGCGTGCTGCCAACTTGGTAACTAATACGATACAACATAAGAGTAAGATACACTTCTAGTTAAAAAAGTATGAATTAGTATGTAATCAATGTTAATCAGACATACAGATTATTCTGCAAATTTTACTTACATCTATTATTATTATGTAGTTGATACTATGTTGCTAAGGTTAATGACCCTATCACGTATCAGGTTGCCGGAGGTGAGGTTGGCAGGCATATCTCTCCCAGCCCGACCGACCCAGGGCCATCTCTCTCGATCTGGCCCTCCTTGGGTGTGGGGACAATGGATTCCCCACCTGGTCCCTGGAAACAGAGAGGCGCGAAATGCGCGCCACCACCGCGGCTTGCTTCTGCCAGGGTGACAGGTGGCTCCACCCTTCACCCCCAGGCCTGCACTCGAGTTGCCTCAGTACGCGGGCAGCGTGGCCTGCGATACTCCTTCGCTCCCGCTGTCGCTCTCACCCGGCGTATTACTTGCTTGCTTGGGTATGGTAAGCATGGTGTACCCCGGAAAGGGTGGAGCAAAGCGCCTCCGGGGAGGTCACTCCCGCCTCGGCCATCGGAATTTGTTTTCAGGCTTAAGGCACGTAGACAGATGTGTCAGCCAATGTCATCGGTGGACACGTCCGCTTACGTGTATATGGGGTGATTTGCTCGTCTGTAGTAGGTATTTAAAAGTCCGGTACTCATGCGTTTGGTGTCGGTTTTTGTGATACGGATTAAGGGGTTTCGGCGCGAGCAAGAGCGGTCGTCTATATATACGTCTGACGACGCATCAGTGTTCATCGGAAAGCGAATGACATTGCATGCGTTCTTGTAGTTTTTTTTTTCATCATTTTTATCCGTTATAATCAACGATATACCATAAATTTATAAGCTATAGATACATTGACATATCTAGTAATATTATTTCTTCTGTGACGTTGTCGGTACTCTTAAATGGTAACGAAAAATTTGGCAATCGTTGTAAAGAAAAAAAGTGGGCAAATATTTCATTTCATTAAAATATATTTTTTTTTACCGGTAATAGCTGCGCCGGCATTACCGTGAAACAGTTTCTTTTCATTATCGACCAATTTGTGTGCATATGTGTTGCTTCCATCGAGAACCAACACAAACTGATGCACATACAGTTGTGGGACGGCTCGTGGTGATCCATCTGCGGATGCATCTGATGACGTCTGCTGATACATCTACCTAGATAGGATGTAAGAAAGCAGCATCTCCCTTGAATTCAAGACGTTATATCACAGAATAAATAATAGTACTACATACAGAAGTTGCACTCCTTTGATCTTGAAGAAAGGCGCCGTTTCAATAACCTACGAAATTTCGTACGTACCGCCTTTTGTTCAGAACATACAACGCCGCCAACTCAGGTGTTAGGGCTATCACTTTCAGAAAATTAAAATAAAACAATCCAATGTACTTTATTTATAAGATACATAATATGATTACATTAAATAAAATATGCTATTATAATATACAATTACTTACAAATTTATATAAAACTATGCTAACTATACAATATATACAAAAATGGGATAGAGAAAAAGAGGGAGACTGTAATTTTAGGCATCGAAATATTCCTCCCCATCGATCTTTACTGGTACCGTGCCCAAGAGGCAGGCGGCATTACCACGCTGAATGGCGATGCCAATTCTTTGAGCGAGGTAAAGGCCAGCCTTATAAACAATCCAATTAAACGTTTAGCGTTATTTTTATTTTACAATAGATGTGTTTACAGTTGTATAACTATTATTTGAATCAGCAAATTTTCTGAATCTTACAAATAATTTATTAAAACAAAAACTTACAAATAATATATTTTAATAAATATTCTGTCGGAAAGCATGTACGTGGTGTAATAAAGTTAACGTTTTTCAACAGTGATAAATAGAAGTCAGAAGACCGACTACAATATTATGTTTGCTCAAGTCCTAACACGCGAGTGCTCGCAAGCACGCAAGCCCTGAGTGTACTTACAGCCCGTGTCTGTGGTACCTCGTAGGATGGGCAAGTGAAGGATTTCGGTAATACTGACGCGATTCTAAACAAAACTTAGCTTCGTTGGAAGGATTAATTAGGAACCCAAACTGCAACCTGATTCTATAGAATTACAAAACTAAGTGCAGATTGACATCGTGCTTTAAGTTAAGCCAAGCGTCCTTTAACTTCAAAACTAATAAACAAAGTTTGCTGTTGGAAGATTCTTACGTCACTGTATTCGAAAATTGAATTAAGTTAACAATAGATTAAAGCTGATTTATGCCACGAAAGTTTACCATAACATTGATGCAATAAATGACTTGCGTTGTCTAAACAACATTTGACAAATTTTGCATACAAATACTGTCCTTGGTATTTTTCATTTTAATTAAATTTTTTAACCAGTACCGCGTGCTCATAATTTTTGAATGTCAATTTTTGCGTATCCTTTTCTTTGCGTTCATTTATTGCTCTTGTATGTACAGGAATTCTCTATACATGCAAGTACATGCTATTACAGCCAAATAGTAGGCAACATAAAACTTAGTATATAGAGATGGCTCCTTCTCTTTCGCTCTCCTCTACACTCGTTGAGTCTCTACGACGGTTCTTTCTCAGAGGCGGCTGTACGTTTGTGAAACAATCTACCTCACATTATACGCGAAAGTATAATGTATAATTATAATGTATTATGTATAATTATAATATAATGTATTATGTATACTTATAGTATAATTATCTCAGCATCTTCAGGACTAGAATAAGCATGCATTTCTTATTAATGTCATAACTGTGATAATATATAGCTATGTTATATTTATTTATGTATTATTTGGATATATTTAGGTATGTATATATGTAGATATCTATTTATCTTTATATATTATATCCCATGTTGAGTATGCTCGTAAGCATACAACCTGGGTGTTATCTATTTATTTCTAATCTGTGTCACTTCTCTTAACTTTCTCTTTCCTAGTCTGTCATATTCATTTTGCTGTACACTTGGCTCTGCCCTCTATCAATATCTTTTATTTTCCCTCTATCACTCTGAGGTTTGCTGCAAGAAAACTGAACATTAAGTTAAGCTCGCCTTACAATAACCTTTTATTTTTTGTTATAGACATGTGTTTTGTGTACAATAAAGAATTTGAAAGAATATGAATGTGTACATAATTTTATGCTGATGACAATATTAATTTAAAACAAGTAGTTTCCCAAAGATAGGATTAATTATTTTACTGTAATCTTAGAGTTTGAGTTGTACACTTGGTGGTTCCTATCACTATTATATCAATAAAAAAATAAAACATTCACGTTCAATCTACACTTTCATTAAACTATACATACACGCAATTACATGCTTTTTTTTCAATGTTGGCGTAGATCCTTTCTCAAAATAAGACTACCGCACAATGGAACCCAACTAGACGCACTGACACGTATAATTACCTCTCTGCACCAACATAATAGAAACGTATTTGCAAAGACCGGCTTAGACGATGTGACGTCACCGATATTGAACGAGAATGAATGTATTTACTTTGCTCGATCGAGAGTAATGGGACTTCTTGTATATTATGTAGATTAAGGTACGATACAATTCGACCAGCTTACATTGGATTGAGTCAAACGGCATTAAATACATACATACATATAATCACGCCTTTTTCCCTGGTGGGTTAGACAGAGGTGAATTAACACCCATATTTCACCAATAATTGTATTCGGTCCCACGTAATAGAGGGTGAGCCTATTGCCACTATTGTTACTATTGCTATATTATTGTAACTATGGGTACTATTGTTGACTCGAGCCATGCATCTGAGGCTAAGGATAATGTGGTAAAAAACGAAATGTATAAACAGGTGTTATTGTTAATTTTCTAATCAACTATTCGTCAATGATTTAACGGTTCTGGACAGCTCTGGACGATATCTGACGGATTTTTCCACAGATAGGCTCCATAGGCACGCATTGGATCCTAACATCCAAACGTGCGGTCGTCACAGAATGTCATCGGATATGCACTGAATTAAGTGCAAAATGGAAATACTAAACTACAAGGACGTTATAATAAATAATGGATACCAAAGACAATTTTATTTTTCCGCAGCATGTGTCCGCGTCCGTTCCGACCCGGCACGTAAGACTGGATCGTACCTTAGTTGGATTTCTTTATTAATGACCATTACTATGTATAAAGACTTGTGTCTTTGTTTAGTTATTTCAAGCAAATGCTTTATAAAATATACCATACATGTAGAAAATACACCACTTTGATGTAAATCTAATACATAAAATGTTATATATACCTAAGTATAACATATTAAATGAATACATATATAATTTACTTTTTACATGCAGTATTAATAAATCGGTATCAAAATAATCGGAATATTTACCATGTTTCATTCTTTTGAGTTTCCGATATTTCAGTGCTGTTGCAAGCGCCATGATCACGGAGGAACTGGAGTAGTGGCGGTGAACAGAGAGAAAGATTTTTCAAGGAGTAATTATATCGATCTACCCTCTTTCAAGTTCTTTTACTACAGTATGCATCGTGTGTCGTGAACGTGATCAAGTTCGGGTTCGAGTTTGTAGTGAGAGTGAAACCAGTGGTAGTGCAGATACGCGTAGTACTTTTTCTCTGTTCACTGCCACTGCTCCAGTTCCTCCATGATCATGGTGCTCGCAACAGCGCCGAAATATGAAACTCAAAACAATGAAACATGGTAAATATCCCGATTATTTTGATGTTGATGTGAGTGACCATGATAGTTTAAATACCAGTATTAATAAACGTCAATCACGGTAGGGTACGACGGTATTCCCATTCCAATTGAGCAGTCCGACTGGGAAAGTACCTCTGTCCTAGAGAATACTGCGGCCATAATAACCTCATGTTGTGTTTCTGGCGGTGAGTAGGGTAGCCACAGCTTACTGGAGAGTTTTTGTGCTGTCAGTGGGAAGAATAAAGCCTTATCCTGCTTTGTCTTCTAAACTGACGGCGCAGAAACTTTATAATCTTACAGGGTCCTCAGCACGAGTGGGAATCCCCTGGTCTTGTACACGTCCCTAGGCCACGGTAACCACTTTCCATCAGGTTATAAATATCATTAGGATTAATTGCGTAAGTTTTAAATATTGTATTAAAGTTCGGGTTCGATTCCTGCTCAGTGCAAAAATTTGTATGCACGAATATGTTGAATTGGTAATATATATAATGGTAGTATATATAATATGTATGTATTTATGTAAAAAAAAGGATGTAAATGTGTTTATCCGCATTCTAGATTCCATAACACAAGCTAGTTAACCTATGCCTACCATGGGTCTAAGTAGCGTTGTGTAGAATATTGTAGAATATTTATGTATTTATTTCTTAAAGTGCGTTTTCAGAATATATTAATGATCCACTTCTGGACATGGCTGATATATTTTCCATTTGATACTTATCTTAATTATATACTGCACGAATTTCCCTTCGCTAATAGGGACAACAGCGTGTCATTTAGATTACACCCCCCTAGAGTTTCCTCTATTATTATTAACCATTTGTCTTTCACTCTTAGAAATAGATGAGATAAATTTGCGTTTTAGCGTGAAATTATGGTCACTTAAATACTTTCATCATTGAGTTTTTTATTGCGTTCTCAATGAGGTAAGTCCATTCTCATTAAAGGAGTTATTCAATATTTCTACAACAAACATCTTATTAGACATGGTCATGTTGTGGCTAAGTTAATCTTATTTGTACTTTATCTTTTTTCTTTTTTTTACCACTTAGGTGGCGGACAAGCTCACTGGCCAATTGATGGGAAGTAGTTACCGTAGCCTATGGACGTATGCAACATCTGGAGCGTTACACCGACCATGAAGAAAACTTCTGAAATCTGGATCTATAAATGTGGCCAGCGGTAGGCTCTCCTTTTAGGAAACCATAAGGCGTAGGTAAGTTGTCATCATCATATTTATGGAGATGTATTTTATTGATTGCATTCAAGGCCAAGGTGTGAGTATTTACGAATAATATATTTTTTCATGGAACAAAAGCTAAAATTAAAAACTAAAAACCACGCTTTTAGCACACATTAAAATTACAAAATAATTCGGACAGTTTTCCCTTTGTCAAACGTTCATTAGATCGCAGATAGACAATTTCAGTTCGTGACGAGCGATAAATAATTACTAAGTATGCAAAATGGTTACTAGTAGGTAACAATCTTTATTGAATATTTACTATGATTTATTATGAAAGAAAGCATGGAGCGTTTATGTAATCTTTACTCTTTTTGAACAAAACGCTCCACGATAGCCTGTCCGCCATATTGGATTTAAATCCCGTGACTATTTTTTCGTTTTTCTGACAGTAAACCCTTTCATTTGATACCCATATCATGGGGTGGATTTCAAACAGCCGGTCCGCCATCTTGGGGAGGCTGCCATATTGGATTTGTAATGACGTTTCTTAGCTAGTCATGTATTATCATTAGAACTCAGAGCGTGTTCATCCTAATCAAAGACCGGGAAGTGGGTCCAATCAAGATTCCAAGATTTTCCTAAATACATAGTTACAAGTAAAGCTAATAAAAGCGTGTTAAAAAAACAACAGCAAGTTTGCTCTTAATACTTTGTTATGTATTGTTTCTTCAGATTTAATTTTGTGAGACGAGCCTGATGGTTAGGTGCGGTGACATAATGTACAAAGTTCTTGGGTTCAAAGATTACTTACATTCTTGTTTCAAAGCACTTTACAAGGCTAAACTTTATAGTGCAGAATTTTCACCGCGACGCTAACTTCATTTGTTTTACAAGGCAAACGTGATACATTTAATTAATTTTGTGTTCCATCACGGAATAGATGATAGTGTTCTGTGAATAGTAAGAACATAATATATTATCATCAAATTAGTTCCGCATACATATGTAAAACAATATCAAAATTACACTAGTTAACTTATTTGTATTATTTTACCGAAGTCATTTGCAGGACAAGGTTAAGTTGGCATCACGAAAACTCGGAGTGCTTAACAGGGCGAAGCAGTACTTCACTGCGGGGCAGTAACTTCTTCTTTATAAAGCACAGGTCCGGCCTCACATGAAGTACTGCTGTCACCTTTTTGCTGGAGCACCTGCATACCAGCTTGACCCCTTCGACTCAGTGCAAAGACAGGTATTGAGGCTGGTTGACAATCCCATACTTACATGTAGTGTGGAACCTCTTAGCCTTAGGAGGGGTTTTGCCTCACTGTGTGTGTTCTACCGCCTATACAATGGTTTGTGCTCAGATGAATTGTTTGACATGATGCCCGTAGCTACATTCTATCATCGCACCTCTCGCCATAGGCAGGGAATTCATCCTCACACATTGCGACCTGATACGGTGCGCACTGTGCGGTATGAAAGAAACTTCATCCCACGCACACTCAAGCTGTGGAATGACCTCCCTGCTGCGGTTTTCTCAAGCGCCTACAATATGGGGTTCTTCAGAAGGTTTCTTCATGGTCGGCAGCGCGAGTGTGACACCCCTGGTGTTGCATACGTCCATAGGCCACGGTAAACCGCTTCCCATCAGGTGGGCCGTGTGCTTGTCTACCAACTAAGTGGCATAAAAAAAAAATTCAGTAAAATTAGCACAGTAATAAACGCAAACCAAAATAATTGAATTTTGTGATGAGGCTATGTCATTAATTAAACTTTATTTATTATTTAAAACAATTTGTTTTTTTATACCACATAGGTGGCAGATAAGCACATGGCCCACCTGATGGAAAGTGGTTACCGTGGCGTAAGGACGTATACAACACCAAAGGACATTTGCACTGCTGACCTAGTAAGCACAGAGAGTATCTGTGCCGTCAGTGTAGAAGACAAACCAGGACAAGCCTTTGTTTTTTTTCACTCACACAAAAACCCTCCTGTGAGCTCTGGCTACCCTACTCACCGCCGGGAACACAACACGACGTTATTATGTTACTCATTGTTCTTATTTTTAAAAAGAACGCTAACTTAAATATTTTTTTGGATAGGTAGTAAATTTCACAAGAACTTATTCACATAACAGTCCGTATACATTCAACTGAACATAAAACAGTCCGTGAAAATCGTAGCAGTTACCGTGTCTCAAGCTAATGAACTTTCTTTGTCACTAAACTACCGGTCGTTACGTTGAGCGCAAGAAACAGACGAGGAATTGCAAGAAAAGGTTTATCTTTGAAGCTAAAAAAAGTGGGACTAACGGAAACAGAACGAATTTATAGAATTGATGTTCATCACAGAATTATTTCACAAAGCTTGTTTTAATCAAATCTAATTTATAAATAGGAATGTTTGAATGAAATTTGACCTCGGTGGCGTAGCGGTAGAGTATTCGACTGCTATGCAGGGGGCGCGGGTTCGATTCCCACTCAGTGTAAATATTTGTATGCATGTATATTTATATTTGCATTGGTCTGGGTGTTTCTATGTATAATATGTATGAATTTACAAAAAAAAAAAGTATCTAAGTATGTTTATCCGCATTCTAGATACCATAACACATGCTAGTTAAGCTATGCTTACCATGGGTCTAGGTAGCGTTGTGTAGAATGTCGTGGAAAAAAAAATTAAGCATTTAGTATGCTAACTATTCAAAATCGATTAAGATAAAAAAAAAATTAAACGGTCCTGGCAGGATTGTAACCCGCGATCTTTCCCTTACAGGGGGAACGCTCTGACCACTAAGCCACCGAACCTTCACCCGAAACCATCCAAATTCTTCTATACATATATCCGTCTTACGGCGAAAAGAAAAGATAGCGGGTTCAAATCCCGCCTCGACTGTTTAAATTTGTTCTATCTCAATTGAAATAGGAATATTTTTTAAGGTATTGGTATTTTATACGTTGTTGCACATTCACCCGATTGCGATTAAGATTTTATATAAAGTTTACAAGGATAATTAGTAATTGGTAGATGACATTTTAATCAGGTTAAGTTTTTTTCCGTGCAAATCCGGAAAGGGTCAACTATCAAGTATGACAACTTACTATGATGAGAGTAAAACTAGGATTTTTGTAATTTTCTCTTTTTTTTATACCACTTAGGTGGCAGACAAGCGCATAGTCCACCTGATGGAAAGCGGTTACTGTGGCCTATGGACGTGTGTAACACCAGAGAAGCCACACTCGGGCTGCCGACCCTGTAAGCATAGAGTTACTGTGCCGTCAGTGTAGAAGACAAATCAGGACAAGCCTTTAGTCATCCAGCTTTGTTTTTTTAAGTTTATTTATCGTGCCTTACCGCTAGACTAAAACTGCATTTAGACTTTTCTATAGCATGTACGAGTATGACGCGGTGACGTGAATAAAATCTTATTACCTTGACGTTTTATCACAGGTTTAATCTATCCCCACTTTAACAAGGCTTAAATGTAAACTATGAGTATCCTAATATCCTAGCACATTGTACGGTCAAAGTCATTGTAGAGTCAGCATCAGATCGATCTATACGAACAAAGTATTTAAAATGATCTTTATGCCTTGGCTCTCCCATCCTGTTGACTGATTATTCTGATATTTTTGAATACACATCAATAAAGCAGTTTGATTTGCTCTGCAGTCTCTGTGGCGTGGCAGACGTGAACGCGACCACTACGCAGGAGGCTTGGGTTCGATCCTACCCAGTGCTAATATTTGTATGCATGAACGACTGAAGAAATATTTGTATGTATGAATTTGTGTGTGTGAATATGGGCATTTGCATTGGTCTGGTCGTGCCTCAGAGAGCACGTTTAGTCGTCGGCCCCGGATGCCATACGAACATCTATGGCAATCATTACGGGTAGTCAGAGCCCTTAAAAGTCCGATTAGTCTAACTACTGAACTTTGATATCGCCAATTGATTGTGAAGTTCAGGCAGCAGTCGCTTCACGGAAAATATTGAAGTACCGCCGCATCTTAGACTTGAGAGCCGACCCCAACTGAATTCTGGCAAAGACTCAGAGAAAATGATGACGAATTTGATTTGGTATTACATTGATTTCGCCTTTGTACATTACATCTCATATTTTTGTATAAATGTCATTTATATGTATAATAAAGTATGTGTATAATATAAAATAAATAAATGAATATTAAGATCATTTTAAGATTTTGTAGTCAAGATCGTTCTGAGGCTGACTGTGCCTCATATATTACTGGAGATTTTTAGGTCTAAGGAGCATATAACGAATTTCATAGTCCCTACAAGATACATTTATATTACTTAGGTTCGAGTGGTGTCAGCGTGCGATGCCTAAGCGCTCCTTGATGCCATATACACTAACAATAACGCCGTGATAAATGATCGGAAACATTACGAGTGCCATACCAAAGGCCAATACAAGATTTCATGCCATGAGTATTGTATATATCACTCATATTATATGAAAAATCTAACCAGCAGTAACGATAACATATCAAAACGATTTACAATTGGAATTTGTAATGGTTAAAAAATAAACAGCAATAAAGATCCGTCCCGAACCCAAAATGGTTGTATACATAGGAGAATTTGGAGTACTCAAGACTCGGTGACTCAGTGATCAGAGGATTCCTTCTGTAATAGACTGGTTCAACTCCCGCCTGAGTCGTTTCACTTTTTATCTATCGTATCTTAATCGATTTCAACAGTCAGCGTATGTCAGTTGAATGAAATTGTAAGACATTAGTATTAATGTTTTTGTTTCAATTTCATTCAACTATAAAGAAATAATGCTTTGCCTCTCGTATTTCAATCCTCTGTGCACTTCCGAGTTTGCTGAAAGTGAACTCAACCTTGAGTTAAACTCGCCTTAGTTCGCGTTACATTTAATTATTCTGTTATTATATTATTATTAAAAAAATACTATTACCACTCAAATTGTGGATACAATATACTTACTTCTAGCTTTTAAATATTGTTATAACAATTTGCCATAATAAAAACAGCTCCATGGTTGAAATATTTTGTATTTTTGTCCGCGCAGCAGTAATAAAGAACAAATTTAATGCAAGCTAACTCATGCATGCTAGTGCATACAAATTTCGGAGCTACGGCCTTTTTTATTACTTGGTCGTTACAACGCTTTAGTTCAATGTAACTATAATAATATCAAAGTATAATATTACACTATATCTAGTTAATGAAACCTATTAAGTATTACGTGTCTAAGATACATACATACATACATATAATCACGCATTTATCCCCGGCGGGTTAGGCAGAGGTGAATAAACATCCACATTTCACCAATCATTGAATTCGGTCCCACGTAATAGGGGGTGATCCTATTGCCGTCTTCCTGGCACTATTGTGGACTCAAGCCACGGATCTGAGCCTGAGTCTGGGCTGTATATATCTGTCTGATGTTAAACAGCCCTATCCCTTAGTCACCTTGTACGACACCGCATGGGAAGAGATTGGGTTGTCCAAATTCTACTCTGCCGGGAACCACGCGGTCTGTTTAAGTTAGTTAGTTTAAGTAGAAAATGTAACACTAAAATGTCTATAAGCAAATTTAAAACGCACTGGCAATAAACTATACCGTTATCATAAAGAGATCAAGTTTGTGAGGTGATACCTCAACCATCCACCCCATTTCTAGATCACCTGAACTGATTTAAAAAATTCTTAAACCAGAACTCCCAGCTGTAGTTTTCCCAAGTGACTATAATATGGGTTCTTCAAAAAGGCCATTAGAAACCTTCTAATACCCTTAGCACTGCACTTAGAAACCCTCTAGCGCTGCCGACCTTGTAAGAACCTTCTTACAAGGTCGGCAGCGCTAGTATGACGCCCCTGGTCACTACCAGGGGCGTCACACATAGATAGATCAAGTAACCACTTTCCATCAAGTGTGCCGTGTGCTTGTCTGCCACTTAAGTACAATAGTGTGTTCTACGGCCTATACAATGGTTTGTGCTCAGATGAATTGTTTGACATGATGCCCGTAGCTACATTCTATCATCGCACCTTTCGCCATAGGCAGGGAATTCATCCTCACACATTGCGACCTGAGGCGGTGCGCACTGTGCGGTATGAAAGGAACTTCATCCCACGCACACTCAAGCTGTGGAATGACCTCTCTGCTGCGGTTTTCTCAAGCGCCTACAATATGGGGGTTCTTCAAGAGGGGCATCAGAAGGTTTCTTCATGGTCGGCAGCGCGAGTGTGACACCCCTGGTGTTGCATACGTCCATAGACCACTTTAACCACTTCCCATCAGGTGGGCCGTGTGCTTGTCTGCCAACTATGTGGTATAAAAAAAAATTTTTTTTGGGCGTCACTGTTGTGAGCAGCGGTAACGGGATAAGAAGTCCACGCTACTGGTTGTAAATAAAGCAAAAATTCAAAACTCACTTCTCTTAAAAAGAAAAAATCATATACATTTAAATTCACTTGTATCAATTTCAATAACGCTGATGACGAACGATGACGACTTATGCGGATATTAAAAATTTCAGCTGCCGTCAAAGGATAAATCACAAACGTAAATTAAAAAAAATCGATTGCTTTAACCTCGGTTAGATTCAGGCGACGATAAATTAATGAAAGTGATGAAAAACCGTTTTCATTTGGATTTTTGAACGATTTTTCTTGTGTAGAATCGTCACAAGTTACCAGTAAAATAACTGATTATAATGCTTTATATTTTTCAATGGTAATCTAGAAGCTGTTAATATCGGACCTAATGCGATGTTTTACTCAGTAGATGACTAGACCTATTCGAAGGACTTCATAATGATAGATGTTCTACTTTACTTTTCAAGATAAGATAAATACACTTGTTAAAAGCAGGTAGGACACGGCGGTATTTCCGCCCAATTGAGCAGTCCGACTGGGGAAGTACCTCCGCCCTACAGAATACCGCGGCTATAATAACTTCGTGTTGTGTTCCCAGCGGTGAGTAGGGTAGCCAGAGCTCACTGGAGAATTTGTGCTGTCAGTGGGAAGATTAAAGACTTGTCCTGATTGGTCTTCTACACTGACGGCATAGAAACTCTGTATTTCAATCACTCAAGTTGTGGAATGAACTCCCTGCTGCGGTATTTCCATGCGCCTACAATATGGGGTTCTTCAAAAGGGGCATTAGGAGGTTTCTTAAGTGTCGGCAGCGCGAGTGTGACACTCCTGGTGTTGCACGAGTCCATTGGCCACGGTAACCATTTCCCATCAGGTGGGCCGGGTGCTTGTCTGCCACCTAAGTGGTATAAAAAAAAATAAAAAAATAAAGGGTTGGCAGCGCTACTGTGACTCCTCTGGTGTTACAAACGCCGATAGGCCACGGTTACCACTTTCCATCAGGTGGGCCGTGTGCTTGTCTGCCACCTAAGTGGTATTAAAAAAAACACTTTATTGCACACCAAACATAGGATATTTACATAAAGGACAGTACATAGTAGTGAATTGTACAATGGGCGGTCTTATCGCGGTGTGCGATCTCTTCCAGACAACCAGTGTATAGACTGTATTGTTAGAATAGGTAGTTTGGGGTGTGTACAATATTACAACTTCTTAATTATTTTGATTAATTTGCATCTAGTATCTACTTAATAAATACCTACATACATATAAGAAGCTGTTATTTTCGCACTTGCTGCTATATTCTACTCAGTAGATGATTAAGCCGCGTGGTTTCCGGTAGAGTAGAATTAGGGCCACCCCATCTCTTCCCATGCGGTGTCGTACAAGGCGACTAAGGGATAGGGCTGTTTAACATCAGACAGATATATACAGCCCACACTCAGCCTCAGATGCATGGCTCGAGTCAACAATAGTCCCCGGAATACGGCAATAGGTTCACCCCCTATTACGTGGGACCGAATACAATTATTGGTGAAATGTGGGTGTTAATTCACCTCTACCTAACCTTCCAGGGAAAAAGGCGTGATTATATGTATATTATATGTATGTAGATGATTCTCCTTTATATGGTTATAACATTTATTTTATTTTATTATTTTTACAATTTTAGGGAAACTTACAGCTAAAAAAGGTTCAATATTATTTAATTAATAGGATGAAGGCCAATTATCAGTTTCTACATTTAGGTATTATTACATCTTTACATGCTAATGCTCGAAAAACTCTCAAGACAAATTAAGTTAAATTAAAATAGGAAACTATATTAGCTATATTTAGCTTTAATCCACCAACCAATTCTCAATTCTCTAAAACCTTGACTTTTGATTAATTGATACGGGACACGAGGGAGGGCAAAGATAATCCCTTCAATTTATTGCACGAAAATAGCTCAGGTTTACAGCCGAAGCTTGTATCAAACGACGATGACTAACGTTTCCCATTAATGTTATAAATAAGGTATGGTTAAACTTCTCCCTTTAACCTTGGAAAACATCTGTAATTTTTATTGTGCACGAAGATTCTGTCAAAATCGTT
This sequence comes from Eilema griseolum, assembly GCA_963662185.1. Taxonomy (NCBI): domain Eukaryota; kingdom Metazoa; phylum Arthropoda; class Insecta; order Lepidoptera; family Erebidae; genus Eilema; species Eilema griseolum. The sequence goes on from OY759246.1 coordinate 7,026,312, forward strand.
AAAATCGATCATTTAAATTCTTATATATAAAATTCTCGTGTCACGGTGTTCGAACTTGAACTCCTCCGAAACGGCTCGACCGATTCTCATGAAATTTTGTGAGCATATTGGGTAGGTCTGAGAATCGGCCAACATCTATTTTCCATCCCCCTAAATGTTAAGGGTAGTCCACCCTTAACATTATATGGCAAAACAACGTTTGCCGGGACAGCTAGTTTATTATAAACGGTGAAGGGAGGCAGCAGTTGCAAATATACAATTATTTTTATACCACTTAGCTCTGGTTACCCTACTCACCGCTGGGAATACAACACGAAGTTATTATAGCCGCAGTATTCTGTAGGACGGCAATTACAGCCGTGTCCTACCACCTAATAACTGATTAGTATATTATAAGCTACTAAATTTTGTACTAGTAGCTTAGGATGGGTGACAACTTTAAGATATTGAGACCCATCTATGCCTAGGAGAGCACTTTAACTTTGTATAATTTTGTAATTTTTACAAAAAATGTCGACTGTTTACAAATGGAGTAGATTCAATTAGTTTATTTTAATTTTACCACCTTATTAATAGTCTTATAGTTTTTAATGTAGTGGTTATTAAGTTGTGTTGTATAATCATACATACATACATATAATCACGCCTTTATCCCTGGAGGGTTAGGCAGAGGTTTATTAACACCCACATTTCACCAATAATTGTATTCGGTGAGCCTATTGCCGTATTGTTGACTCGAGCCATGCATCTGAGGCTGAGTCTGGGCTGCATTATATCTGTCTGATATTAAACAGCCCATCCCTTAGTCACTTTGTACGACACCGCATGGGAAGAGATGGGATGGCCCTAATTCTACTCTGCCGGAAACCACGCGGCAATTTCAAACAATATTTAAAAGTGAAAATAAAATTAAAGAGCCAATAAGGCTGCTATAAAACTCAACAAAGAATATTTGAATGGTTAATAAGTTCGAATATTAACAGGATAGCCTCCGTGTCGTGGCGGTAGTGAATGCAGTCGCTACGCCGGATACGCGGGTTCGATACCTGTTCTGTGCAAATATTTGTATGCATGAATATATTTACATTGGTCTAAATCCGTAGTTAGACTGGTAAAGAGGACCTTAGACTCTGAGGTGAAAGCATCAGATGCGATTGGGATTAACGCTAAGTGGAACAAGAAGATTAACCTGTTTGCTAAGGTACTCAAACAAAATACTTAATTAAGTATATTCTTTAAAGATGTTTGTAAATGAACATAAGCTGCTCTAATACATTTTTATTTCTATTTTTACATTTTGTTTGCGATATTATGAAATCACAGACACACAGAACAAACAATTTTGCTTTATATTAAACTAGCTTTTGCCTACAGCTTCGTCCGCAAGAATTACGATCCCATGGGCACTTCCTCTGATGAAATATAAATGTAATAACTTATTATCCATCCCTGTACAAATTTTAGCATAATAAAAAACATTCAAACGTCTTCATAAACTTTTACACTTAATAAATAAATAATAATAAATATTCCACAATATTCCACACAATGCTATCTAGACCCTTTGTAAGCATAGCTTAACTAGCTTGTGTTATGGAATCTAGAATGCAGATAAACATACTTAAATCCTTTTTTTTTGTAAATACATACACATCATGAATATACATATTCATGTATACAAATATTTGCACTGAGCAGGAATCGAACCCGCGCCTCCTGCATAAAAAATATAGTAGTCAAACGTTCTACCGCTACGCCACAGAGGCCATCAAATTACTGATAATATTAATAATATTTATAAGAGACTCATTGGTGTTTTACTGTTTATAACTTTTTTTTCTACTTCAGTAACTAAGCCCACATGAATAAAAACATTTACCTAAATATTTATACAAGCCGTCTTCAATCAATGATATTCGTCGATGGGATTTAAAATGCAAAGGACGCGGCCTATATTAGCTTTTCTAGACGTTCGCGAAGAGCTGATGATTAAGAGCTATAAATTTGATTTTGGTCATTATATTCATGCAAATGGTAACTTAAAGAGTTACACTGCCATCGTTTAAACTAGTCACAGCCCTGTCTTATTCACAGTTCAACATTCAATTCTGAATCAGACCCAACTGCTCATCATATAATCTGGGAGTGTATTATTTGGTAAAATGACTGTAATACTATGTTGAATAATTCATAAGTGACAACGGGAGTGGTGTTCTAGGCGAATTTCGTATTTACTAGGCCACTAGGGTAAACTTCCCTGTATTGAGTTTTTTTTCTATGTTTATTATTAGAGTTCAGTCCATGTTGCGGTTTATTTATCTCCTGCTTTGCTAAGATGATGTCGATTTATTATTTATAATTTTCTACTACTTACCTACTGATAGAAAGTGGTTACCGTGGCCTATGGACGTGTGTAACACTAATGGAGTCACAATCGCGCTGTCAACCCTGTAAGCATAAGAGTTTCTATGCTGTCAGTGTAAAAGACAAAGCGGGACAAGCTTTTGGTCTTCCCACTGACAGTACAAAATCTCTTTAGTGAGCTCTGCCTATTCACTGGCTTTCTATTTTTTACCTTACATTTACGACTATATGTGTTCTAAGAGTTTTATATTTTTATACATTTTTGTGGCGGGTAAGTACTTTTTATTCTATCCAAGAATATCACCATAAAGTTTCAATGTAAGCGTGAACCATTGTTCTTCCTACCATATCTTACGTGCATGTTATGGGTAAAATTACATAGAACTAATGGAAACAAAATAATTTTAGACTTACAGAAGAGAAAGAGTGAGTGTTTTTTTGTCTTTCAGTAAGTTACCAGATTTTGTCCTTTTATTCATTTCATTTCATTTTTCATTTTATTTATTTGGAACAATTAACAGTTTTTACATAGTACAATGTAACGATGATATCTGCAACAGTATACTGTGACACAGATATCAACTCCCTCTCCCGAATTACAATGATATTCCAAAATTTACATTTTACATTTACATGATTGACAAACAGCTACAAATAATGTTTTAAAAAAATAAGGTTTTGTATGGGTGTGTGCGTGTGTGTGTGTGCGTGTGTATCTGTGAGTATGTGTGTGTATGTGTCTTAGCAGTAGCCGCACAGAATTAAGAATTACTACATAGGAACTTGATAATAATTATTAAATGCTCGATTTCTGAGTCCAGCAAGATTTAAAAATCGAACTTTTTGGTCAGAGAGTCAAAACCTGCTACAGTAGATTTGTGATTCAAGATTGTTTGTTACTTCAATAGTACTTTAATAACACGCTCCAATACTTCTATATGTAGATAAAAGTACATACTTTTGTTTCAGATTTTTGTTGGCAAAATTAGTTGTTTATATCATCAGGTAACAAATAATGATAGTGGTACATAAATACGACGACCTCCGTGGCGTAGCGGTAGAGCATTCGACTGCTATGCAGGGGGCGCGGGTTCGATTCCCGCTCAGTGCAAATATTTGTATGCATGAATATGTATATTTGCATTGGTCTGGGTGTTTCTATGTATAATGTGTATGTATTTACAAAAAAAAAAAAAAGTATCTAAGTATGTTTATCCGCATTCTAGATGCCATAACACAAGCTAGTTAACTATGCTTACCATGGATCTAGATAGCGTTGTGTAGAATGTCGTGGAATATTTATTTATTTATTATTATTATTATTTATACATAAATGAATACATAAATTCCATTATTATTCTAATTACACATTCTTCATGTTCTCATAGTTATGAGCAAGTTAGTGAAAACTAACATGAAACAAGATCTAAACTACTTAAACATTCATTTATAAGTTATTGTGTATTCCACTTAGGTGGCAGACCAACACGCGACCAACCTATAATAACTAACACAAACAAACTTTTTATTGTAATCGATTCTACCATTAGTGACTATTAAAATCGCATCATTAGGTATTTAGCAATACAGAAGCACAAACTTTTAGAAGCGGTGATACTTTATTGATATTAATACTTTTAAAACGACCTATTGGTATTACCCTTCTTGAAAAATATTCAATTTACCATTTTTTTTTTAGACATTTTCTTAGTCGAAAGTATAAAGTGACTTTTTTTTAATTGTTCGCAAAATTTCCACAGTGGAGGAGGTTACATCGGACTTGAACCGGAAGGTTACCGGAGGTGAGATTATCTAAGTTTCTTTTGAGACGGCTCTCTTCGGGTGTGGAGACCACGAATAGGGTAATAGGCGGTTTCAACCGTCCCCGCAGGCCCGCGCTCATTGCTCGTGGGAAAGGAGGTCATTCTGCGACCTCAGACGCCCGAGTGTTTCCGTTCGCAGGCCGCATGGTTGGCGAGACTATTTCGCTCCCATTCCGCCGTCTCCTTCACGAGCATTGCTTATATAATGTGACTTGAATATAATCATAAAATACCTTAGTCAGCAATATTTTGTTCTAATAACTTCTAAGTTTAAATCATTTTTTCAGAATAAGCATCAAGAATGTAAGTAAGTATTTTTATACCATTTTGGCACTGGCAGTCATGCATCTGGCCCACCTGAATAAAAGTGATTACCGTAGTCTGTGGAAGTGTGCAATACTAGAGGAGTTACACTCGTGCTGAAGATAATATGATAGTCGCTTGGAAAACACAGTAGGGAGTTAATTTCACAGCTTAAGTGTACGCGGGAGTTCCTTTCATACCTGACTGTACGTACTGAGCGCTGCGCTGTTTAAATGCGTAATGTGACCGTGAAACTTATAAAAAAATCTACGATATTTCACTTCAAGCTTTCGTAGCACTGTACAACCGACCAGAGTATCGTTCCTCGATAATCAAGTGTCAGATTCATCGTAAAAGAGCCTTTTCATAGCCAATGTTACTTGAAGGATTGTTTGTACCTGACTCATTCGTCAATCAGGGCACGCACCGTATCAACATTTGCTCGGGTAACTGCAGATTTCGTACGACCTTCACGTACATCGTTGGCAACTTTCATACGACCCGTCGAAATTCTGAAAGCCAAAGATAAATAGCTGCCTCTGAATATACTACGCGCTATACTGTGGTTTTATATTGAAGTAACTAGATGCTAAAAGCACTTTGCATCAATACAAGAAAACGCTAAACTCCAGATTGTACAGTAAGTCATACAACATATAACATAACATAAAGTCACGCCTATATCCCCGAAGGGGTAGGCAGAGGTGCTAGCACCCACCATTCGCCAGTTTATGTTTAGGTCCCAATGTAATAGGTGGCGAGCCTATTGTCATTAACCGGGCACTTATAAACCTGCGATAAATACACACATAACTTCGAAAAGCATCGAAAAGTCATTGGTGTGTGCCATGGTAAATCCTGGGATCAAATCCGAGACCTCGTCTCAGCGCTTCATTACCCAATCCTACCACTAGGCTACCGCGGTCAACTAAGGATCCATAGGTAACATTATAAATGCGAAAGTAGCTCTGTCAGTCTGACTGTTATACTTTCGCGCCTAAATCACTCAATTGATCAGAATGAAATCTGATACAGAGATGAATTAGAGCATGGGATATGTCTCACAAGCTACCTTTTACATAAAGGTTTTTTTTGTTTTGGTGGAAAGTGGTTAAATGTAATAGGTGGCGAGCCTATTGTCATTAACCGGGCAATTATAAACCTGCGATAAATACACACATAACTTCGAAAAGCATCGAAAAGTCATTGGTGTGTGCCATGGTAAATCCTGGGATCAAATCCGAGACCTCGTCTCAGCGCTTCATTACCCAATCCTACTACTAGGCTACCGCGGTCAACTGAGGATCCATAGGTAACATTATAAATGCGAAAGTAGCTCTGTCAGTCTGACTGTTATACTTTCGCGCCTAAATCACTCAATTGATCAGAATGAAATCTGATACAGAGATGAATTAGAGCATGGGATATGTCTCACAAGCTACCTTTTACATAAAGGTTTTTTTTTGTTTTGGTGGAAAGTGGTTACCGTGGCCTATGGACGTGTGTCACCAGAGAAGCCACACCCGCGCTGCCCTGTAAACACAGGATCTCTGTGCCGTCAGCGTAGAGGACAAAGCAGGACAAGTCTTTAGTCATCCCACTGACAGCACAAATTCTCCAGTGAGCTCTGGCTACCCTACTCGCCGCTGGGAAAACAACACGAAGTTATTATAACTGCAGTATTCTGTAAGGCGGAGGTACTTCCCCAGTCGGACTGCTTCATTGGACGGAAATACCGCCGTGTCCTACCTCCTATTAAATAATATCGTATTTTTTGAAGACATACTGATGAAATTTGTTACACAGATATATTATAGCTTGGAAAAGGACATAGATTTGTTTGGTCGTGATAACCGACATCCATTATAGTTATTCAATAGTTCATATCCTTTTATACTGTTGATTGATGGCACTTGGTGACCAAAAAAACAAGTATTACCGCCTTATCTCATCCGACGGGTTTCGTAAGAGGTAACTAACGGAAATATACGAAGACGATAACACTGCGAGAGAAGGAAATGAAACTCTGTACCAACCCGTGTGGACTGCGTGGAAACAGCAGGCGAGTCTTCCAACATTGGGAGAGGCCTATGTATAGCAGTGGACTGCGATGGGCTAATTGATTGATTGATTGATTGACTTTGTGGAATTTATTGTTACTACACATATTGAGAACACACTTCTGTGTACATGTTCATTGTAAACCAATCCAAGATCCAATTATAAATACTGCGGAAAATGTACAAATGTGTTCTTCGTCTTCGTTTCGTATCCTTGTTAGTTCTCAGTAGCTATTAGTTCTGAGATGAATGGATACCTTTAAATCAGATAGGGAGCCGCGGTAGCCTAGTGGTATGGGTAATGGACTGCTGAGACGAGGTCTCGGGTTCGATCCCAGGTTTGCCTACCCCTTCGGTGATATTATGTTATGTTTTATGTTATGTTTTATGTTATGTTTTATGTTATGTTTTATGTTATGTTTTATGTTATGTTTTATGTTATGTTTTATGTTATGTTTTATGTTATGTTTTATGTTATGTTTTATGTTATGTTTTATGTTATGTTTTATGTTATGTTTTATGTTATGTTTTATGTTATGTTTTATGTTATGTTTTATGTTACGTTTTATGTTATGTTTTATGTTATGTTAAATCAGATATACGCGTTCTTCTCAATTTTTTGCTAATGGATAGTGCAAAAGCATCTCCATCGCTTTAGTCTTAGATTTCATTTAAAAGCTATGGCTTTTACGGCAGGGAATACTTAGTTTACTCAAAAGCATACTAAATGTTATCATTTCAACAAATAGAATTAAAAACTAACATACTGACAGATATTCTTCGTTAAAATTCAGCAGAATTCCAATAAGGTGTTAGTCGCGGTCAGCCGTGATGATAAATAATTAAATTACTCTGTTAACAAAATTTACTCAAAAATCTACTTAAGCTAGCGATGTTAAGGTTGATATTAGTTTACAAACATTACGAAATATCGCTGATATAAATAAATTTTACCTGAACTAGCTGTTGTTATTAAAAGGACAATATATAGAAAGGGCTATTGTGTTGCTGGGAAATTATGGTCAGTATCCGTTATCTATATAAGTCCTGGGGTCCATTGATACAGAGCAAATGACTACAACCGCCATAAGTTATTCAATAGCGTTTTAACTGTATGCCTTTAGGGCATGTTAGGAGGTAAACACTGAATTTGTAATGGCAGAATGATGTCATAAAAGTTTATTTATGAGATGTTGTCAGCAGTTGATGAATAGATACAATTTAGTTTTATGTATGAGTGTAAACTAGTATGTTTGTTTATGGTTATCCTTAATATTTACAAGGCAACCCTTTCCGGTTTCGCCCGTATCACACTTTGAAGCATAATTTTGAACCTCTTGTGCCAATGTAGCAGTCAGACAGCACCACGAAATCGATGTAATTTTTTTTATACTTGCCATTAACCGGCCACTTATAAACCTGCGATAATACTACTTGATTAATACTCGATTAGCCATTATTATTTTCTGAGGAACCTTTCCTACAAGACAATCATGACGTGAGCATTAAAGCATATAATTATTTCGTAGACTGCTACCTCACTAAAATATCTAGTTATATTTTCGTAGTTTTTCTTAGACAACACGTCGGTAGAATTGTATTTATTTAATGTTATTTATGAAGCAAATAGTACGCTAGCATTTCCATTGACTTTGTTAAACATTTACTGGTCTCTCGCTGCCATCTGTCAGATGGCGATGTGCCAAAACTGCACCTAAGCCATACGAGCTGCTATCAACTGATAACATATACGGCTGCCCCTCGAAATAATGCGTTAACACGCTCACCCACGAGGGATTGTTTCGCCAAAATTTTAATTATTTTGCTAGTAATTAGTAGCAAAACTGCTACATAAATTTGAAAACCATAACGACAAAGGTAAAAAAATAATATACCTAATACATAGGAGGCAGGACGCGGCGGTATTTCCGCCCAATTGAGTAGTCCGACTGGGGAATACCGCGGTTATAATAACTTCGTGTTGTGTTCCCAGCGGTGAGTAGGGTAGCCAGAACTCACTGGATAATTTGTGCTCTCAGTGGGATGACTAAAGACTTGTCCTGCTTTGTCCTCTACACTGACGGCAAAGGGACTCTGTGCTAACAGGGTCGGCAGCGCGAGTGTGGCTTATCTGGTGTTACACGTCATGTCTATAGGCCACGGTAACCACTTTCCATCAGGTGGGTCGTGTGCTTGTCTGCCACCTAAGTGGTATAAAAAAAGGTTATTGGAATAATTCATTGTTTTTCACATATCAGTCTCTTCTCAAAACAATTGTGCAACTTCTAAATAAAATCAAAATACTCAAATTCATATTATACCTACACATATTATGTAAAGAATTTGCGGATAAAGTATTTTTGTACGCAACTTTGGAACTGGAATTTGGATACAAATTTAATCACTCTCTCACACATCAATTTATTTTACATTTGATGACGCTGTAAGCTCTGGCTCTGTCGTGAATTATTGGCTCCGGCCGGGTTGCCTCGATTCCGTGTGAAATCGTTCGGAAATCAAATGTCAGACGTCAATCGTCACTATTGATGTGAACAGTGATAAGGATTTATTTATTTTTTTGTGGTTGATTCACATTTCTTTGAAAATGGAATGATTATTTCGGGTTTAAATCTAATGGAATATTTTGGTTATAAAATGTAATGTAAAATCGACTGTAACCTAATAATTTTTCTTGCATGCTCAGCATTAGCAGTATTGGCATACCTCGGGGAAATACTTTCTTTGGATTACTAGCTCAGATTCACAGTTCCTTTTGTTACATTATGAACATAGGTTTAGACTTGTAACGATTTCCGTTGCTCATAAAATTTCTTCATTTTATGTCTTATTATCATTAATATTAAGCATATTGTCTCTATCTATACAACGTTTTTTTTTAATTTTCTATCTCTCTGTTTGTAACAGGTTATCTCCTAACTGCATACGTCCATAGGCCACGGTAACCGCTTCCCATCAGGTGGGCCGTGTGCTTGTCTACCAACTTAGTGGTATAAAAAAAAAAACTAGCTGGGCCGATTTTGGTGGGATTTTGTTGTCGATAACTGATATTATATTAAATTAAATTGAATTAAATAAAGTTTATTTCGGAACAAGTCCATAGATGGTTAGTAATGATATTGTAAGACTAGTTTTACTTTAAAAAAAGTGTTTGGGTTCCATTTGAAGAAATTGAAGTCCATGCAGGCGATGTTGCGGGCACAAATACATCATCAAACCCTATCTATTATGAAGCACACCCATAATTTAGCCCTTCACACAGACCTTGGGAATGATTTAGCAAGGTCTACATAAGAGTTATGTTTTAATTATTTCAGCGAGTTTTGCTATCCACAGCAGACCAACAGATACGGGGCCCTGATATTGAATATTAAGTTTGACCCACAATTTCATCATTCATGGTTCTTTGTTCCTCCCTTGATTACTCTCTGGGTCTGTTTTAATTTAATTTCTCCCAAGAAATTACGGGTTTCTTCAGAGGCGCAGTTGTATATTTTATTTTTAAAATTTGTATTTGTATTATTATTTTTTAAAATTAGTAATTTTTAATATTTTAATTCTTAATATTTATTAGATAATTTAAATGATAAGTTAACTAATGTAATAAGATATAAACTAATATTTACAAGAATATAAAATAGGTAACCGCGGTAGCCTAGTGGTTTGGGTAATGGACTGCTGAGACGAGGTCTCGGGTTCGATCCCAGGTTTCACCATGGCACACACCAATGACTTTTCGATGCTTTTCGAAGTTATGTGTGTATTTATCGCAGGTTTATAAGTGCCCGGTTAATGGCAATAGGCTCGCCACCTATTACATTGGGACCTAAACATAAACTGGCGAAATGTGGGTGCTAGCACCTCTGCCTACCCCTTCGGGGATATAGGCGTGAGTTTATGTTATGTTATGTTTTATAAAATAGGATACAAAAGAATCAAATTAAGCATCGAAGAATTCCTCCCCATCGATGTCGACTGGTAATGTGCCCAAAAGGCTGGCGGCATTGCCCCGTTGGATGGCAATGCCAATCCGTTGAGCGAAAAAGAGGCCAGCCCTTTGGTCATGCGAAGCATCGACAAGTCGTTTTGCTATTTCTTTGTATAGCGACCGTGCGCTCGGACCCCACGAACCCAGCGTTTCAACACCAAACGGCTCAAATATGTAATTGTTTGTAATGTTATCATATTTTCGCCGTTTGAGGGTCTCAGCAGATGCCGCAGCAGCACAAGCGCAATCCGTCGTACTTGGAAGATGGGAAGGGGCAAGGGTGTCGACGCATGTTGCGTCCCACACCAAAGGCCTACCCATCTTCCAAGGCACAAAAGACATAGGTACCGTCCGGTCTCTTGCCATCGTTGCGCACCAAGCCAACTGGTTCAAGTATAGCTGGAACACCAGCGGTGACAAGAGCCCGGCGGATAATGTCATTTAAATGTGCATGACGTGACATGCGGCCTGCGCTCCTGCCGCATGATAGGCCGTGATGCCCAATTATATTATTTATATTTTTTTATATTTGGATTTGTATTTGTTCGTTCTTAAGTACTATTTATATTAACATCATCATCAGTGCTGAGTCTCGATTTACATCTGAGCTCTCAGTCCAATTTCCAGTTCTTTTCCTACACTTCACGCAGTTTTTGGCATCCCATGTATTCGGTAAATTTTAAAATAATTTGTGAACGTTTGATCCATGAGAAAACATTTCAACCTATTTCAAAATGTATTTGTACAGTGTATGACTTGAATAGCTATCTTATCACGTCTTATTATAATATTATGAAAACTTCTAAAAAAAGAAAACTATAATTTGACCTTTTTAAGCTATTCTTGATACTGACTGCATTAGTGATGTTCTTTTTTATACAACTTAGGTTGTAGACAAGCACAGGACTCACCTGATGAAAAGTTCTTACAGTGGCCTATGGGCGTGTGCAATACCAGGGTAGACACACGCATGCTACCGATACTGTTAGAACAGAGAGTCTCTGTACTGTCAGTGCAGAAGACAAAGCAGGATAGACCTTTAGTCTTCCCACTGACAGCACAAAACTCTTAAGTATGTTCTGGCTAATCTGCTCACCGCCGGGAACATAACACGAAGTCATAATGGCCGCGGTATTCTGTAGGGCGGAGGCACTTTCCCAGTCAGACTGCTCAATTGGGAAGGAAATACCGTCATGTCCTACTTCCTCAAAAAAGTTCTTGGCCCTTACGACGCAGGCTACTGTGACACAGTTTATAGGTCTACTACTATTGTCGCCGACGCTAACCTCTTGCTTACTAGAACAATATGTAGTAAATTGTATTATGGATATAAGAGTTATACTTGTACACGTAATTGATTGAATATACTATTATTATTATTATTATATCATTATATACGTATAATACGTACGTCAAGATATAATAATAGCGTATTTTCTCAACAAGCCCTATATTTTGAAACAAAACAAATGTTATGAATTCTAATTGGTTTAACTTAACATTTATATAGGCACCGTGCAATAACACTCCAAACCTTTTTATTTATCTGGTCTTATGGAAACTTTTGAGCTCGAAGCCTTTTGGCATTAATTAATTTTTGTGCAGACGTAGTCGTCCCTTTGGGATGATTGTTTAGTAAAACACAAGGAGATTTAGTATTCTTATTAATAATAATATTCATTAAAGCCCTTTGAATCATTCTTTCTTTGTTTTTAAGACATGCTGGCTATAATAATTTATTTTTAATGAAAGTATGTAATACAAATTACTGTAAAAATTCGCTATTCTTAGTTCGTGTGAGTGACATCATTGAAGATTTGATTTAAACAGACATATATTGGCTAGAGCTTGATGAAATAGCTACAGTTAGCTAAAGTATATCTATGAGTAAATCTATATATTACACATGACTCCATTCCTAAGTACACCCTCGCACTGTGCAGAATATACGAGCAAGAACCAAGCGGTTCGGAGACTCTTTTCTTTGCCGCACCACCAAGACCTGGAATTCATTACCAGCACACGTGTTTCCTTCTTCCTACAGTCCCGGGGCCTTTAAGCGGGGCGTGAAAAAGCATCTGATGAGGCCGCCAAGCTGAGTGCCACCATTGTAGCACTCAGTGTCTGTAATGGTGACCCTCTTTCCTGAGACTTTGCCTTTAGCTTACCATCCGGCGAGGTGAGGTTAAGTTGGCGTGTCCGATATAAAAAAAAAAAAAAAAACTAAGCCTTCATTTTTTCCATCATGAATGTTTAGGTTGACCTATCACGATAGACTTCAATTACCAGTATGCCATTTCTCACGGTTTATGAAAACACCAGACGCTATCTCCTCTTCTATCTTTTAGTTTTTATCTTTTTCACTCTCGTTCCCTTAGTCAGCTTCAAAGAAATTGTTAGTTACTACTTTAATTTATCGTATAATTTTGTGTATCAAAACTCAGACGAAACTTACCTTTCACAAGAATATGGAATTCATAAATACTGAATATAAATATGAAACAAATAACCTATCTAAAAACATATCTTTAAAGGAGCAGTAAATAGTAATTTACACAGAGATGGTGTTGAAAAACAGTGTGGGGAGTATCAGTCACTCTAATAGTATCAAAGTTCTAATGACCCTGTAATGAGCTTCTTGTTATATAAAACAGGAAATTGAGAAAAAATATTACAAGTAACATAACATAAACTCACGCCTAGATCCCCGAAGGGGTAGGCAGAGGTGCTAGCACCCGCATTTCGTTAGTTTATGTTTAGGTCCCAATGTAACAGGCCGCAAACCTATTGCCATTAACCGGGCACTTATATATTTTATAATAATATAATATATAACTGCGCTAGACTAGTGGTATGGGTAATGGACTGCTGAGATGAGGTCTCGAGTTAGATCCCAGGTTTTACCATGGCACACACCAATTACTTTTCGATGCTTTTTGAAGTTATGTGTCTATTTATCGCAGGTTTATAAGTGCCCGGTTAATGGCAATAGGCTCGCCACCTATTACATTGGGACCTAAACATATACTGGCGAAATGTGGGTGCTAACACCTCTGCCTACCCTTTCGGGGATATAGACGTGAGTTTGTATATAATTATAATATAATATATAAGTGTATAATATTATATAACTTCGAAAAGCATCGAAAAGTCATTGGTGTGTGCCATGATAAAACCTGGAATCGAACCCGAGACCTCGTTTCAGCAGTCCATTACGCATACCACTAGGGTACCGCGGTTACAAGTCATTATGTATATTATGACCGATCTTCAAGTATATAATACCTAAAACTTGTTCATCTTATCGTTAATCCCAGTCGCATTCGAACCTTCCACCTCGTAGTCCACCAGTTACTAATCTAATTTTGAATTTATTTGAAACGACTGCTATCTGACCTTCACAACCCAAAGGCGATATCGAAATATTGCAGTTAGACTAGTTGTTTGATTTTATAGGGCTCCAAATACCCATAACGACTGCCACATAATATATGTTAGTATGGCAACCAGGTCCTCGATTCTGCTAAAGCAAAACCACTGTCATGCAATAAATGGCATTAAATTTTAGACTTTATTTTTATACACTAGAAGTCCAAAATTAAATAAAAAGAGTTTCATTACAATTTTTAATTTACTCTGTAAAAAGATCACAGATGATCACAGTGGTTTTGCTTTAGCAGAATCGAGGCCCAGGACTTATCGTGCTCTCCAAGGCTCAAAGGGCTCAACGGGGTCAAAGTGTTAAGAGTGATCTCCCATCCTAAGACTGACCTAGCTAGGATAGTTTACTTTTGCAATGTGATATAATCTACTCGGTGATCTGCAGGTCCACAATTTTTATATACACAATATATTTTTACCATTATTGCAGAGAAGAAGTGTATGCGTACTTACCGGCTTTTTTTTTACGTGCGCAAAATCCCCATGGATACCTCCCCACCGGAGCCGGTGGAGGGGGTTATGTCGGACTCGAACCTACTAAAACGCACGCCACCTGTGGGTCGTTTGGTTGCCGAAGGTGAGGTTGACAGGCATATCCCTCGCACCCCGGCCGACCCAGGGCCATCTCTCACGATCTGGCCCTCTCCTAGAGTGTGTAGGGACTACAGAGTCCCCAACTCGTTCCCCGAAAACGGGGAAACGGCCGCGGCCTGCTTCTGCCAGGGTGACAGTTTCCCACGCCGGACACTCGGTGAGCGTGTGCGGCCCCGAGTCCTCGCTCGCGTCGCAGTGATGGCACTCGGACGTTGGCTCTTTCTCCATCCGACGCAGATACTTTCGGAAGCACCCGTGCTCGGTGATCATCTGCGTCAGACGGTACGAGAGGTTGCCGTGTGGCCTCTCTAGCCACTCCCCCATGATTGGTCTTACCGCCGCTACTACCGCGCACCCTGCGCCTGGTCGCCCAAGTCGTAGCTCCCATTCTGCGGCCCGAATTTCTTCGGGCTCGGGATCGTGACCCTGCTCCCGCGCCGCCTTTCGGAACCGGTATAACGCCGAAAGGGAGCGTACTTACCGGCTAACTGTATAGGGAATAGACTCTCATTCAGACGATAGTTGCATCCGAAATAGCAAAAGTAAATCAATAATAAAATGGAGAGGAGACTCTGGGCAAAGAGGTAATGAGAGAGTGAGATAATCCTCGAATGAAACCGGAATCATCACTAAGATGGTGACAGTGATGAAGAGATAATAAATAGAGTTCAAACCTAGAAGAACGTTCGACCTAGCACCTGGAAAATTTATGTGGTCCGTCACTTTACGTTCAACCAAATTTTTCAAAAGGCACCTAATTTTGATTTTGCCTAAGAATTCATCTGAACAAAAAATTTAACTGTTACAAAATCTAGTTTCTTTGAGATTTTTAAGATACTCAACTCAAGTTTTCGGTATAAAAATTAAATACAACTACCCACGTGATCAATATTTTATTAAATTTCCATTTGAAACATTCCCATATTCCAACAACAAACAATTAATTTTAATTCCTTAAATGGTAATTTCAAAAAGTACCGTATCAACTGCCTTCATGTAATTAATTAAACAGATACGAAACGTATTGGGAGCGAGTAATTAAATTTTGTTCCGTTTACATTATGCTTTAATAACTGAGTTCTCGTTTAAATTGATTTATGAAACATCTGCCTACTTTTCATATAAGTGTACAAAAACAAAGACATTTGGTTAATAGAAAAAATATTTGTCTTCTCGCAGTCTCCACTCTAGGACTCGTTGACCCCAACGGCCATCGGTCCTTCGATAGATGTGGCCAGCGCACTGCCACATTAACCCCTGCATATTATTATTCCGGTATTCTAGCGGTAGTTTTGCAAAAATGTGCAGCGGAGTTGTCTCCAATGCTTACGCGCCTGTACCGGCTGTCCTACAGTTCGGGTACAGTGCCTTTGCCTTGGAAAGAGGCGAATGTTCAGCCGATTCCCAAGAAGGGGGATCGCTCGGAGCCAGCCAACTATCGACCCATAGCCGTCACCTCAGTGCTGTGCAAAGTGTTCGAGCACATAATTAACAAACAGCTCATGCGGCACCTAGAGGATCACTCCTTAATTAATGACCGGCAATATAGCTTCAGGCCGAAACGGTCAACGGGTGATCTTCTAGCATACGTTACCCATCTTTGGGGAGAGGCTATGGACAAGCACGGCGAGTCACTGGCAATTAGTCTTGACATCGCCAAAGCTTTCGATAGAGTCTGGCACAAATCGCTTCTTTCCAAGCTACCTGCCTTTGGTCTGCCTTCTGGGCTGTGCAACTGGGTTGCTAGTTTCCTGCAGGGGCGCCGTATTCGCGTCCTTTGTGACGGACGAGCTTCGGAGTTTCTGCAGGTAAATGCTGGCGTGCCCCAGGGGTCCGTCTTATCACCCACTCTCTTTCTTCTGCATATCAACGACATGCTGTCTACCGGCAATGTTCATTGTTATGCAGACGATAGCACTTTACATGGGAGTTATCATGGATATCCTGCGGCCAAGCAGTCAGATATCGCAGAGAAAAGGCAGCTTCTTGTCACTGAGCTTGACGGGATCCTGAATCACATTTCTCAATGGGGCTCTGAGAACCTGGTTGAGTTCAATGCCAAGAAGACGCAGGCATGTGCGTTTACAGCAAAAGTATCTTCTTTCCTTCCCCTCCCCACTCTTCAGAGCACGCCACTGCCACTGCAGGACAATCTCAATATCCTAGGTATGGATGTTCGCTGCAACCTGAATAACAAAAATTATATCGAAAGTATCATCAAAACAGCCTCACTAAAACTCGGAGTCCTGAACAGAGTGAGACGATTTTTCACGCCGGAGCAGCGGTGTCTTCTATACAAGACACAAATTCGCTCCTGTGTGGAATACTGCTCGCATCTCTGGGATGGTTCAGCAAAGTACTTACTAGATGCTCTCGACATGTTGCAGCGACGTGCGGTCCGCATCATTGGGAATCCCGAGGTCACGAAAACCCTAGAACCTTTACAGATGCGTAGAGAAGTTGCGTCCATGGCTGTATTTTACCGTCTGTACCATGGGGAGTGTTCTGATGAGCTCTTCCAATTAGTCCCACCCTCCCCTTTCCTACACAGGACAACACGTGCAGGTCTTAGATGTCATCCGCTCACGGTGCAAAACATCCGATCAAGAACCAAGCGGTTCGGAGACTCTTTCCTCTGTCGCACCATTAAGGCCTGGAATTCATTACCAGCTCACGTGTTTCCTTCTTCCTATAGTCCCGGGTCCTTTAAGCGCGGCGTGAAAAAGCATATAATGAGGCTGTCAAGCTGAGTATCACCATTGTCACACGGTATGTGTAAGTAATGGTGACCCTCTTTTCTGGGACTTTGCCTTCAGCTTACCATCAGGCAAGGCGAAGTCCAATTGACGTGTCCTATATAAAAAATAAAAAAAATTCGTTTCGAATTTTATCCTCTAAATAGACTCCAAGCATAGCTCGTTCCATAGCTTGCAACGCAACTTTTAGATCTTGGAGTAACTCCACTGTCATTGCCTACATTTCTGCACTACAGCACTTACTACTAGCTCTTAATTATAATGGTAAAAGTTCAACATTAAGATATATCATGGAATGAAGTTATGTTTCTATATTCCAAGTATCAAAGAAACACAACATATTCTTGAATTTACTTTAATAGAAAGCGAAATAAGTTTTAGTTTCTCTCGTGTCGAAATTACTAGTTTTTTATAATATTACATTTGAAAAGAAAGTTTAACTCATCTTATAATATTAGTAAACTAATAGATTATTCTGCTTTTCTACAAACTAATTTTATATTAAGTTTATATTATATTTGTTTTCAGAATTAATTAGTACTAAATTAGTTGAGAAGGTTTAATGTTTCATTAGGTACATTTTATAAACTTAAGCTTATATTATTTAAACAGTAACAATAATCTAACCACGCATAGTACTCAACCGTTATATCACTGCATCGCCAAGGTAAATACCTTCTATTTGTAAACCAGAAATATAAACATTGTACATAGTATCTATAAAAATACATTTTCAAACAATAAACATTGCTTCATGTGCCGATAAATTTTGCAGTAACCATTTTGTGAAGCCATTGTTGTAGTCTGTTCCCATTCTCGTTTATCCAAATTCTTTTTCCAATACCTATCGTGAAAATAAATATGCCTTCATAGATTGTCCTAAATTAGAAAGTATTGGCAGTATTCTAATAATTTACGAGCAGGATCATGGATAAATGTTGGTAGCAATATTGAAATAGATATTATCCGCATTTTGTCAAAATAGAACGAAATGAATGCTGTTTTCAACAAGTTGAATTCATAGTTATTCTAAAGTGTACCTTTCAAGACCAGTTTATGACGTTTATAACAGTCGTCACCGTATGTTCAATAATAATAATGCCGCAGGGGCAGCTTGTGGCGAGCTGTTGGTGAGTGGCTTTACGACGTACCCCGATTCTCTCGAGGATTAGGATTTATTCCCCCTCATCTTGTGTGCTTGCCTTTATTGGCCGGCCATGAGTGGAGTTGCAAAAGCAGAACCTATGCTCCAGGTTGGAAGTATAAAATGTCATAACACCGGGGGCATGCTGACTGGTATACCGCAAACTTGCGCCCCATAGACTCACCTCTCAACAACCTTAGCCGCTCAATGGATGTTGCTCCAAGGTCGCACTATATGTGGCTATTATAATGGGACCCATGCAGTGGGTTGGCAAGTCACCGCCTGCCCATTCACCAGTCCATCCAATTCTCAATCCCATAGCCCATAATTTAGTTTCCGGCCACAGCACCGCACAACAATAGTCTCTGCACCTGGCGGGGAACATCTCCTGGGGATGATATCCGCCATGTGTGTGTATACCTAACATATCAAATTCTCATAAAAGGGCCTCTACATTTTGGCTTCGGCCCGACTCACGCCTTCCAAAGGCCCGGGACTCCATGGTCTCGAGAGTCATGGTACTGAGAAACAGTAATAATAATAATAACTATATCAGAAAAATGTCTTAATCTGTAGAGCTTAAATTTGAAGTAACCCGATTGTGGCGGTTAAATAATGCTTCCATAATCCGAATAGTACTCTCAACTACAGGGGTTATCCCTACTCAACTATACCAATCAATCAAGACCCTAGATCTACCTTGCTCCATTTGTAGAATCTCGCACAAAGCAGTCATACTTAACACTTGCCGAATAGTTAGAAAGTTTTTAAACAACGACATTACAACAAACACGCACTCACTTACACATACTCACTTAATATCGAATAGATAAGAGCACTAATAGGTAAGCACTTGGCATAGGCCCGAGTTGTTCTAAAAACCCCGGCAGTAGCCAAAATTCTAAAAAGAATAAAAAAAAAAAATAACTTTTATTTCAGAATTTTATCCATAAATTTGTTAGTAACATAACTTACAACTAATGTTAGTAGGTAATAAAATTATTGTAACATTTTAAATTGTTTATGTGCGCCACCCGGAACCGGGGACATAGTCAGATTATATTGTATTCATTGTATCCACCGTCCCAGTAACAAAGAGTCCCCCAATCAACCAACACTATAAGGATGGTATTGGTTCAATGAGGTAATTGTTTATTTTACCATCTAAATGAAGTACACTTTTGTTTGACAATCAATCTTGTAGACCAACTTTTCACCATCGGAGTATTTTAACCGCGAAGTTGATGCTTAGAAACCGCTTGACGAATTGAAGTTTATTACAGGATGTAGGTGCCACCACACTTATGTCTTTTAGCCTCTTTCATGATGTTTTATGTTCAGTTAACCATCAAGCGAGGTGAATCCACATTCTCTTGTCCAATATAAAAAGAGATCAAGAAAGGAGTGATGCACTCTCAGGGTTAGCTTTTATACTACAATACTTACATCCAGAACCTCCCTACATTTGAACAATATCATCAGTATCATCCTAAACGATCTGTCGCCTGTAAGAAAATAAAATAAATGAGAAAGAAAATGGTACTACGTTTATTGATTTATTAAAAGTTGTATTCCAATAAAGTTTCATAATTTCTAAGTGTTATTTCCTGTACAATAAGCTGTAGACTTTTGTTTATATTTTACTGTATATATTTACATACACGCATTGTTACGTGTATGTGAACAAAAATAAATGACTATCGTGATAATACAATTTGTTGATTAGGACTGAAAATATATAAGTGGGTCACCTAATTATTGCCTACGTGCATACGTGCCATTCCAAATTTAAACTTGTTTCAGCTTTGTCGAAAATTAACTCTAACAGACAAACAGGATGTTCCAATTCGGGTTATCTTTTGCTCATCAAAAATACATAATCCAAAATATACGAATCTCATTTAATTATCTTCTAGTCCAATTTGCTGCATCAAAAGTTAATGAGAAACCTTCAAAGCTTATATAACTTTGTTTATTTTATTTTAATCTGACATTCAGTTAGTAGAATTTAGCTCTATGTTTATATAACAAATATTAAACCATTGTGATCAAAAGCTGCAATGACAGGAAAAAGGTACAAATTAGAAGGTAGTTCTTTTGAGCAAATTTTTGGCCAGTAAATTGCTGGTTAATGTACAATAGTTGCAAATCATTATTCAATACTATCTATCTTACTAATCCTACAAATATTGTAAATGGGAAAGTTAGTGAAGATGTTTGGATGATTGTTATTCAATCGCGCTCTATTATTTGAATGAATCTGAATTATATTTGGTACAGAATTTTTCACATTTTTATTCCAAAAATAGGTTCCCATAAGTAGCGGGAACGGGAGCAGAATTTCACAAGGATAGAGCCGCTGATAACTGGTAGTTTAGTGTATTTAAAAATGGCCTTAAAATATATTTGGGTATTTGACTGACTAGTCAAATTACTAAACGTCAAAACGGCTAGTTATCAGGAAATTTGTGTGAAAAAATTAATTGTGCCATCATAATGCTTAATAGCCAAATCATCTACTATTATAGATTGGGTGGATGATTAAAAATAAATAAAAACGATAAATTAAGAACTGTAACAAATTTTACCGCTCTTTTACCATTCTTAATTTTATAAGCTCAGTAAAATAATGTATTTTAACCATACCCAAGAAACATACTCAATTATTTATGAAACAAACGAACATCACACATTATAAAATAAATACGTTGTGCTACAGCCAAAGTTATCAATTTGAAAGCGAACGAAAAAGTCCTTAATACAATAAAATTTACATACGAGTACGTTTGAGTGGAACATTATCATGTGTCGACAGACAGACAGTTTGTCGGTTAAGGCTTAAGCATTCCAGTGTTCTACATAAGAGTGACTCTTTGAACATGCGAATTGTGTAACACAAAATTCATCTCTTTACTACACAAGTGAACTGAGCTCTTAAGAACGAAACTGGAGCTGTGATGTCAATATTTTATATTAGCGTACGGTGAAATGTGAGTGAATTTGTGTGAGATATTGACGGTGGAGTTGAAGGTTATATTACTTTGTATCCTATCCTACTTCCTATTAATATTATAAATGTCAAATTTGTAAAGATTTTGCTATATATATCCGCTCGATTCAATTTTTTTTCTATCTTATCGATTTGAATAGTTAGTATACTAAATGCTTTAAAAGTTCATTCAGTCTGTGAAGATATTCAGATATTTGTTATTTAAACATTCTCTAACAGCTGAACGAATTTAGCTGAGATTTTATACAGGTTATAGATTAAAGTGTGGATTAACATATAGGCTACTTCTTATCACGGGCAAAGGTTCCCATGGATAGCGGGAACGGGATTAAAATTTCACAGCCGTGGGCATTACCTACTATTTGAATAATCTAAGTTTATTTTTAACTTCAGATACTTTAGACACATGTTCCAAACAGAATTCAGCAGTCTGAAATACAAATGGTGTGGTCTGTCTATTGAATACAAATCTGCTGAGCCCGAAGATCTTGAGCTTGAACTCTCATTACATCTTGGGTGTGGTTAAGAGTATCTATATAATAAATGTTTCATGGCCAGGAAGATTAGGCCCTACAGAATACCGCGGCTACAATAACCTCGTGTTCTGTTCCCGGCGGTGACTAGGGTGGCCAGAGCTCACTGGAGAGTTCTTGTGCTGTCAGTGGGAAGATCAAAGGCTTATCCTGATTGTGTCTTCTTCACTGACGGTTCAGAAGCTCTCTGTTCTTACAGGGTTGTCAGTACCAGTACGATAACCACTTTCCATCAGGTGGGCTGTGCGCTTGTCTGCCATCGAAGTTGTATAAAAAAAGGTTCGCACAAAAAAACTAGGTACTGTAATATTTACAATACCTACTGACATCCTCTTTAAAAATATTTATTTTCTGTTTAATTAAAGCATATCATTAAACTTGTTCCTTACCCTAGAAACTTAAATATATTATTACAGTCTTGACACTGTTATCCCCTATCTCAGCTACTGTAAGTATTCTTTACAATACTAAGTCTAAACAAACATGTTCTATATACCGAGCGTACACTGCCCCACTCAAATTAGTTCAGTGTCTACGTGACAGGAGTACAAGCAAACAGTTTATTTGCGAGGCAGTACTAACCTCACGTTTTCTCAAAAGAATAAAAGTTACAGACCTAAGTCCAAATCAATTTAGAATCGTGTGTAACATACTGTACAAAAATATATACATATTTAGTGTATATTAGGTGAGTCACGTGTGTCGTGTACTTTTTTATAATATTATTAGCTGTTGTATGCGTCCGCGTGCGTGGAATACGGAAATATTCATTATGTTTTTGAAGTTTCAATTTTCACAATATTCTTTCTGTAAGAACATTATCATGAGCCTTTTTCCAACTCAGTTGGGGTGGGAATAGAATAGAAGAATAGAATAGAATATTTATTTATTTGCGTGAAATATAGGTATTACATGAAGTGTTACAGTTTTCCAGTCTAAGTGTGATACTGTTGAACTACGATATATTTTTGCCGCATTTTGCAAGTGCCTTAGAGCGATAAGGCCGCGATCTGTACGTGCCACGGAACTTGTATCACTTATTCTAGTGTAATGTGCAATTGGTGTACAATAAAGACGTCATTATTATTATTATTATTAAATTAGAAACTAGCATGTTATTTCTAGAAGATCTTCTGTAGCGTTATAATTCAATGTCTTTAGCCACTTATATATAATGTTCTTAGCCTCATTTACAGACCTATTTTTAATATCACAATGCCTGGCGACTCTGTTGTATACATGGACACAAACAAACCGACCAACACGTTGCGCAAACTTAGTATTTACTGATGGGATGGCAAGTCTTCGTTTTGTAAGAGATTCGAAATCGCTTGATGAAATAGCTGTCTTATGTACAGATAGTGAGGTTTTAAGTATATACACTGGCGCACTATTAATTGCTACCTATTTTCCCAACTGAAGTAGATTATTTAAGAATTACTTCATTTCAAGGGTTTCATTACATTGAACGCCTGAAGCAACATTTCTGCAACAGTCTCAACTACTTTGAGCTGAAAATATTTACTAAACATTACACGTAGACATAAAGGATAAGGCACTACTAGTTACTACTAGTAAAAGTAGAATTATTTTGTCCCCGTTATCGTTTACTCTTCGAATTGTACATTATGCGTACACGTTTGAACAACAAATATTAGTCCTAGAAGGCTGTAGAGTTGAGATATCCATAAAAAGTTTTTTTTTTTTGTTAAATTATCTGCTGAATGAATAGTTTGAAAGTCTCATACACAATAGACGGTAGTCTGGATATTCTCATTGATCCAGTAGACTATCCTTTTTGGACCACAAGTTTTTATTAGCACTTTAGCCATAAAACCGCAGTTATGCCGGTTAAGTTCTTGCTTAATCGTTTATGACATCTTTTAATCGGCAGATTTGAAGGTTTATTGCCCGATCGTGATATATTTGGGAAATCGCCGATGACAGCAGTGCTGATTAATGATGATTTCATGATGAAACTGAGAGTATTTTCGCTTTCATTGTTTTGTCAGATAACATCAGGATGACTAGATTTATTGTGTAATAATATTGATTTATAAGGGTTCATAAGGTATATTATTTTGAGCACCTCACGTGGATTTTGGTCGTATGCTACCTCTTTATTAGGTAAATTATTTACTACTTATAAATGCAAAAATGTATAGCATATAATATAGCATGAATATATTCTAAACGAGAATACTTGCTCACTGCTCAATGTTTTAGTCGATATTTATTATTATTCTTTTATACCACTTAGGTGACAGACAAGCACACGGGCCACCTGATGGGAAGTGGTTACCGTGGCCTACTGACGTGTGCAACACCAGGGGCGTCACACTCACGCTGTCGACCCTAAAGAAACCTCCTAATGCCCCTTTTGAGGAACCCTTTAGTGCAGGCGCATGGGAAAACTGCAGCAAGAAGTTATTTGACATTTAAGAAGGACATTTTTAATAGTTACAATTGTGTTTTGGGAATAAATGTTACTGGCGAAATGTGGGTGCTACCACCTCTGCCTACCCCTTCACGGATATAGGCGTAAGTTTATGTTATGTTATGTTTTTATGAATAAATGTAAAAAAAAAATGCATATCGCACTATTCTTTTTATCAAATTTATCAAAATTAACCCGTATATATGGGGCCCATGAAAACATTCGTAATCTAAACGAAGCCTTACCATTACAAGCCGATATATGAGATATATATTTATTGATTTATTAATAGAAATGAAGTCTCTAGCTAAATATGCGGCGTAGGGAACGACGTTTCAGTGTAAATACAAAAGTGTTGTCACCGTCGCGTCAACACGAGAAGTTGTTACGCTAATGGATTACGCAGAACGTGTTCATTTTTTTATATAGGACACGTCAATTAGACTTTACATCGACTGATGGTAAGCTAAAGGGAAAATCTTTAAAAAAAAGGGTCACCATTACATACATATGTTATATGCACACTAAGCTTGACGGTCTCATAGTATGCTTTTTCGCGGTCCACTTAAATGACCCCGGACTGTAGGGAGAAGGAAACACGTGAGCTATATTAAAGCCTGGAATCCCAGGCCTTAATGGTTCGACAAAGGAAAGAGTCTCTGAACTGCTTGATTTTTGATCGAATATTCTACAGCGTATGCGGGTGACATCTAAGCCCTACACGTGTTGTCCTGTGTAGGAAAGGATAGGGTGGGAGTAATTGGAAGAGCTCTTCAGAACATTCGTCATGGTATAGACGGTAAAATACTGCCAAGGACGCAACATCTCTACGCATCTGCAAAGGCTCTAGAGTGTTCGTGACCTTAGTATTCTCAAGTTATTGAAAAAAAAAGAAAATGGAATCGGATAGAAAATGAAATCTTAAATCGTAAAGTCAAAGTTAGAAATAATTTATTATGTATAACAATTAACACAACCGTTAAAAACATCAAAAATAAAAAATATATAAAGATTAATTTTGCATGTGGACCGTCGCACCGGTTAGAAATGCGACCCTGACACCTGACGGAGTCTTCTCCAGACTCCGTTAAGAAACTCTGTGGCCTTTATTACCTACTGAAACCTATCTTATAATTGCATTATTAGCAGATTTGAATGAAAGGTTTAATGACAGTGGAGGAAGCTCTTGAGGTGTGTAAAGGTGCTGATAGACTTCAGCATTCACTTGTAACAGAACATGGAGCATTCACCGGTTTTAAATTTATTGAAATGTACAACGTATGTATATATACAATGTATATACAATGTACAACAAACAGAGGTAAGCATAAAGCCAAAGACCTTTAATGATTTTACTAGCGAACACTGCAGTCGATATTGTCTTTTCGTGAAAATGCTCATTTCAACTGAAAGCTTAAGTTTAAGGATAGGGGCAAATGGAATGTTCTCTCTGCCTGCCCGGGAGGGAAAAAGCCGTGAGCATTTTTATCATCATTCGCTGAGCCATTTTCCCAACTCAGTTGCATACAAATATTTGCACTTAGCGGAGATGGAACCAGCGCCTCCTGCGTAGCAGTTGCGTTCACTACCGCTATATATCGACATAACATAATATAACATAAACATACGCCTATATCCCCAAAGGGGTAGGCAGAGGTGCTAGCACCCACATCTCCAGTTTATGTTTAGGTCCCAATCCAATAGGTGTCCAATTGTCATTAACCGGGCACTTATAAACCTGCGATAAATACACAGATAACTTCGAAAATCATCGAAAAGTCATTGGTGTGTGCCATGGTAAAACCTGGGATCGAACGCGAGACCTCGTCTCAGCAGTCCATTACCCATACCACTAGGCTACTGCGGTTTTTATATCTTTATTTATATATTTTATATCGAGTTAAATATTTAAAAATATAAGTAGCAAAAATGTATGGTTGCTACATATGTATATATGTATAAATAATATTGTTATTGCCATGCGCTCTCATTTATCATCCATATTACTTTGAGTACAAAAAGTATCAACTAACAGTATTTACTGCATTTTCAGATACAACCAATATGCTCAAAACCTTTATCTCGGTGATTTATTTCGAACGTATTTACGAGGACGTTATTTTAATCTGGATCCTTGATAGGATCTGTATTGTGGTGAGATTGAACCCATGCGTGTAACAATATGTTTTGACCCGATTACATTGAAACAAAAAGGTAAGGGTGCTGGAATGCTCGATAAAGGATATTTATATATTTAGGCTGTAGTTTAAAATGTTTCATATAGATACCGCTCCTCACTAAAACCAAGTTTTATTTTGGGATTTATTTATACTACTTAGATGGCAAACAAATACGCGGCCCACCTAATGGAAAATGACTACCTTGGCCTATGGACGTGTGCAACACCAGGGGATTCACACTCGCGCTGCCGAGCCTGTAAGTGCAAAGAGTTTCTGTGCCGTCAGTGTAGAAGACAAAGCAGGATAAGCCTCCCATTGATAGCACAAAAAAATCCCAAAGAGAACCCTACTCACCGCCGGGAACACAACTCGAGGTTATATGTATACTACAACAAAGATTTAATTTACATTCCAAACTTACCTAAAATAAAAATTAACTCTAAAAATCATTAGTAAAATAAGTTATTTTCAAAGCTGAAAAAAATCCTACTAACCTATCCTTGGGTTAGATGAGAGAATCTCATTTTGCATGCAGAGGAGTAAAAATTTGTCAAAAATTTTTTGCTGGTGTGACTAGCTTCTATAGGGAAACCACGGAGCTAACGTCACCTATGCTTAATCGATTTAAGATCAGCCAGAGTGGCTGCGGTAACATAAAACATAGGTAGTATCTCAGAATTACCAACAGATTTGAATGAGAACAACTTTTAACATATTCAAGCCGCTCAAATCTTTTGAATACATTTATTGAATGCTGAACTGAGTTGCGAAATAATTCAAGACCACGATTTAAGGGGTGAAAAGAAATGTGAAGGATAAAAGTAACTTATTGTCAGCATTGATTCAGTCAACAATCCCATTGTGAGAAATTCACAATTTTTTCACATATTAGGCCATACGGTTGCTATTACCGAAATAAGTATTTATAAATTATAAAAATCTACCAGTTCGATACGTTTTTACGATGCATTGTATTTACTATCATAAGCCGTAAATTGATTTGGATAGAAATGAATTCCAATTTTTATACATTTTGAGCCTGTATAAGGCAGGTTAATAAGTCTTCACCGCATTACATCTGTTATTCCCGACTTCAATTTATTCCTTATGCCAAATTTCAACGAGATCCGTTTTGCCAATAGAATGTGCCTGAATAACAAATACCTACAAAATCTTTCACATTTATATTATTAACTAGGAAGTAGAATTATTATACCTTAGTTATAATTCAAAACCAGTGGTTTCTAATTACCGATTCTCAGCTTTATGCGCAGTCATCTCTTTCATAATCAAACGACCGCAATTATGTGAACTTTTCACTCAACACTTAAGCTTACTTCTGCTACAAGTAAATTGGGCGCTTTTGCGTTATATAACATGACTTAATTAACACTTCTAAGTGTTATATTCTATTGAAGATTAATTTTATGTAATTAATCTACTATAAAGAAAATATACAGAGTTTTCTTAGCACCAATTTAACGTAATGAGCCCGTTAGAGATTATGTGTATTTAATATATTTCTTCCTTCCCAAGGATAATACCCACCGTATTATGAAAGAGTTGATCGTACTCTAAAGCTTACCATTAATAGAAGAAGATTAAGCAGGCTTAGATTACATTCTTTATTCTTTATTAGTATTAGGAAATGGGAGATTCCTTTATACTATATTAAACATTCCTTATTACATTATTCTAATTGAAATTTAAATGCCTTTGGCGTTATGTTACGTTTCCGTCTTGCCTTTTATTTATTGTGTCAATAAACTCCAAACTACCAAAGTTGTTACTTTACATAACATTTTCATAAAAACTATTGTTGATAAATCATTGCCGTTTAAAATTGGGAAAAAATTTCCGTAACTTTTATATTCACATCCTAATAATAAAATGTTTTTTATCTATTAATTGAATATTGGCACTTAGGTCACGTTAAATGCAAACATTTCTATATCGAAGAGCTTTGAAAATTTTCTGAGCAAATACTCACATTAGCTAATTGAATAAATACAACTTTGTATGGAATGAATGTTCTGTCCCTTTGTAATCAAGTGAGGTGCTGCATTGAAAGTTTCGTTTACATATAAATTACTTGCCCGCTTCTGTTTACTTTTTCAAACGTTAAACCAGAATTATTTCTAAGGTAGGTATAGTCCTTATTTATTAATTTACTATTTTATGTTACTATTTTTCAGTTGTATATACAGCTAAAGTATCAGCCGTTAATATTTTGAACTACTGCTTAAAATTAACCGTATAATATTGAGAATATCCCTACGCCTTAGTTCTAGCTATGTTTCCATCCATTATCTTTACTTTGCACCTAGTTTTATATTTGAAATATCTCTAATTCTCGAAGAAACTACTATCCAGATAACAATAGAGTCTATTGTTCAGAAACAGTTTACTGGCTAATATATAATGTATATTTAAGATAATATTAACAACAAGTAGTATTTAATAAATTTACGTAACTTTGTTATCGCAAAACACATTTTCTGTGCTGGTAGCCGCGGTAGCCTAGTAGTATGGGTAATGGACTACTGTGACGAGGTTTCGGGTTTGATCCCAGGTTTTACCATGGCACACACCAATGACG
Source organism: Eilema griseolum (assembly GCA_963662185.1). NCBI lineage: Eukaryota > Metazoa > Arthropoda > Insecta > Lepidoptera > Erebidae > Eilema > Eilema griseolum. Next base: position 7,055,562 of record OY759246.1, read on the forward strand.
TTTCGATGCTTTTCGAAGTTATGTGTGTATTTATCGCAGGTTTATAAGTGCCTGGTTAATGGCAATAGGCTCGCCACCTATTACATTGGGACCTAAACATAAACTGGCGAAATGTGGGTGCTAGCACCTCTGCCTACCCCTTCGGGGATATAGGTGTGAGTTTATGTTATGTTATAATATGAACATTTTTGCATTGGTCTATGTATAATAGTTAATTTATTCCTATCAAGTATTTACTTATTTTAAAGAAACTAATCTAACCTAAAATTATCATACAAACTGCAGTTTGAAGGTTTAGGTGTATATCTAGAATTATAGTGAAATAAGATAAAATATAAATTGTTTTTGTTCTGTGGTGATGAATAAGTTTTAAGTTTAAAATAAATTATATAAAATAAATAAGACTTTCATGTAACTTGGTAAAATATTGGCTTGCAGAGGCTTACTACACTGGGCTGTAGTTATTTAGATTATATAAATTTCGTTAGTACATGATATTCTGCTTGCGAACTATTTGGACTCATTCGATGCATAGCGATGAGCTCGGTTGCATCCAAGGCTTTCACCTCGAAGCCTCTCACTTTCTGATATATTTGGCTTATTTTGGCTATTTATCCCAGAGCCTCGTCTAAGTTGAACATTAACTCGTACCTGAAGACAGGATACCTAATAGGGCTATCAAGGAATATGGGGTCTTATGACTAACAATATAACCCACCCATATATCCGAATCTAATCTATCTATGTCGTTTCTAATCTGCGCCATCTAGTAACTAGTACAACAAACATATTATTATTACCAACGTCGGTCTAAGGACTAATTTCCTTTGTCCAAGGCTCTAAGATCGATGCGTCCACTTACTCCTTACCATATTTTATGGGGGGATTTATTTGTAAGTTAATGACGTAAATAATTTTCTGCCGCTCCCGAATGGCTGGTAGGAAATATGTAGCTAATAACGTACTCCTATATATAGTTGAGCAGATGAAATCGCGATATTGTTTTTACTAGTTTTATTAAGTGACTATTTTGTATATATATACAAAATAGTCACTTAATAAAACTGGTATTTGTGAAGAAATATGAGTTTAAAAACATAGAGTAAGTATATAGGTATGTTTTTTAAACTCACCTTTATTCATAAATAATGTGTTATTCTATAAATATAATTTTTAGTTTGTATATATACATAAAAGTATAAAATATATAAATGTATAACCAGCAAAAAATAATAGAATAGTTCTCACTCTGCAAAATCATTCAAAAAAAAGATTGCACTTTAAGACTGAATTCAGGATTGATACGGCAATAAGCGAAAAAGTCAATTAATAAAACTATTTATTTTTGTTCTCTGGCACCTCATGCCAACAGCACGTCGAATTACCAGCAACCCTGTGTATTCATAATGTTTCCATTCATACTCAAACTATTTTTTTATACCACTTAGGTGGCAGACAAGCACACGGCCCACATTAGGGGAAGTGGTTACCGTGGCCTATGGACATATGCAACACCAAGGGAGTAATACTCGCGCTGCCAACCCTGCAAGCATAGAGAGTTTCTGTGCTGTCAGTGTAAAAGGCAAAGCAGGACAAACTTTTTATTTGCCCACTGATAGCACAAAAACTCCCCAGTGAACTAAATAACGGTTATCGCATGATACTGCCTATGAAGCCTCTATGTAACAAACAATAGATATCTACACCAATATACCTTTTCATACACAGAATGAGACAAACGATATATGACCTACCTGCATGTAACTGCTAACTGATGCTCCAGAATACATCGTAACATTTTGAGTTCATAGTCAGTGTTACGATACATACTGGCAGCACGTTTATTTTTATTACATTTTCAAGTCCGCAGTATCAAGTACTTTATGTTCAATACTTATTTTATTGACGACGATCTCAAAGGTTTTTTTATTTCATGTCTTGTCAAAATTGATAATGTTGACCGTTCATGAATACCAAATTTTATTTTTCTTGTTAACTTATGAATGGAATTTTGAAGCAGTTTGTAAACTAACTTTTCTGTAGATTTAAATCGTATGGTCACCGTCACTCCACGTATAGACTGCCTATTTATGGTAGCGATGTATAGTAGCCCCCAATACTTGGGATATCCTTTCGTACTTTATATTCTTGGGGCGCTCCTTGCCTTGACGGCAGACCATATATATGGTTTTCAATTCAATTCAATTCAATTCATTTATTTCTCAACAAACATAATTCGTGTAGAAATTATAACAATTTAAATACATAGCAATCAATAAAAATGTCAAAAATTTCGATAATAATAATACATGCAAATCAATAAAAATGTAAAATGTCAACCGTTCTTATGTCATGTTAAAATAGATCAACAAAATAATAAAATAATATAATAATCAATTCCAAGTTATGTGATATTATCATTCAAAACCCAATAAAAAATAAAAAAATAAAAATTGCAAAATCAACAACAATGTCAATAGTATTATTAGATAAAAAGTAAATTGAAGTAGGTTTACAAAAAAGTGAAATTTCAATGGTTATGTCACGTTAAAATTCATTAATAAAATACTAAATAAATTAAAATTATCAATTCAATAATCAATTCAAAATTATGTATCATTATGATTCAAAAACTCATCAATGTCATAATAGCATTTTTCTAATAAATACTTTCTTAGCTTTGGCTTAAAAATATTGACACTGGTAATAGTTTTCAGTTCAGTGGGGAGTCTATTAAAGACCTTCACAGCCTGTACCCCTGAACTATGCTTTACAACATTGAGCTTTGGCACAATTACACTGTTTAAGTCTTTTCTGCGACTTTTTAGTCTTAAATCTCTTTCACTATTTGTTTCATATTTGTGTAAATTTTTCATTAGGTTCGTCATCAGCACTAAAATATATAAGCATGGCACTGTCAGAATTTTCAGTTTAATGAAATGAGGTTTACATGATTCAGTCTGACTAATGCGTACAATGGTTCGTATAGCTCTTTTTTGCACAACAAAAGCTGAGTCGATATTATATTCATAGCTATTTCCCCAGAACAATATGCTGTATCTAAGTTTTGATTCAACTAGGGCAAAATACAGTTTTTAATTGTTCGATTGTTAACTCATCTCTTAAACTCCTTATGGCATAGCAAGCAGAGCTCAAGGAGTTAACTATAGCCAATAACTCCTCTTTCCAATTTAGCATGGTATCAAGTTGAACACCCAGGATATCTCAGGACATAATCTGACAGGCATAACCGTAGCGGTAGAGCATTCAACTGTTATGCATGGGGTGCGGGTTCGTTTCCCTCTCAGTGCAAATATTTGTATGCATGAATATGTATATTTGCATTAGTCTGGGTGTTTCTATGTATGATATATATGTATTTACAAAAAAGTATCTAAGTATGTTTATTCGCATTCTAGATCTCATAACACAAGCTAGTTAAGCTATGCTTACCATGTCTCTAGAATGTCGTGGAATATTTATTTATTATTATTATTTATTATCATTATTAATTTTGATTATGTGCTGTTCATTGGGGTTACTATACTTCAAAAAATGCAATAATACTCTGCCACTGAGCTTAACATTGTGGTATAATAGATCGTGTTTCACTAGTGTATATAAACGTAGACTCTAGTTCATTACATATGCTCACATTGGATATGCACACAGCTATGGAATTAATTCAGAACCCACATTATACTGAATACGAAGTGTCTGGAGCCTCACATATGAGAAGTGAATTTGATAACTAGATAAGCATCTAGACAATCTGCTATATTGTACCCACATTCGTCACTATCATGTGGTTTTTACAGTACAGAAACCTGAAAATGTAAAAATCTGACCCGTATTTGATCAAGCTTTGACGGGCATTCGAGTGGAAATTCTGCCAGTCTCCGCATAATTGAACGTTTCATACACTTGCTTTGGTAGAATATTTGAATCAGAACGTTTTTCCAGTACCATTTTAGTGTGTTGTATGTATTGTATGTATACATAACAATGTATACCTACAACATTGCGACAGAAATATAAGTAGATAGGAATCACTAAACTAGATTATGGATACTATTAAATGACAGTACTTTCGGTATTTTGAACATTTTTTTTTTTTTTACGTGCGCAAAATCCCCTCGGATACCTCCCCACCGGAGCCGGTGGAGGAGGTTATGTCGGACTCGAACCGACTAAAACGCACGCCGCCTGTGGGTCGTTTTGGTTGCCGAAGGTGAGGTTGACAGGCATATCTCTCGCACCCCGGCCGACCCAGGGCCATCTCTCACGATCTGGCCCTCTTCTCGGGTGTGGGGACTACAGAGTCCCCAACTCGTCCCCGGAAACGGGGAGGCGCGCCACGCGCGCCGCCGCCGCGGCCTGCTTCTGCCAGGGTGACAGGCGGCTTCACCTGTCACCCCCAGGCCGGCGCTCATGGGGGGCGGAGGTCGTTCATCGACCTCCGACGCCCGAGTTGCCTTCGTACGCGGGCAGCTTGTCTTGCGATCCTTCGTCGCTCCCGCTGCCGCTCCCGCCCCGCCTCCTCCTTCACGAGCATTACTTGCTCGCAGAAGGAGGCGCCGGCCGCCCACGCATCCGCGCAGCGAACCATCGCCGCGAGCAAGGTGGAGAGCGTGAGAACCCTCACTCCCAGGGCCGCCACAAGCTCCCGCCTCGGCGTCTCCCACGCCGGACACTCGGTGAGCGTGTGCGGACCTGAGTCCTCGCTCGCGTCGCAGTGATGGCACTCGGACGTTGGCTCTTTCTGCATCCGACGCAGATACTTTCCGAAGCATCCGTGCTCGGTGATCATCTGCGTCAGACGGTACGAGAGGCTGCCGTGTGGCCTCTCTAGCCACTCCCCCATGATGGGTCTTACCGCCGTTACTACGGCATGCCCTGCGCCTGGTCGCCCAAGTCGTATCTCCCATTCCGCCACCATTTCCCTGTGGAGCCGGGATCTCACGGCCCGAATTTCTTCGGGCTCGGGATCGTGACCCCTCTCCCGCGCCGCCTTTCGGAACCGGTATAGCGCCGAAAGGCATCTCGCTTCCAGGATCCATGGTGGCGATCCGGCGAGGAGACTCGCCGCGTTGAATGATATCGTGCGGTACCCCCTTATGATGCGGGTATTTTGAACATTCGGTCAAACAAACATTCGTTATTTTGAACATCGGTCTTTCGTACATCAGTATTATGAAATTCGATAATTTGATAACATAACATAACATAAACTCACGCCTATATTCCCGAAGGGGTAGGCAGAGGTGCTAGCATCCACATTTCGCTAGTTTATGTTAGGTGGCGAGCCTATTGCCATTAACCGGGCACATATAAACCTGCGATAAATACACACATATAATTTGATATGTATCCATAAAAACTAATTTTCTTCATCTTTGGTTACACGCCGTACCATCACAGCGTGAACAAATACAAATTCAAAATTATTCAGTTGAAACAAACCAAAATTGTAAAAACACTTCGAAATTAAGATATTTTGAATAATGAAACTAGGATTCTCTTCTATTTCACAAAGCGTTTAAGTCATGCAAAGATGTAACAATTTCCGCTCGAAAATTAAGTTCTAAATCGAGTAGGTGTGTGCCATAAATCTCAATCTAGCAATGTTTAGGTTCATATTTATTGAAATAAAATTGGATTGAATGCGTTTATGTTTATTGATGACTTCAGTATTAACAACTGTCCAACCTTCTTTAATATTGAATCAAATTTTGAAGCATTTAGTATGCTAACTATTAAAAGCGATTAAAATAAAATAAAAACTTGAATCGGTTCAGACGAGATTTCCCTTACAGGGAACAGCGAAGATTCTGTAGCTTAGTGGTCAAAGCGTTCCCCCTGTAATGGAAAGGTCGCAGGTTCAAATCTTGCCTGAAACGATTCAATTTTTCTATACCTCGATCGATTTGAATACTAAATGCTTTGAAACTTCTTTTAATAGTTTTCCAGTGTATCTTCCCGTTAAGGGACTTAACAATATTGTACCAAAGGAAGTTCAAACTACTACGTGAATTGGTTTGTGTAGATTGCGTTATATTTTCATTTAAATATTGGTTTCTAATTATCGTATTCGCTGCGTGCCCACACAAATGGCATCATTCCAATTTAGTCATAACAAAGTTCACAATTAAAGCGATGTATCAAATACTTTTAGGAAATAATTATCAATCAATCCATCAATTAGGCTATTGCAGTCCAGTACTGGACATAGGCCTCTCTCAATGTGCATAATTGGTTCCGATCCTCCGCCTTCAAAATAGCCAATAGCTTTAAACGCTACAGTTTATCAACCCATGCTCACCAAATCGTCCATAGATTACTATAGTTAACACTAACATTTTATCAATGAATTTATCTCCTAACAGTAACTTATTACCTTTTATGGAGCTCGACGAAGTCAATAAAATAAAACTCGCCTTCATTCCAATATTTATTCGAAGTGAAAGAAAGGGATAGGGCCGGCTAAAGATTTATCTTCATTTTGCACTGTTTTTTAACGGCTTTGGTCCTTTAGAATTGGGGCCCACAACTCACCAAGTCAATTATTAATTGTCGGATTTCTCGCCTTTCTCGTAATGTAGCTGTTATGTATGTTTACGGAAAATCCTTTAACGCTGAAATACTTCTGTTGGCATTTTTATTATGTGATATTCCCGTCAGCGGAGCGGCTACTATTTGAATAGAGTAATGTTACGAATTGGTGGGATCTATATTTGGTACTAGGGTTGAACTGTTATCATGAGATTTAACATTACAAAAATACACTTCAATTTTATCAATCTGTAGTTTTTAAGAAATTATAACTGTCACGACGCCGATGGCAAATTTTTTTTATACTACTTAGGTGGCAGACAAGCACATGGTCTACCTGATATGAAGTGGTTATCGTAGCCTATGGACGTGTGCATCACCAGGGGCGTCACACTCACGCTGCCGGACCTGAAGAAACCTTCTAATGCCCCTATTGGTTACGCTTCTTCAACATTTTATTAATTTTAGACCCAATATAAATTAATATATAATGTAAATTAATTTTAAATTAATATTAATTAATAATTTTATTGATCGCGGAAATTGGCCGCCACATCCACAACCAAAGCGGTGACTTCCTATCTGGCTCGTTCCTGGGGCAAAGGTTGGCTATTGCGATTCAGCGGCCAGCATCATGGTACCTTGGCACCTTTGCGCCGGGAACGATGCGGAGTGGGTTGTTTGACGCGACATAATCGCGAATTTGTTTTGTGTATTTATGTTTTAATTATTTTGTATGTATTAAATAAATTAACAATATATAATTAATTATTTTGTATGTTTGAAATAATTTATTATAAATTTTGCTGAATAAAATATTCTTAATATCTTTTTAAACAAGTAATAATTAATAATGATTTATAATTAATATAAATTAATAATGAATAATAATTTATAATTAATATAAATTAATTACTAATTAATTTAGGGCCCAAGCTAACCAAACTAAAAATTAGTGTTATATAGTTAGATATATAGATATTTAGTTTGTCTCTAGTTAAGTGCACGTAAGCTTATTTCTTTTCCTTTTCCCACCTTTTTTCATATTTATGTAAAGTTGTTTAGATTTAAGTCTCTATTATATTATTTCTATAAGTTTCTCTTTGTCATTCTTTGTATGCGGTGTTTACCTTTAAGTTATGTTTGCATTGTAATAAGTTAGTTATAATTACTGTTATGTATGCCTTAATGTAAAACATTGTTAGTAGACCTAATAAATAAATAAATAAATAACCCAAAACAAGCGGCAATTTGGTGGTCAGCGTACATTCTACCATTATGTACACATGGTGATTAAAAGACGAAATTATGGCGCAAGCTTTCCTCTGAAAGCTGGAGGACTAGCGACATGATGATGATGGTATTAATTTGTTTTATAATGTTTGTTCAATTCAAATTAAAAACAAAGTGCCAATACTCATTATATCAATTATGTTCTTTTAAATATTCTTAACAAAAAGTCCTGACATAACAGGATATTTTAACAGACTTTTTAATTCGGCGTTTTTCCCTATCATACCCCTCATTAGATGGGCTTTACGGATGTTTTATGAAATATTTACTAAAACAATATTTGTTTAAACGACGACCTCCGTGGCGTAGCGGTAGAACATTCGACTGCTATGCAGGGGGCGCGGGTTCGATTCCCGCTCAGTGCAAATATTTGTATGCATGAATATGTATATTTGCATTGGTCTGGGTGTTTCTATGTATAATATGTATGTATTTACAAAAAAAAAAAAAGTATCTAAGTATGTTTATCCGCATTCTAGATCCCATAACACAAGCTAGTTAAGCTATGCTTACCATGGGTCTAGATAGCGTTGTGTAGAATGTCGTGTAATATTTATTTATTTATTTATTTATTAAAGAACGGGCCAAGGGCGAATCAGTTTCTCGCACAGTGGATTCCATACAAAACTGGTTAAAGGAAGATACGAAAATTGCTGCTGAAAAACGAAAAATAACTCGCATAGTAACCAAATTGAATTTTTCCTTTTGTGATACGGAACCTTAAAAATAGTAGGTAACATTAAATAATTCTATTTTAATAAAAAAAATATATTTAAATATTTAATAATTTGAATGAAAGGTCACTTAAGTTCAACTTTCATTTTGACAATAATATGACATAACCAATATTGTGCGGAATATACGAGCAAGAGCCAAGCGGTTCGGAGACTCTTTTGCCGCACCACTAAGACCTGGAATTCATTACCAGCACACGTGTTTCCTTCTTTCTACAGTCCCGGTTCCTTTAAGCGGTGCGTGAAAAAACATCTGTAGTGTTAAGCCTGCTAAGCTGAGTGCCACCATCAAGAGCCAAGCGGTTCGGAGACTCTTTTGCAACACCACTAAGACCTGGAATTCATTACCAGCACACGTGTTTCCTTCTTTCTACAGTCCCGGGTCCTTTAAGCGGTGCGTGAAAAAACATCTGTAGTGTCAAGCCTGCCAAGCTGAGTGCCACCATTGTAACATCGACGACCTCCGTGGCGTAGCGGTAGAGCATTCGACTGCTATGCAGGGGGTGCGGGTTCGATTCCCGCTCAGTGCAAATATTTGTATGCATGAATATGTATATTTGCATTGGTCTGGGTGTTTCTATGTATAATATGTATGTATTTACAAAAAAAAAGTATCTAAGTATGTTTATCCGCATTCTAGATTCCATAACACAAGCTAGTTAAGCTATGCTTACCATGGGTCTAGATAGCGTTGTGTAGAATGTCGTGGAATATTTATTTATTTATTTATTACGTAGTGTTTGTAATGGTGACCCTCTTTCCTGAGACTTTGCCTTTAGCTTACCATCAGGGGAGGGGAAGTCAAGTTGGCCTATCCCAAATAAAATCAGCTTCATAAATTTCACTTCGCCACTAAAATAAGTAACGAGACATTTCTAATTATGTACATGACTTTCTAAAAGTCAAAGATGTTTGACCGAGGATCAAACTTAAATCACCGCGAGACGCGCATGGATAATGTCTCTTGCCATTTTTTATTCTTTGTTGCGCGATATTGTCACCAATTGGAAACCAATTTATATTTTTTATTGAATGAGCTGTACCTCGAGGGTGGCTTCAATTCAATTTGAAAAATCTTTCACCGATAGAAGTAGAAAAATTTCTATCAACCTATGCTGCAAAATCATATTTTTATCAAAAACAAGAACACTGAAAAAATTTTGGTTTACAGAAGAAAATTATTGTATTTAAGTTTATACAAATTGGTTTATTAGGTAAGAAATACAGCTGACATTAGGTACGCCACGTGGAAAGTCTTAAATTAAATTACCATAATTACATAGGTTACTTTTACAAGCTAATTAGATTACTTAATCTTTTTGGATAAACATAAAGAACATAAAATATCAAAATTTAATCCAAGTGAGTATTAATCAGCCAAAGATAGCACATCCATTATGTAATTAGGATTGTAGTGTAAGACAATTTCAACATTATTTTTACGATTTGTTTTCTTATAGAAAGAGGAAAATGTTTGGTCAACGACGTTTGGTTGGAGAAGTGGGGCATGGGGTGGAACAAAGGTTTGCACTCTTTATCAGGGTGATCTAAATCACTTCCACTACAGCAAATACGTAAAACATTAGCCAGAAGCAGTGGCTCGCCAGAAGCAGCGGCTCCTCGGAAGAAACGAAGCGTTGCTAAGGTTGCCCAGGATTTACCACAAGGAGATATTCGTGTCCAGGACTTTAGTTAAAAACGGCCTAGTGCCTACCCATCCTGAAACTAATATGTAAAAACGGAATGGGGTAAAAACATAAGTACTTTCTTTTTATAAAGTTAGATAGGATAATTGATCATTGCTACAACAGATTTTAAGAACATTTTACTTTTTCTGGATGAAATAGATCCAACAGTTATTATGCCACAATCTTTTGGGTGAGCCACTATTTGTAATGCATGCAGAGGTATTCCTCGATACCTAGAGTACCCTTAGAAAATGCGAGCGTAATTGGAAATTCCGCTCGCAATTTCCATCTTAAAATTCTACCCGCATTTTTATCAATTTTTTGACGCGTTTTGATGTATAAATTTTCATAAATATTTTACAAAATTTGAAGTTTCGTCAATTGAGATATTGACGAAACTTCAAATTTTGTAAATTTTTATTTTCTTGGAAAGTTATATTGATTTTGGCATCAAATTTGTAAAACTTAAGTTTTGTGTTTGTTAATAGTTTAACTAGAATAACTAGTATCGGTCGCCATTTTTAAAAATAATAGTTTACTATTATATTTGTACACCAGAAAATCATACATGTCATCCCACATAAACATAATTGGTAACTAAATAATATTAATAATTATCATTGCATGAAAGTGACGTTAACGAAAATAATTAATTAACTATCTTAACTTAGTCTAACGTTGTGGGGTTTTTACGGATCATGAGTACTCTTAAACTAGGAAACGAGCTAATCAACTAATTTGTATGTTTAATATACAGAAATTTAATATAATACTGGGGATTAAAAGATTTTAGATAACCTACTAAAGTTTCTAAGATAGAAGGGAACTTTACCATGTTGTATATCACCAGTCACTTTTTTTTTTTTTTTTTTTTTACGTGCGCAAAATCCCCACGGATACCTCCCCACCGGAGCCGGTCGAGGAGGTTATGTCGGACTCGAACCGACTAAAACGCACGCCGCCTGTTGGTCGTTTTGGTTGCCGAAGGTGAGGTTGACAGGCATATCCCTCGCACCCCGGCCGACCCAGGGCCATCTCTCACGATCTGGCCCTCTTCTCGGGTGTGGGGACTACAGAGTCCCCAACTCGACCCCGGAAACGGGGAGGCGCGCCACGCGCGCCACCGCCGCGGCCTGCTTCTGCCAGGGTGACAGGCGGCTTCACCTGTCACCCCCAGGCCGGCGCTCATGGGGGGCGGAGGTCGTTCATCGACCTCCGACGCCCGAGTTGCCTTCGTACGCGGGCAGCTTGTCTAGCGATCCTTCGTCGCTCCCGCTGCCGCTCCCGCCCCGCCTCATCCTTCACGAGCATTACTTGCTCGCAGAAGGAGGCGCCGGCCGCCCACGCATCCGCGCAGCGAACCATCGCCGCGAGCAAGGTGGAGAGCGTGAGAACCCTCACTCCCAGGGCCGCCACAAGCTCCCGCCTCGGCGTCTCCCACGCCGGACACTCGGTGAGCGTGTGCGGACCTGAGTCCTCGCTCGCGTCGCAGTGATGGCACTCGGACGTTGGCTCTTTGTGCATCCGACGCAGATACTTTCCGAAGCATCCGTGCTCGGTGATCATCTGCGTCAGACGGTACGAGAGGCTGCCGTGTGGCCTCTCTAGCCACTCCCCCATGATGGGTCTTACCGCCGTTACTACGGCGTGCCCTGCGCCTGGTTGCCCAAGTCGTATCTCCCATTCCGCCACCATTTCCCTGTGGAGCCGGGATCTCACGGCCCGAATTTCTTCGGGCTCGGGATCGTGACCCCGCTCCCGCGCCGCCCTTCGGAACCGGTATAGCGCCGAAAGGCATCTCGCTTCCAGGATCCATGGTGGCGATCCGGCGAGGAGACTCGCCGCGTTGAATGATATCGTGCGGTACCCCCTTATGATGCGGCACGCCAACTTCCGCTGCGGACGCTGCAGCAGGAGCATGTGCCGATCACTCAGGGTGTCCGCCCACACGGGACACCCGTACAGGGCCATGGACCGCACGACACCCGCGTAGAGTCTCCTGCAGGAGTCCTCCGGGCCCCTCAGGTTGGGCAGTAGCCGCGCCAGAGCGTTGGCTGTGCCCGCCAATTTGGGGCCCAGACTTCGGAAGTGCTTCCCGAAGTCACACCGGCCGTCGAGCACGAGCCCCAGATATTTCATCTGGGGCTTGATGCCGATGAGAGTGCCTCCCACTGTGAGACTGGAACCAGGTGGTGGCGTGCGCCGAGGTCCATGAAAGAACATGGCCTCGGATTTATGCAAAGCCACCTCAAGGCCCAGCCGCCGGATCCGTTCCACGACTTGAGCAACCGCGGTCGTGGCCCTCAGGATCGCTTCGCGGTGTGTAGCCCCGCTCGCCGTCACTAGCGTGTCGTCCGCATAGCACGTGACGGCGGCGCCGTCCGCAAGCTCACCGCGAAGCACCCAGTCGTATCCTATGTTCCACAGTAGCGGCCCGAGAACCGATCCCTGTGGAACACCGCACGACATCTCACGCCGACCGACGCCGGTCGCACTTGGGTAGATGACGGCTCTCTCCGTCAGGTACGCCCCGACTATGCGGCGGAGGTAGAGAGGCACACCGTGGTACACGAGTGCCTCCCTGATGCAACTCCAGGGCAAGGTGTTGAACGCGTTGGAGATGTCCAAGGACACCGCCAACGTCACCTCACCCCGGGCAACTGCCTCCTCCGCCAAAGTCCTCACGCGCATGATGGCATCCACGGTGGACCGCCACCGGCGGAAGCCATATTGGGCATCCGCCAGGTCCGGCCCCCTACCAGAGAGGTGCTCGACGAGGCGCTTCGCAATAACTCTTTCAAAGAGCTTGCCCACCTCGTCGAGCAACACAATGGGCCGGTAGCCGGACGGTTCGTCCGCCGGGCGACCCTCCTTTCGGATGAGGACCAGTTTCCCCGTCTTCCACATCCGCGCAGGAACCCTCTCAGTCGGGGTTCGAGACCGTCTTCTCCCAGAGCTAGGACCCACGCGCGGCCTGGAATGCCGTCGGGTCCCGGGGCGGTGCTCTTCTTGGCTCTAAGCCTTCGCACCGTCAACTCCAGTTCTACCCAAGTGACCTCGGGGACTTCGTCGTCAACTACCACACCGGGCGCCACAGGCGACCGAGGTGGCGGAGTCATCTGCGGCGGAACGTGTTCCGCTCGCGCCGGGAACAGGGACTCGACCACTCCACCGAGCAGAGCTGGCTGGAGAACCCGGGTCAACGGCGGGGCCCGGGGGCGCAGCTTTCCTCTTACCATAAGGTAAGGCCGCCCCCATGGGTCCCGCTCCAGCGTCTCCATGAGCTCCTTATAAGCCGCGGCTTTCGCCCGCTTAATCTCATATCACCAGTCACTGATATTTCTATTGAATTGCCAAAAGCAAGTTGCATTAAATAAATAATAATAAAATAAAATAAATAAAATCATTCATTTCAGGCATTGCCCATAAAAATGTTAGTAACAAAAAAGCTTATAACCTACGAGTATGTTAGTAAAACTGTAATTGATTATTCACATAAACAGTCAGTCATATACATGGACGTAACTAATGTGTGTGTCTTTGGCAAGGTGCTGCATAATAGCACTGTCCACGTGAAGCCTTGCCGCAACACACTGCAGGAGGCTGTTGGAGCTGCTCCGCACACCATCTAACAGTGATGCAATGCAGTTTCTTAGGATGACTGCAAAGCTATCAATACCAGCCTCTGCGAACATCCCAGAAGCGCTACAGTGGCGGCGCAGCCCCATCAGCATCCTAAAGGCATTGCTGTATAGAGTGCGCAGGACCCTGTATGCACCCTGGTTGTGGCTCGTCCACAGACTGCACGTGTACAGTGAATTACAATAGGATTAAATAAGTGTAATTTTAACCTGTGCTGTACATCGTGCGAATCTGCGAGCAAGCATATTGGCCCTAACGCACAGGGTCCTACGCTCCCGTACTATGGCCATATCATCCTTGAGCGACTCGATCACCCAGTGCCCCAGGTGGTTAAAAACTTTGAACCTGATTCAGCAGAGTGCCATTCAGCCTAACTGAGGTATTATATGAGGTATTATACCTGAGACCATGGGTAACCGCATATCGCTCACAGATGCCAATTAGCCTGGTCAGAGCACTGACCGAGGCTAAATAATAAGGAGATTAAATAACTACACTAGAGATTGGAAATCCTACTTGAGAATCAGACGGATAATCGAATTACTTCAAGCTTCGCCTATCATTGGATATGTACATGCACAAGTATATTGCCAAGCGCCTCGGCCATTTGTCACTGCCTGGTTTCAGACTACCAATTTTGAACGCCAATAATTTAACCTTCTACCCTATTGTGACGTATTATAGACGAGGCGCCAGAGTAACATACGGGTTTTTGTTTAAGTAAGTAATATCCATCAAAGCTGTATTTTTTTATATATACAAATACATGTCTTAAGCGTAATAAAAGTTATAATATTCGATATTTCATGACCAAAATCCGACTTCAAATATGTTATTGGGTTGATAATAACTTTTAAACTATCATATTAGCGGGATAATCGCGGTAGCCTAGTGATATGGGTAATGGACTGTTGATACGAGGTCTCGGGATTGAGCCCAGGTTTTACCATGGCACACACCAATGACTTTTCGATGCTTTTCGAAGTTATGTGTGTATTTATCACAGGTTTATGAGTGCCTGGTTAATGGTAATAGGCTCGCCACCTATTACATTGGGACCTAAACATAAACTGGCGAAATATGGGTGCTAGCACCTCTGCCTACCCCTGATAATCTTTTTATATAACCCCTATGGGTTATATAAAAAGATTATCATGCCAGTTAAATTGAAGTGTACTGTATAAAAAAAAACGAGAAACATCTCATTTGTCACCCTGAACCCCAAACCTGACCCTCCAGTGAATAGTACTTACAACACAATTTTCCGTCATTTGTTTACCCCTGATTGAAGCGAGAGACATCATCTACTTTTAATCTACTTTTAACCGCTTTTCCCGTAATATTACCTTGGTCCTGCAAGTGCCTTACCCACTAACTCAATTTCTCCAGCTATTACTCACGAGAACAGATTATTCGCTCCATTTTATACTAAGCTAATGGAGCTTAGTATAAAATGCCTAACTATATTTAGTTTTTTTATTCTCAAATAAAGGATATTTTTATAAAAAAACATACCTTCTAAAAATATGCATTAACCATTGAGCCGAAATTTGGCAATAATTGTTTCAAAAACTTGTTGAAGATGATGAGGGAAAATATTGTTTTATTTAGGAAGATTATATCTCGTCAGTATTTAAGGTCTATTTTTATTTGGTTATCGATATTTCAATTGAATGAAAATATTCTACAGAAAGAAATATAACCATTAATTTTTTAATGCATTATTAAAGTTTTAGTTGATTGAGTAAAAATATAAATTATATAAATCCATACTAAACTGTTTAACATATAAAGATAACTTTAAAATATCACCAAATTTGCTAAAAAAAATTTACATAAGTTTCGACAAAATTACTATTCTAAAGTGCCCCAGCAGAGGTTTTATATCCTTTGCTGAGAAAGCGCCGTCATACATAGTATTACATCATAAAATGTGCGAGGGAAAAATAGCTAGGCGTTATGTTCCCACGAGCAATTTATTTGTCGTTTAGTAAGTGATGACTCTTGCTTTATACGAGTACATACTCCGAAAACGGTGATTTGTCGAAGCGACGCGATGCTATAAATGTATATTTTGTAAATCTAAAACACAGTTTACGGCTACGTATCTACTATTTTTATATTATTCTAGCTGTTGCCCGCGGTTTCGAATGCATGGATGTCTGTTATCGTTACAAAACATAGCTTATGTCCTTTCTTAAGGTCTAATCAATCCCTTTAACAAATTTGATCAAAATTGGTTCAGCGGTTTAGGAGTGAAAGCGTAGCATAGTAACAGACAGAGTTACTGTCACATTTATAATATTAGTATGAATTACTATAATATAATTGTAAATTCATTGTGTCCGTATAATGTAGGTATTAAAAAAGGTTATGTTAAATTATTATTATCAATAACTTTTGGGAATGATTGACTATTTGTTTGCGGTGAATGCAAAAATTACAGCACGATTCATGATGCGTTTTTTATTAAAAAGGTGTTGGTTAGTTTACAATTCTCTATAATTTGATGACAGAAATATGTGAATACATTCAAAATATATCACCATTGGCACGCCGGTGCCGCTCCCGTTCAGTTATCGTCTGGCCATTTTTACCTCACAAGAATATAAGACCAAGCGTTAAACAGAAAATCAATAAACTTTCATGTAATTCAATTATTTTTTTCTATAACTCGATGTTCGTTTTCTCGATCTAGCTGCGTCTTTAACTTCGTCAGAAACATACCAATTACCCGTCAAATCATTTACTACAGCATTTAGCAACCGCTTTGTATCAGTTTAGTCTAAGTTATTTACTAGCCAAGTCATTTCCGACTAATATTATAAACTCTCCCGGCATCTATATCACTTCGCCGTATCGGGACGACATTCCTGAAGTTTATACACGAAGTTAATATCGTTAAGAGAGTCTTGGATGTACAATACAGTCAGCATCGGATCGATCTTGACGAACAAGTACTCAAAATGATCTTTATGCCTTCCATTCTTCTTGACTGATTACTCTGAGAGTTGGTACACACCTTCAGTTCAGAAAATCCTATAATTTATTAAGATTATTTTGAGACTTAAGATGTTTCTGATGCTGACTGTACATGTTGTATATCAGATCTAGTAACTTTTATGTTACTAAATCTTTGCTCATCACCTCAGTATCTTCATTTCAATGATGTCGAGCTTTAATAGTGTAAAACTCGCCGATATTTACAATGTTTATTATTTTCGCTGTGTAACCGATATTTCGGCGCTGTTAAAAGCATAATCACGGTGTGCTGTGGACCACCGAACTAGTTGTTATTGGGCAGACCATATCGGCGTTTTCGCACTGTACTCGATCACGTTCACAAAACAAGTACAGTGCGAAAACGCGGACAGTGGTAGTGGTGATGCGCGTAACAAAAGAGTGCAGAAGAGGGTAGACCGATATGATCTGCCCAATAACAACTAGTTCGACGATCGTCAGTAAACCATGATCATGGCGCTTATAACAGCGCCGAAATATCGGTTACTCAGCGAAAATAATAAACATGGTAAATATCTCGGTGAGTTTCACACTATTAATGTGAATGACCATGTCAATATCAAATCATACGACGTAGGGCTTGTTGTGTCTTTTAGCAGGATATGAAAAAACATCTGTCGACACAATCAATGTACAAGCTGACATCATTATTTTACAATCTTCGATACTTTGGGATAATCATCCTGTCTTTTGAACTCCACTTTTGCTTCTTATCAATCAACGAGGTAAAGTCAATTGGCTGCCTGTTTATTAAAAAAAAACAACACGATCTCCATGTGAACCATAAAGGTTAATGTATTGATATTCAATGCCAATAAATTAACCTTTAAGGTTCAATAGTATTCCTGAATGGCAATCACAACATAACAGTGCAAATTATAAATATAATATGCCAGACAAATTAGAGAACAGATTGAAAGTAGCCGTGTGGTTGCGTGGTGGTGGCGGTAAAGTACAATTTGGGCAACTCCATCTCTTCCTATACGGTGTCGTAAGGGATAGGGCTGTTTAACATCAGACAAATATACAGCCCAGACTCAGCTACAGATGCACGGCTTGAGTCAACAATGGTGCCCGGAACACGGTAATAGGCTCACCCCCTATTACGTGGGACCGAATACAATGATTGATGAATGTGGTTGTTAATTCACCTCTGTCTAACCCTCTAGCCAAGATTCCACAACGTTTTCGTTATCACTTTAGTTGAATGGAAAATTCGTACTTCCACATTTCCCATTCAACATCAGAGTCAGTAATGTGTTTTTACGTAGTTATAAATAGCTACTGCTATAAAAAAAACAAGATAATAGTACACAATAGCCTTCTCATCGATAAATATTCTGCAAACGAGCTCTTATAGCTTTGTTATTTTATTTTTCATCGCCTTCGTTATGAAGAATGAAGATTGAGTGGTAATTGCCCGCGGCTTACAAAACCGTTAGAAAGCAGATAAACAATATCAAGGGTCAATCTCGGGCGTACTTATTGTTATAAAAAAACAATTTATGTACACAAAATGTATCCTTGATATTGTTAAGGAACATTTACATTTTAACTTTTTTTATTACCTGCGAGAAATCTCCTCGACTACCCCACGCCGGAGACGGTAGGAGAGGTTATGTCAAACTCGACCCAACTAAAACTCACATCACCTGTGGGTCGTTTTTGGTTCCCGAAGGTGAGGTGGATAGGCATATCGTACCCCAGCCGACCCAGGGTCATCTTTCTTGATCTGGCCTTCTTCAGGTGTAGGGAATTAGAATTTTAACTTAGAAATCATGATCATAATACTACTATGGGTAAGTATATGTATATTGTATTGCACTATGGGTAAGTATTTTAACTACTCAATTATGTTTTGGAGTACTGTTCCTAATATCAGTCTCAGAATCACGTAAGGGATGAAGTGATGTTATAATAACATTAAAGTTTCGAGGAGAAGACGTATAAACTTTAATCTTTGAGGTAAGTGCTGTTATATTAGATTTCCATTTCATTGTTACAATACTGAATAATTAATTGTTAGTTAATTTGATTTAGAATAGTTATTTTGCTTACTAATCTTTTTCTTCCTCTTAGCGTTAATCCTAATAGCATCCGAAGGTTTCACCTCGAAGTCTGGGGTCCGCTTTGCCAGTCCAACTAGACTTCGATATTTTTCTGTGAAGTGACTGCTGAACTCTACAACCCGAAGGCGATACCGAAGCATTGCAGTTAGACCAGTTGTCAAACTTTACTACCCGTAACGACTGCTATAGATGTCAGATGGCAACCGGGACCAACGGCTTAACGTGCTCTCGGAGGCACAAATATTTGTATGCATGTATATTCATGCATACAAATATTTGCACAGGGCGGGGATTGAGCTCGCGCCACCTGCGCAGCGGCCGCATTCACTACCGCCAAACCACCGAGACTGTCAATTTTGCTTACTAATATTCTCTCCATAAAAGTAAATTGGGTGCTCCACATTTTAGAGGTTTTTTTTTGTTTAGGCTGGGAAAAGTACTTATGTACCTCATCGAGGTACCACGCAGTCGTGCGGTTATGTAGAAGTCTGAACAAACTAAAACAACTTGCAAGTGTCATAGGTACACCATGATTTATCGATTGAGCCATCAGTAATACTAGGCATTTTTCGATAGATCTTTCAAGTGATCGCCCGCAAGGTTACGCGCCTCCCATTTCTGGGTACGAGCTGGGGACTCTGTGGTCCACACACTCGAGGAGAGGGCCAGATCGAAAGAGATGGCCCTGGGTCAGCCGGGGTATGAGGGATACGCTAGTTAACCTGACCTTCGGCAACCAAAAACGACCCACAGGTTTGTGCGTTTTAGTCGGTTCGAGTCCGACATAACCTCTTCCACCGGCTCCGGTAGTGGGGTACACAAGGTCATCTGATTGTCCACTGTCCAGGTACAATAGAACATCACCCCTTCATAGGAGGTTCTATTGCGGTTGGAGGCAGTAAATAATTCGTAGCATATATTTTCCTCGATGCCTGTATCGGCTTTTTATCGTGAAATATTCAATAATAGCATCGCGTTCGGATACGTTACCTGGTAAACATTACAAATCTCACTTCCTATTAAATGGCATGACAAAATATAGCTGGTGAAATGCGTAAGTACTTATAAAGCTTCACACGCCTTGGGGTATATGTGACGCCAGAAATTTGCGAAAATCGTTTATCTAATCTATACGAGTCAGACTGATATTGAATAAATTCGTTTGGAATTTCCCAATATGACAGCCAGACTTTGTTTAACATACGTTATGTTATTAAGCGTGGTGACTACTGCCCTTACAAGACAAGTGGTAATACGTTTGCAGAATAGAATTGAATAGATTTATCAATGAATGGGATTGATGATTGGTATAAGTTGACGACTGTTATAAACGATAAAATACATGTCAATCTAATAAATCCATCATTTTTCTACAATACATTGGTCAACGAATTGCCATTTGTCTAATATGACATATATTATATCTCACATGACAAATTATTTCGACAGCTAATTTGAAGTATTTTTCATAAGACAAACAATTCTTGTCCATAAAAAAACGCTACTGAAAAATCACTCTCTAAAAAGTGTTAAACAAGAAAATGTCACTTTTCCTTAGAATGTTTTGTTTTGTTAGACTTAAGTGACATACGACAGCGGCTATCCTTGATATTTTCTTGCTTAACACTTTTTAGAGCGTGATTTATCAGTCATTATGGAGTCAACAATTTATACATATTTGAAATGTGCTAATTAAGCCCTTTCAGTTCATACTAAACACGACATATTCATCTAAAATTCATTTCTTAACGCAGTTTGTTATAACCGCTTTAGGGCACCACATTATATTTAGTGACACATCATATAGACTATAACCAGCGGACGACTAAGACACTTCTAACGATATTTCATTTATCCAGTTTCAATATGTGGCGGAGGAGCTATGAGGGAACGTATGAACCTACATACATACAAACATACATAAGTATATTGATACATAGCTTGTCAAAATTATAACCCTCCTTTTGCTTCGCCGTAGTTGGGTAAAAACATAAATTCTCTATTTTGAACAGTACTCAAACTGAACTTCCCATCGAGTGGGCTGTGTACTTGTCTGCAAACTAAGATGTATAAAAAAACAATATAAAATATAAAACAATATAAAAAAATTAAGTTACAAGTAATAAGATACTACATGGTTTATTCAATCCGTAGACAAGTACATAATATTCCTATTATTGTAGGGCTATTTCGTATCTGCGTTCGTAAAGTGCCTATCCCACGGGGCTCATTACTGTTAGTATAGGTAATAAGTTCTGTGCATTGAGGAGGTCTCATGTGGCAGAGCAGTACTTACCAGCTGAAGTTATGAGCTTTTATACATTATAATTAACTTTGATTGTTAGTTAAGTATCGTAGAAAATATTACTATTCATTTACTCTAAAATATAAAATTACTTCATTATAATTTGATTACGGTGTAGTTAAAAAAACAAAATTAAAATAAAACTAAAAGAACTATTATACAACTTAAAGCTAAAAAGTAGATGTACAATCTATCACTAATATTATAAAAGGAAAGTTCGGATGGATATATAATAATAAATATATATTTACTTTTTCAACGGATTTGGATTAAAGGTACAGAGGCATTATAGACTATGATAATTATTATTTATAGTGTAGATAAGAGATATTGTATGGAATAATGCATGATTACTTATTATTTTACCCCTGGAGTAAATTCTCGCTCATCTCGTCAATCTCAAATCATACAAAGTTCTCGTTGATACAAAAAAATACCCGTTGCCCGTTCATGAGAATTTCTTGTTCTCATGAACGATTATTATGAAGGTGGTCACAGTGGTGTATGAACGTGTAACACATGGAGCGTCACACTCATGCTGGCGACGCTGTGGGAATCTTCTAATGCCCTTCGTGAGGAAACCAATATAGTAATCGCTTGGAAAACCGCAGTAAAGAGTTCAATCCACAGCTTTAGCGTATGTGGGATGAAATACCTTTCATACTGCACAGTGCACACCGTGTATAGTTGCAATATATGCCTATGTCAGGGATTTCTCTGTCTTTCATTATTTGGTTATAACAATACATAACATTTTTATTATACCACTTAGGTGGCAGACAAGCACACGGCCCACCTGATAGAAAGTGGTTACCATGCCTATGGACGTTTGTAACACCAGAGGAGTCACACTCACGCTGCCAACCCTGTAAGTACAGAGTTTCTGTGCCGTCAGTGTAGAAGACAAAGCAAGCCTTTAGTCTTCCCTCTGACAGCACAAATCTGGCTACCCTACTCATTGCTGGAATCACTACACGAAGTTATTATGGCCGAGGTATTCTGTAGGGCAGAGGTACTTCCACAGTCGTACTGCTCAATTGGGCGGAAATACCGCCGTGTCCTACCTCCTAATAATAGTATAAATAATATATAAGAGTATAAATTGTTACGAAGGTTATGTAATATAGCTCTTAATTAAAAACAAGGAAATATCGTATCAAAGTAGTTTGCACGCAAATTGTTCTTCAGGGAAATTGATGTTCCTTCTATACATACACAGATGCAATCAAACAGACTTTGAATCCCTTTGCTCTTCTTCTGTTTTGTAGTAGAATAAATATATAATAATGTCACTTGTTATCTTTTACTTTTGTACGTAAATACTTGCATAACTCCACCTTAAAAAATATATACTCAGTGCTTACATTATATTTTTAATGCATTTTTAATTTTTATTACCAGTTATAACATTCATAGACGTCTATAAGTACTGAATTTAATTTCAATTAATAATTATTTTCTTCGATATACGACTATTTAAAAAACGATTAAAATTTCGCATAAAATGGTTGGTATAATTCTGTTAGTTCTAAATAAAAGCATAAAACATATTTTAAAAACTAGATTTCATAGAGATTTAGTAATGAGAAGACAAAATAGAATAATCAAGAAGGTTGAATGGGTATTCATTTGGAGAAGTCTGTTCTAAAATCAAAATTACCAGTTCATAGAGTAATGAAGTTTCATTATTTGATTACTTTATTGAATTTCTGATGGAGTGATGCATGGGGTCGCGCTGAGGTCTTTCAGTCCTTTTTTGGGTCATATCAATATCTTACAGGCTTATATAGCCTTATATATTAGTCGGTAAACGATTAATAAACGAGGCTCTTGAGCCAGCGGCTTTTTCTTTCTGTCTCAGGGAAAGCTATAATTATTATCTATTTGTTTATTATATACTTTATTGTACGCCAATTACAACACTCATGACACAGAAATTGAGAAGACAAAAACAGTACAAAGAGCGGCTTTATCGCTTCACGCAATTTCTTCCAGGCAACCTTTATCGAAATCAAGGCCAAGAGAGCGGAAAATATACTACAAAATTCAACTGGAATTAGCGCTCAGAAGACGATGATTGATTTTCGAATGGAGTTCTTATGTGATTTTATTTATCATTCAACAGAATACCACGGCTATAGTAACCTCGAGTTGTGTTACCGATGGTGAGTAGGGTAGCCAGAGCTCACTGAAGAGTTTTTGTGCTGGCAGTGGGAAGACCAAAAGCTTGCCCTGATTTTGTGTTCTGCACTGAAGCCACATAAAATCTCTGTTCTTACAGGGTCGGCAGCACGGATGTGACTCCACTGGTGTTACACACGTTCATAGGTCACGGTAACCACTTTCTATCAGGTGGGCCGTGTTCTTGTTGTATAAAAAAATTTCTTTCCTTCACTTCAAATATATATCAACAAAAAAGTATTAATGATTCAAATTGAATAATCCTACTGAAATTCGGTGATGAATTGAATATTCTATTAACGGCAGGCATTCATCGGCCTTGGTTTCAAATGTGTTTTACCTTCCTTTCCCTTGGGTGTCGTGTAAGGGAGTACGACCACACATACGCATATCTTTATGCTTTTGAATAAAATTGTATGGTTTTATAACACTGACCAACAGACTGTGTTAAAGTTGTTGCTGTATTATTAATGTAAAATAAAAATAGGATTTAGTTAACCATTTAGACATTGTTTACTTTTTTTTTTACTAATTAGTTGGCAGGTAAGTACACGGCCCATCGGATGGATTGTAGTTACTGTGGACTATGAACACATTCATGCTGTCGACTCTGTAGAAACCTTCTAATACCCTTCTTGAAGAATCCTATATTGTAGTTGCTTGGGAAAATAACAGAGCGGAGGGTGAGATTTTACACATTTTATTATTTTTACATACATACATATAATCACGCCTTTATCCCTGGAGGGGTAGGCAGAGGTGAATTAACACCCATTTCATTTTCATCAATCATTTCACCAATCATTGAATTCGGTCCCACGTAATAGGGGATGAGCCTATTGCCGTATTCTGGGCACTATTGTTGATTCGAGCCATGCATCTGAGGCTGAGTCTGGACTGTATATATCTGTCTCATGTTAAACAGCCCTATCCCTTAGTCGCCTTGTACGACACCGCATGGGAAGAGATGGGGTGGCCCTAATTCTACTCAGCCGGAAACCACGCGGCAATTATTATCTTTATTATCTAAAAAATCGCCAATCACCAAGAATGGTGGAGATAGTCATGGATTCGAGTCCCAGTCAGAGTGCAACTGATGAGATCAATCAATTAACTAACCTATTGAAGTCCACTGCTGGACGTAGGGACTTAGTAAGCTCCCATCAGTTCAGGATTGGATGAAATGGCACACATTGCGAGAGGCTATTGAAATTACTAATTTGAAGCAAGCGGAAGCAATTAGCTTAGGCACTAATAACTAGTACCTAAGAATTTATTTTGATCAATTAATGAATTTGATCAAATTAATTAATTAGTTAATTAATTAATAATTTTAGATGCTAGTATAATAAAAATTTGGTTTAAATAATCTAAAAGATACACCATGTAATTTTTTTATTTTAGTGTATTTTAGTATCTTACATTAGTTTTTAGTTTAAAATTTAATTTATGTATTGTACAAATCTTATAAAACAAATTAACTATCTATTTGTAAATTAAAAGACACACTTTACTAGAAAAATTTCGTTCTAGTCATTTTGCGTAATAATCAAATAATCACGAAGCAAGAGTGACTATTTTTAATTCGTTGATAAAGTTAAATTCCTAAATTGCTAAACTACATATTTTTAGAATGCAGTTAGAGTAAATATACTAGACTATAGAAAGACTCGATTTTGAAAAGGCTTTATAAGATGACTTAAACGTCAGATGACAGCTTATTGGACACTTTGCTTCATAGCTAACTCACTAAGAATGATTCTTAATTAATGTACTAAAACATAATCTAAAAATTCAAATAAAATAATAAGATTTAAGCGCGTTATTTCTCTTACAAAGTTAAACTACCCCATTACATTCAATAAAGTGAATTACACATACGTGGTCCTAAAATAACGCACGACACAAAATCATTAGAGACTTGAACCGTGAACTCTCCGAAATAATTCTCTCAAGCTAAAACGTCGCCCAACGTGTCGTGGTTTCAGGTAATTCGCCTCTCACGATACTGGGAAAATTTCTTCATTTCAACTTGTATTTTGTGAATGTGGTGAACTGTTTGTCTCATTCTAGCTATTGCTTTTGTCTTTGGATACGTGTGGAATTTTTATATCCCATTCCCATAACCCATGGAAATATATTCCCGGGATAAAAATTTCTAAGTGTGCTATTCAGGCTGTAATCTATCTCTGTACCAAAGTTTAGTCAGATCTTTTCAGCCGCTAGAGTGTGATTGAATAAAAAACATCCAACCATTTTAACATCTTCACAAAGGTTCATATTTTTAATATTAATAGGATTTAAGAAGCTCGACGATTTTTGAATCTCATATTTTTAATCTGATATTTTTATTTATATTATGATACTCTGAGAAATACTTATGCTATCGTTTTTAAAGTATGAAAGATAAAATAACCCCACTAGAAGTGATGGTGAACGTCCAAGAGTTACTGTTCCTTCTCTACTTCCAAGTTACATATGTGAAAATTGATAATTGCTTATCGATGTGACAAAATAAAAACATTAGAAAAAGTAATCTATGCTACAAAGATACTTCTTCCTGAGTAGTAGTAGGCAGTTAAGTCTATAATCGTGATACTATTTTATTTTAAATTTCTTTAAATTTCAATCTGTTATTGAAAAAATAATAATTGCAATAGAATATAAAAACGCTTATTTAAAATAATTGCTTAGTGAAAAACGATTATAAAAATTACAATTAAACAACATTATTACTTACCTAAGTAATACTTTCTTCTTTTATAAATGTCCTCATAGTTCTTTATTTGTTACTATTAACTGCCATTCACATAGTACACACCATAAGTTTAAACATTAATTTATAAGTTCAGTTGAAATGTATGTTCACGATAATGGTTAATAAAACTTGCACTATTAAATTTATTAAAATTCTAATAATAAAAAAATACAGATGCAACAATAATAATATAGTCACAAACACTTCTACGGCAATTAGTTCAAAGTTAAATATTACTTTCGTACTCGTAACGAAAATAGAAAACTGTCGTAGCGGGCGTACTCCGTAGCGGCCAGCTATCAACTGCCGCTACGAGGCCTCTACGCCGTAGTACACTTACACGATGACAGTGTTTTTGAGTTAAAGGCGTCACCACATTTGTTGGAACCCGTCGAGCAGAAAAATATCGTTTAATCATTATGTTTGCATTGTGTCACATTCTTGAATTAAGTAAGATGCTGGTCTGTTGTTGCTAGGCGTAGCTGTTATAATTAATTGAAAGCGGATTCAGTCAGCGATATTATCGCCATACCCAAAATTATTTATATTATATAGTATGTATAATAGGTATATTATTACTATTATTGTTTCAAAATACTAGAATTAAAGAAATGAGTGGATCAAGTATTCTGTTTGATTACCTATTTAATCATAAAGCCGATAGTAAAAAAAGCAAAATGAATATGACACCAATGATTTGTAATGAGGGTTTTTAGGTGCTGTTTTATTATAGTGATGATAAAAAGTTATTTTCGTGGATTCTTTTTAATAAAAATAACTTCTTCCAAGGAGATTTTTTTATTGCTGTCTTTTATATGTTTATGTTTACCACCTTACTAAAAAAATACACAAGATATCTATACAGCTCTCTTAACAAATTTTTGTATGGAAATGTTGACATAGCTGTGAACATCCTGTATTTCGTGTTCCATGGTTAACAGTAATGTTAACGGAAATTAACGCAATCATGGGATAGGTACATACTTTAATTTACCTGATATTTTTGATTGACAGGTAGTGTAACCTAGTCAAAATATCAGGTAAAGCAAAGGTATGTATGCACATATACCTCGTATATTTCCGTTAACATTAGACAGTTGAGCTTTCGCATTCTATAAGACACAGAGATAAAAATATCGAGAATTTAAAGAACCTTCTACTGCATGGACCCGACTACGAAGGACGTGCACCGCAGAGCCAGTCAACCATTAACTTGTATATTAGCTGAAGCACGCGGTTTCACCTGTGTAAAATTTTGATCCCGTTTCCGCCACATAAGGAATCCAATTTCCAGGATAAAAATCTGTTGTGTTAATCCTGACTATAATCCCTGTACCAAACCAGAATTTCAGCAGAAATTCAATAAGATTCGTGTAATCATTAGAGCATTATTGAATAACAATTAGTACCACCCTCCCCTTTCCTCCATAGGATAACACGTGCAGGGCTTAGATGTCACCCGCATACAGTGCCAAATATCCGATCAAGAACCAAGTTGTGCGGAGACTTTTTACATTTGTCGCACCATTAAGGCTTGAAATTCATTACTAACTCACGTGTTTCCCTCTTCCTACAGCACCGGGTCCTTTAAGCGGGGCGTGAAAAAGCATATAATGAGGCCCTCAAGCTGAGTGTTGTAACGGGAACTACCGGGGTAATTCCACGATACTTATAGCTGTGATCGTCTATTTACCTAATCTTTAAAACCCGACCCAATATCTATCATTCATTACTTTAATAATCCTGACACTACAGTTTAAATCGTTATTAGTTTTTAACTGTTCGGAATAGTATGATGATAAGACTGTGGATTTCTATTTTATTCAAATGAGATTTATATTAGCTTCAATATAGGTCTTTGATAGTTTGAACTTTGTGGCATCTTTTTCAGCTGTATATTTTATATAGGCCTTAATGTCGAAGATATCATATATGATTTGTGATATGTGATCCGGATCAATTAAATATCTCAAGCCCCGAAGAGCGAGAATATGAATCTCAAGCCCCGAAGAGCGAGATTATGATCAATTCCGAAGAACTGATAGCGTTGATCAAAAGATCATGGCTCTCCTCCACCTCGTCACAGTTAATTTAATTCAGTTTGTAAAACCTCCACTAAACTCCACTGTATACTGTAATCCTTCAGTTTTCGGCTTCTGGTTCCAGTATAAAATGTAGTAGCCCTATAACGCCTCACGAATCTCATGAATGATGCCAAAACAATTAGAATAATGATTGACTGTGATATAATATTATTTCAACAATGAAAAAAAGATATTATGCCTTCACGGCTGTAATGGCTGTCATTTACTAACGAATACATAATTAATTTAATAATTTTTGGCAGGTTTATGGACCGCTACACTTTACAAACTGCTCTGATTGGTAATAATATGGTATCTTCAATCAGAGTTGCTCTAATACTGTATCAAAATGATCCAGGAGTCACAGAATTGAATCCTAACAGTTGGTAATAAATGTATGACTTTACTATTTTAAGCCTCAGTATGGTATAAATGATGAGATCTAGTATAATATATGAATTGCTAATGTAATTCTAATAGGACATAAATAGTTCACTTTAGCACGTATGCTGTTAAATAAGATCTCACTAAATAAAGCCTTTCGCATTAATAATTCAACTGCAAATTCTTTCCAGCTACAGTCAAATGTGGAAATAACAAACCCCAACTCAATCTCCATACAAGTTGTGTATTATACCTAAGCAAGATATAATTTACGAATACCATATATAATGTGTCCAACAGTTATTATATCAACACAAAGATAACGTTACAGATTCACTTCAAACTTAATGTACAGTGCACACCTATAATTCTTATAGAATTCCTACAATCTATGTCTGTAGCAACAGAAAAGCTAACTAGACCTAGCTAGGAGCCCTAGTGTTTACCTTAGGTCTATTAAGACTTACCAACTTAATAGGTGAGTTTGCAGCTATATGTGTGTGTGTTGTGAATTGTGTAAAGCAACAATGTAAACTAGCTAAGGTAATGGGAAGTGATTTCGTTTAGACTCTCCTACAACGAAACCACGGAAACCTAGGTGACCAGGATAAGGTATTGAGACGCTTTCGAAGGCCAGTCTCAGCCCCGAAATTTAAAGCAATCTTTACCTACAAGAACTTATCAACACTACGTCTCAAGGATGTTTGGTATTTGTGTGTATTGGAATAGGTATATAAATAATTAGGAACCTTCCGAAATAATTCAGAAAGCGCGTTGTTCCGACACAGTTTCCGCACACCGAACTTTTACCACTTTCTCACAAATTACACTGGCGTAATACGGCTAGAATAATTTAATAAAACCGTTGCATGGTCTGTGTGCTTCTACTAATCGAACCAAACTCTGTGTCCCCCGCAAACCAGCCGATTTCCTTTTATACCAGTGTGAACTCCGCGCGGGAGCGGGGACGCTTGGGTCCTTTTTTATCATAGGATTTTTTTTACAATGTCAACAAAGAAATTCAGTGCAAGTTAATTTTAAGCTCATATTTACATTCAAATATAACATGCCTTCATGCAACATAATCAATTATGATTATATTCTACAGAATATCAATCATGCAAAACAATAGTATATAAAATACAGTAAACCAAATATACAGTAACCAATAATAAACCAATAAAATACCAGCTGGTCATGCACGTATGTATAAACATACTGTATTTGCGCTTTCGTCGTGAAGAGTGAGCTCTTATTTATTTTTTTATAGAATTCTATTTTGTCGTAATTTTGTAATGCTTTGTGCCAATTATTAGATTAATCCGAAGATTAATCATTCCATGGAGTCAAACTCGCATGAACCTACAAACGTGTGTGGCGTAACACGACGCCTTAATTATACTCAAAATCCACCATCTTTATCATGATACTATTCCATATCAAATATGATTACATTCTCAATAAGTATATAAATAATATTAGCATCATAACAGTCTTTTGCATACATGTGTTTAAAAATAGAATATCCCACGAATTCGATTTAGCCATCGTTCCCATAGCGTTCAAGTGGACGCTCTAACAAAAAAATATAGTTTATGACCGGCCGACCTCTCTTTAGAATAATACGCATTTTAGTTAAGAGAAAGAAAAAAATTATCACCAGTGTCTTACTACATGCATAAAAAAATATACCATGGTTTCGTATTGTGTAGTTATGCTTCAAATATGAGTTTTAAAATGATAAAATAATCTATATTCGAAATATACGATTATGTTCCATTTCAGTGTCACCATTGTAACATGGTATATGTATGTAATGGTGAAAATCTTTTCTGAGACTTTGCCTTCAGCTAACCATCAGGCGAGGCGAAGTCTCATTAACGTGTTCTATATAAAAAACAAATAGGTATCAATATATCTTCACGTGGTTTCACATCTAATAATAAAGTAGAATCATCATTCTCATAGCGATTTCCCAGTTGCATGAAAAGTTTAGTTTTTTTGGGGTAATTTTTGGGAGTCCTATGTAACTACCGTCAGACCTATGGAAAGGAAAATGCCAAAGGGTCGACCTTTCGTTAATACATGCGTCGGTAGTTTAATGTTTAAGGAGTCCGGGTCCGAACCTGGCCATTACACTACTGGCATGAGATCATTTCCGTTGCAAATAATTCTTTTACAAAACATTGTTAATTGAATTAAATTAAGTTAGTTTTGTTATTAATTAACTTAGAAACAGGAGACGGTTCTCAATTAGATGGAACGTTCTTTTATTTTTATTTCACAGAATTACCATCATTTTATTTTTGTACGAATAATCCCCACGGATACCCCCCTCGCCGGAGATGGTGGGGGAGGTTATGTCAGACTTGAACTGACTAAAACATACGCCGTCTGACGGTCATAGGATGCTGGAAGAGAAATTGCCGGAGGCATATCCCTCGCACCGTTCTGCTGTATTTCAAGGATTGCGATTTCAAAAATCTTTTGAACGCCTGAGTATATTCTGTTATTTTAATATTTTAAGACAATATAAAACTTGACTAAGACAATCGTATCGACACGGTGTGTTGGGACAGTGACAATTTTTACAATGGATTTAAGGAAAATTGAGTCACACAGTCAAAATCGCAGAATATTTTATCGAGTAGGAATACAGAAATATGTCGGAAATCTTCAGAGGTAACTTTTCACGAAACTTCAAAACGGTAAGTCAAGAGAGACTTGTACAAAATAAACAATTGTGACGTCATAATTTTAAACTGTCAAATAATTTACTATTATAGGTTGCGTGGAAAATTAAAAATAAATATAACATCCACAACTTGTACGGCGCTTTTACCATTAGCTCGGTTAAATAATTTCTAAGAGGTAGGACACAAAGTATTTCCGCCCAAATTGAGCGGTCCGACTGGGGAAGTACCTCCGCCCTACAGAATACCGCGGTCATATTATTATGGCCCCATTATTATGGTTCCCAGCGACGAGTAGGGTAGTTAAAGCTCACTGGAGAATTTGTGCTCTCAGTGAGAAGACTAAAGGCTTGTCCTGCTTTGTCTTCTACATTGACGGCACAGAAACTTTGTGCTCGCGCTGCCGACCCTTTGCTTACAGGGTCGGCCACGCGAGTATGGCTCCTCTGGTGTTACACACGTCCATAAGCCACGGTAACCGCTTTCCATCAGGTGGGCCGTGTGCTTGTCTGCCACCTAAGTGGTATAAATAAAAAAATAACATGAACCTTTCCGACAACTAGGAATGTGTTAGTTCATTTCGATGGCAATTGTACTACCTGTTAGTGTCGTATTCTATAACAAAATAATTCGAAAATGAAACAGAATACAAAACATTGCAACATTTTGTTGGAGTTACGAAAGTTGTAGACCTACAGATAGCACGTTTATAGTCTGGAACGCTATCTAAACTGGTACGAACTTCATCCGTCTCAAATAAAATTGTTATTTACATCAAAAGTTCAACTATCGACAGGCAATAATACAAATTCATTACATGGCCAAGAGCTCACTTTGAAATACATATAATATCTATAAGCAATTTATGAGTAGTACACTCATAAATTGCTTAATCAATGCTCAATCGATC
Organism: Eilema griseolum; assembly: GCA_963662185.1. NCBI lineage: Eukaryota > Metazoa > Arthropoda > Insecta > Lepidoptera > Erebidae > Eilema > Eilema griseolum. The sequence continues at coordinate 7,087,876 of OY759246.1, forward strand.
ACAATAATTTATTGTCAGTCGACAGGTACATTTGTCAAATTATATGACATCTAGTGCGTTGATAATGAAGTAAGTCTGACAGTAAATAATGATTATTATTAAAGAAATTGGTATGTTTACCATGTGTTGTTTTGAATGTTTAATATTTCTTAATCAAAGTGGAGGCTGTCAACGGTGAAACCATTTTAAAAGGAAATAAATCGATCTACCGTCTTTCATAATCATTAATCACGCGTAACATCTTGACATAAGAAGATATTTTGAAATGTTAATTAATATCTCTTGGAAAATTTTTGTTTGGAACGCCAAGATATTTTCTTCATATAATTGTTGTGTGTGTTGATATAATTAAGAGAAAACTCAAAATAAAAGACTGTGCTAACTCGCCTAGACAGCGTGGAAATAGTTGGCCTATGTTCAGCAGTGAACTACGATGGGCTAATTGATGATGATTAATGAACACCAATATATAATTTGAATTATATCTGTAGTTATTGCTTTCATATATCTCGGTATGTAATATATTTCATGTTGAAAATCCGCCATACAGCACTGGTGCTCTGTCAACAACTATGCGTGATGCATGCTGCATGCATGCTAACTTGTATGCTGTATGCTCACTTGTATATTGCATGTATGCTTGCATGTTGCATTTTTGCTGCAAATGTGGTGCATGAATATGGCAATAGGCTCACCCTATTACGTGGGACACAATACAATGACTGGTGAAATATTGCTGTTAATTCACCTCTGCCTAACCCTCCTATAAATGCGTGATTATATGTATATATATAGTGTATGATATAAAGAGGTAAATAATAACACAATATACAAATATTTTAGTCAGCCAGGGTAGCGTCAATAGCTTAGTTAGTAAGAAAATTTCACATAGAATGGGTCTGGTTACCATTTCAAGTCCCGCATGACAATGAGGACTTTCCAATTTCAATTTATAAAGAAAACTAATTAAAAAAATAAATCATCAATCCGTCATGTCAATAGTAAATGCTGCTCAAAGAGATAAGCATAATCATTGTCTACAAATTATGCGGCATATCTTGCTTGCAAACGTACCTCGCCCTCTAAAGTTTGATTGGATTAAATCTTCAGCGGAGAATTTACAGCTTCATTATAACTTTCTGTTAGCGATGACTACGTGACGGGCACTAATCGCTGGCATCGAAGCACTTGCCTATACAAGGGTTGTTACTAATCAAAATCTTAAAAATTATAATCATAATGTTATATATACTACGTAATTAAACGGACATTGGCATAGAAGTGAACTTTTTTCTTTTTCATCCAAGCGTTAATCCAAGTCGTATCCGCGGAGAATGAAACCGCGTCACCTGCATAGCGGTCGCGTTCATTAACGCCACACCACAGAGGCTGTTTAGAAGTGAACTTTATTGTACACTAATCAAGATTTACAAACATATATTTTTTAAATTATTTTTAAAAAGTAACCATTTTTAACCCCCGACGCAAAAACGACGGGGTGTTATAAGTTTGACGTGCGTGTGTATGTGTGTATCTGTGGGATCGTAGCTCCTCAACGGATGAACAGATTTAGGTTTAGTTTTTTTTTTAAAGGTACATTAGTCAGGAGTATTCTTAGCTATGTTTGAAAGAAATCGGTCCAAGATGGCCGTCGCTATAAAATGACTGAGTATATGTTTTTTCTCAACTCCCTCAACATGGGCATCAAATGAAAAGGTTTGACTAGCAATATGACAAATTTCAAATCCAAGATGACCGCCACCACAAAATGGCGAGTTACTTTTATTTCACATCTCCCTCAATATGGGTATCAAATCAAAGAGCTTGACGAGTAGATCAATTTAAAAAGTGTAAAATTAAAATTTTTAAAAACAACCCCCAAAAGTCGAAAATAAGTTGTGTTAGTTACCCATATAACTTTGATTTACCTTGTGATACAGATTTTGATTCAAATGTTGTCATTGTCAGGGGGACCTTGGATTGTTCCGATAATATGACGTAGTGCTCTACCAGTTAGGGTCCCCCGACATGACAAGTCTTGCATCACAATATTTATTACTAGATATATGAAAGTTATAACTAACACAACTTATTTTCGACTTTTTGGGGGTTGTTTTTTGTGCTGAGGGTATTTTAATTTTTTAATTGATTGTGTCATGTATCTTCAAGATCTCTGAATAAATTTTGCACACAGAAAGTGTTGAATATGACATAGATTAGATAATAGGTGCCTGTGGGTCTTGACAATGAGGGTAGTATATCAAGCATGCGGAGTATGCATATGCAGGCATCGAGCGACACAAAATTCAGTTCAGTTCAGTTGAAATTTTTGCAATAACTTTAAAATTGGTGAAATAGTCACGTCTTATAAAATACTAAAATAATATAAGTATGAGATTACGTATATTATTATCAATATTTTATAAAAAAATCCCGGGGGATAGAGCCAAACCTCCATAAATTTCGTTGTCTTTGAAAACCCTAAAATTTTGACGCTGACACAAATGACCGACGAGTCGCAAGTGAGTTTGATATTTTAATGATAAAACTTTTTATGAAGTCATTTGAGTGATATTTTATGTCAAACAAAAGCAATTTTTTTTATGTGACTCTTCCGTTGATAACATTTCACTCTGAACTTACTTTGACTCTTAAAACTTTTAAATAAAGCAAATAAAAGAACCCACTTCAAAACTAAAGAAAGCCAGCCTTAACCGGAATGTCCCAACATGATTTAGTAATTATAATAATATGTGAGAAAGTTCTTGCAAATAGAAGACACTGAAAACACACGATATACACAATTACACACACACATAACCACCTCCACCGGCTCCGGTGGGGAGGTATTCGTTGCGCACGTAAAAAAAAAAAATACACACACACACACAACATTTACTTGGTTTCGACCCGTAAATGTGGTTAATACCAAGTCATTGAGTTGAGAATAAAAAACTAAACTAAAATAATGATAATAATAAACGTCTTTATTGTACACCAATAACATATTACATTACAATATGAGATACAAGTTTTGTGGTACGTACAGACAGACAGGCAACCAAAAAATATTATTCACAATACTCATAATTATTTAAACTTAGAATAGGTGACTATTTTTAACACATCGAAACCTTTGTGTGCCTCAGAGAGCACGTCTAGCCGTCTCGGTCTTAGTATCTATATGAACATCTGTAGCATACATTATAGGTAGTTGAAAGTGAAACCCTACAAAGACTATTTGCTTGATATAACTACAGTATTTCGATATCGCTGGTTGTGGAGATCGGATGGTTGCAAAACTAGACAGAAAATTTAAAAATAATCTAAGAATAGATAAAATACTTCGTATCAAAAATTATTGGGAATGCCTAATTCTTTCATTAATTAATTTATATATTCCATGAATGAAATTGCTATTGCGAATTGCGAAAATTTTAATAAATTATTATTAATAATAGCTTTGAGGCAAAATAAACATCAATAAGAAATATTAAATCTGTTCAATTTTCTTTTCTCAAAAATTTTTAAAGGTGTCATTTTAAGTATTTGAAAAGACAAATAGGAAGATTAACTATAAGTATTAAGTAGCAATAATTTTGACCTTAAAGTTTTAAATCACAAAATCTGGGATAGAAATATCAGTTACATTTTAGGTATAGTTGAGTACAAAATTATCATTGTGTCCTTATGTTTTAAGAAAATAAGAAGCCAGACGAAGTTTTAAGTTGTTTTTGTGCGTTAATCAGTTTGACATGTGGCAACACTGACCTTGATGCCCCTCTCTAAAGACCTTTTTAAAGCATTGTGTTTTCACTTAGCCTTTGGCTCAACTTTGTATACAATGGGTTTTGATATTGAAGTAAATAGTATTTAAACAACATACGTGTTTTAACTAATATTCTGGTCTTACTTTGGGTCTAGAAAGCTTTACGTAGTATATTGTAGAATATTAATAGCGCCAGTAGCTTAGTGATTCGAATCCTGGCTATTACCTACACTTCCGACGTGAACTCATTCCTAACACAAGCAATTTCGCTTAGCTGCAGGAGTTAGAGGGAATATTTAAAATGTCAGTTGCTTATTTAAAAATAACCGCGGTAGCCTAGTGGTATGGGTAATGGACTGCTGAGACGAGGTCTCGGGTTCGATCCCTGGTTTTACCATGGCACACACCAATGACTTTTCGATGCTTTTCGAAGTTATGTGTGTATTTATCGCAGGTTTATAAGTGCCCGGTTAATGGCAATAGGCTCGCCACCTATTACATTGGGACCTAAACACAAACTGCCGAAATGTGGGTCTGCCTACCCCTTCGGGGATATTATATAGGCGTGAGTTTATATTATATTATTTTATATTAATTTAAAAAAAATACTACTTTAGGATTTATCACTCAACTAGAGCAGAGGGGGCCGTGCGCTCGACCAAGTTATTTGATTAATTTGATTGATTTGATTGTTGATGTTGATTGAACTCAAAATTGGCTGTATAAAATAAATTATGTACCATCAAAGAAAGAGAAAGTCGAATTTAGAATGTGAATCTTTCATTAATGGGCATCAATTACTAAAATAATATCGTGTAATTTTACTAAGAGAGACAAGAATATTAAATATTGTTACAATAGCGCCACATGTTAATGACATCACTACTACAAATCAAAGAGTCAATTATTAAAAATGTGTATTCATACAAATGAATATTATTGAAGTGTCTGTTTCCAATATTTCAATAATAGATTTTTAATATGTCTCTTATTTCAATCTTTAAGAAATAAAGACAGATATTTTCGGTGTGAAATATTTACCAACCAGAAATGATTTGAATACAAATAAATGGACTATTTTTAAGATTTATTGATATATGTAATAAACTATTAAAAACACTCACTAATGTAATATATAGTGTTAATAATCACTTTTATTCACGGTTTTAGTCATCTTCATCGTTATGTAATATAACTGTGTCGGAGAATAACGCAGGGTAACTTATAACATCTTGATGCCAGTCCCATCTTGGGGTACGCGGTCGGAAAATCTCTAACTTGGCTTGCTTGGCATAGCTAGTTAGCTCCGACAGCCCTACGGAACTTGGGACGGGGAGGGTGACCAATGTTAAATAAATACGGCACACAGTTCGACGTCTGGCCACAGAAATAGCGCGGAATTTTGCGCTACCCGACGCGGAGGTCCTACCCCAGCGACGGTTTGAAAAAGAGATCCGATGCCACTGACGGGGGAGGTTGAAGACCAAAAAGTCTGTAGCCAGTCCAGTCCCAGACGTGATCCATACCTCCAAGTAAGCTGCATTGCTCGAATTCGTGATTGACTTACCCACAACGAGCGAGTTCCTCGCCGAGGAGCAGGCCGTGGCCCACGGTGAGTAGGCCGAGGCACAACGACAGGCAGCCGAGTCCTACCAATAGACAGTCGTGTCCCGCTGGGAATCGTCTAGGCAGGCTGCTGAAATCGAGATCCACAAAAGGGCAGTGGCGGACTTGGCGGTTCGTCATTCTCAAACAATATAACGTAGATTCTTGAATGGCATTTGTCTTATTCGGCACATATATGGATGTCCAAATAAAATGAAATATTGAAAAAAATTAATAACTTCTTACAATCGTAACAATAAAATCCTGGGATTATAATATTTTTGTTATCTAATTTGATCTATCTAGAAAATCATTTACTAAAATTTAAAACTCTAAAACTTGTCAATGTCTCTTAGGTACGTATGAAATTTACTTATTTATTGCTACACCTAAGCCTTGCGTTGTAAATAAAATGCTGTACGTACAAATTTTATTGATGTTTTGACATAGTTCTATTTCGTACCTACCTAACTAACGTAACTAGTTCAATGAATATGTTTGACTACTTTATATGATAAATTTACTACGTACACATTTCCGAAGAAACGCCGATTTTCGAATTCCTTAGGAAACGGATTATTTTACCATTTTTATGATATTAGCTTCGTCTGTTTTTTTTCCTCTTGGGACGACCTACATGTATTGTATTGTGACGTCATCTCGCGAAAAGATCCAAAACCAGGTCACGCTCGAGGCGGCAATCGCTCACATACGTAGTGCAAATACGTGACGTGTAACGTAGCAGAATAAAGTTGTCTTTTGTCATATAATGGCTTTGTCTGAGTAGGTGGTGTTTGTTTTAAGATGATCTACGACACTCAGCACCGCACTTAAAGTAAACACGGTGTAACTAGCTTGTAATATGCGTTTTAGAATATAGATGATGTGCTTAGACTCATTTTCTTTTATAAAAATGAGCTCATGCATATTATACAAAAGAATGCAAGCCATAATTTGTGCTGAACAGATCATAGCAGTTCCTGGGCTCTTGAAGCGGAACGTGAACGTGAAAAGCAACCGTCAATGCAGGAGACACCATTTTATGTTTGTCAACATCTGGAATGTTGGTACGTATCACCTGGATTATACCCAAGCTTTTTTGTTATCCGATGGCATGTAGTTAATTGACAAGTTTCATGTATAGAAAATATCTTTGATGCTCTGACCTTTGAGGTAGGTAGTGATCATCTATTTCTATTTCTTTGCTTCTTTTAGAGTCCAGTGCTGGATGCCCAAGCCACCATCACCTGTAAGTCGATGCACCTGCTAAATAATTGGCAAGGTTCTGGAGCAGATTTTTCTCTCTACGTTAAGAAGTCAGACGGAATTCGAAGCTACCAAACTGCCAATCAAAGCAAAAAGAGGACCTTGGGCTCCAAAGTTCAAACGAGAAGTAAATGATAATATTTCTTAATTCACTGTTAGTTAGTACTGTGCAGTGCGTAGATATATTATTACGAAAAAAGAAATTGTGTCAGCGAACCTCAACTCGATAATGGCAGCAATATACATTCCAGAAATATTAAATGCTTCGGAAAAACAGATATGCGTTTATTTGGCAAAACCCATAAGAGCACAGCTAGCACTAATTAATTAATAAATCTAATTGTACGTTGTTCGCTGTTGGCTTTTTCCTGTTTTTGTCGTTTTCTCAATATGTTTATTTGCGATAATAATCATTAATAGTTACCAAAAAGCGATAACAACTTCCGAAAATTACATTATCTTATTGATGTTCCGTATAATACTTGCAAGCTATGCTACTGTGTATCGCGCCTTGTAGATTTTGCGATATGTTCATTGGCGAGATTTAGTAACTCCAGATACGGGATAGCTTACTTAAAGATAACAGAGTAATCCACTTTTGTATCCATATCAGATAACATTATTTGCTATTGAGACTGAGACGAATGTGAATATAAACAGGAACCTACTACGAGTAATCTACTTCATCTATACCTGTCTATTCAATTTTATTATTAATACTGAATATTCATTTGAAAGTAGGTATTATTATTTTTAACTTACTTCAAAAAGAAGGAAGTTCTCTTTTCCAATGGTATTTTTATAAGTATAATAGACATCATTTAACATCCTACAAGCCTTTTCCTGGCGTATGTGAAACGTGCTTTTATGGACAAGGCATAAAAAAGAACGAATATAAACAATTTATTTTCGTTCTGCTCTTTTTTATCGCAGCTCAGCAAACTGGGATGTTTCACAAGTCGCAAAGGGTCTTAACAACTAGGAATAAAATGGAACGGCTTTCTATTGCATTTTTTATTCCACTATAATGCCTTGACCAAAGTTAGACTTACGTGGACAATGGGACATTTTAATCGTAATTAAAACTAGTGTTACTAGTTTAAGAGTTAAGACTTTGATTTATGGCAACTCGTTTGAAAATAATAACTTATTGACTATTATTATTAACGCGATAATGGTATAAGTACATGCATACCTGAGAATTACCTGACGTTTCGACCAGGCCTACCGATACCTACTGGCCGTGTTCTAGAAGCAGGCTACCCCCCGCCGGAGCCGGTGGGAGAGCTTACTCGAACCGACTAAAACGCAAGGTAAGGTTGTCAGGCATATCCCTGCACACCGGCCGACCTAGGGTCATCTCGATATGGTCCTCCTCGGATGTGGAGACCACGGAGTACCCAACTCGTCCCTGGACACGGGGAGGCGCACAAAACACGCTGCTGCCTCGGCCTGCTTCTGTTAGGGTGACAGTCGGCTTCAACCGTCACTGTCAGGCCTGCACCCATGTGGGACTTATTGTATATGAAAATTCTTAATTTTATTTGGTTATAACTTTCATTATTTTTTTTGTTTTTTTATACCACTTAGGTGGCAGACAAGCGCACGGCCCACCTGATAGAAAGTGGTTACCATGGCCTGTGGACATGTGTAACACCAGAGGCGCCACACTCGCGCTGCCGACCCTGTAAGCACAGAGTTTCTGTGCCGTCAGTGTAGAGGACAAAGCAGGACAAGCCATTAGTCATCCCACTGACAGCACAAATTCTCCAGTGAGCTCAGGCTACCCTACTCACCGCTGGGAACACAACACGAAGTTATTATAACCGCGGTATTCTGTGGGGCGGAGGTACTTCCCCAGACGGACTGCTCAATTGGGCGGAAATACCGCCGTGTACTACCTACTATCTGAAAAAAATGTGTTTTATCTTTTCATTTCATAAGTTGAGTTGGTACTATTGGTTTTTTTTTTTATAAATGCAATGCAGAGAGATAGTTTCATATTAAGAGGAAGACCGTGACCGTAGCCGGTAAGTTTATAAACAAGCCGATTTCTCAATTCATTTATTATTTAAAGAGGGTTATTTTCCTAACATAAAGTATGTCTTTATACTGAAAGTAGCAGGTAAAAGGGTTTATTTTAAGGGTCACTGTTACGCTTTAAGTAAAATTTACGGTCATGAGCACCGTAAAGGAGTTTCCGTTGAGAAAATAAAGTTTGCACATAAAATGGCAATAATACAACTAGAGCACCTTCTCTGATGCTGAAAAATATACTTCCGTAACTAAAATAGACATTAATTAGTACCCTGATGTATAACGCTGTTATACTAAGACCTCAGAGTTTTTCAACAATTTAATCATTGGTCTTATACTGTACAGTTGTTCTTAGACTTAAAAAATTGTCTGTATTTATGTGGATTTAGACCAAAAGAACGAATGCTCATTCTATCCCCTCTAGGTCAAATTATTTTAGTATAAACAGTGATAGAACACTCATTCGTTTCTTTCTTTGAATAAAAAAGGTTCAGTTTTCACTAACTATTGAGAAAGAATGCTCTTGTTCTAAGCTCTAGCACTATGTTCGTTTTGTATTTGTACCAAACGAACATAGTAGCACCTTTAATCACATGTTAGAATGTTCAAGTTGGTAAAGTTATGCATGAACATTGTTGATAAGTAGTAAACTGTAGGTTAAATGACCTTTCAGTCTTCAGGCTTCTTCTTCAGGTGGGATTGAAGGTAAGATATAGATCACGGGTTCGAATCATGTCTGAAATGAGTCAAATTTTTTCCTATCTTAATCGAATTGTACCGGCGGTGAGTAGGGTAGCCACAGCTCACTGGAGAGTTTTGGTTCTGTCAGGGGGAAGACCAAAGGCTTGTACTGTTTGTATCCTCTGCACTGACGGGACGGAAACTCTCTGTTGTTACAGGGCCTGCAGCACGAGTGTGTCTCCCCAGGTATTGCACACGTCCATAGGCCACCAGGTGGGCCGTGTGCTTGTCTGCCACCTAAGTCGTATAATAATAATAATAATAATAATAATAATAATTTATTTCTAAGAATATGGTACATTGAGATCTTTATGTTATTTCACTTGTTCAAACATATTCTACCATACCCTGGTGTAGAAATATTAAATTTTATAATAATAATATTTAAGATTTACAATAGTAATGTCAAATATGTCACTCATGCAATCAATTAATTATTTATTTCTATTACGTTTTACAATAATAATTTAAATTTTACGATAATAATATCAAATATATCACGCATGCAATCAATAATTATTTATTTTATTAGTCATTTATTTGTTTTACATCAGTCAAATGTCCTTAAAATTAAATTTGCTATCCATATATTCCCTCACTGAATAAAAACACTTATCTACTAAGAAATTAAATATGCTGAATTTAAATTTATTCATAGGTAGCGCTCGCACACCAACTGGCAGTTTATTATATATTTTTATAGCCATACAATATGCATTTGAGGAATATAGATGTATTCTTTGCTGGGGCACTAAAATTTTATAAGGATCTCTACTATTTGTCTTTTTCAATATGTCATCATGTAGCGGAAACATTTGTGGATATTTCTTCACAAATAGGCACATTTCATAAATATAAAGGCAAGGAAATGGCAGAATTCTTAGTTTTTTGAAGATTGGTTTGCAGTGTTCTCGGTATCCGGCTCCATACAGAGCTCTAACACACTTCTTCTGTGCCAGAAGTACACTCTCTACTTCTACCGAGTTACCCCATACAACGATACCATATCGTAGCACTGATGAGATGTATCCATGATACGCTGACAGAGCTGTCTCTCTGGAAGCTATCTGTCTCAATTTCCTTAGAGCGAATACAAACTTGTCCACTTTTGCACATACATTTCCAACATGTTCTTTCCAATTTAAATACTTATCTATTGTTATTCCAAGAAACAGAGTTGAGTTGACAGGTTTAATAAATGTATTGTTAATATTGATATTTGGTGAAGCGCATTTAGAATTATATGTTTCAAACTTAATTATTTTAGTTTTATCGACATTAATCTGTAAGTTGTTGTTTTGTAACCATTGTATTGCCCTATTTAACTCCTGATTAGTTTCAGTTTCTATGTCAGATTTATTTTTACACTTAATCATAAGTGTCGTGTCATCAGCAAAGAGTATACAGTCATGCATAATATTCTTGCTGAAGTCATTTATGTAAATGAGAAACAGTAAGGGCCCCAATACACTCCCTTGAGGAACACCGCAACTATTTATTTTTAATGTTGATGTAAAAGTTACCTCTGTGTTTTTTACTATTTTTGTTATCATAGTGCACTGTTGACGATTTGAGAGATAACTTTCCAACCAATTATAAAAAAATATAAAAAAGTCGATTAAGATAGTGAAAAGTGAAATGACTCAGGGGCACTCGAACTTGCGACCATTCCCTTACAGGCGGAATGCTTTGAGCACTGAGCTACGGAGTCAAGCCTTGAGTGGCACATTCTCCTATACAACCGGTGACCGATCCGGGCCCACCGGACCGATGGGGCAACGGTGGGAGCCATTTAATGATAGTCGTAAGAACCTGGTAAATAAGTGTTCCTTTATTTAGTGGAAGTCTATATCAATTTTCTTGTGGATTAATAAACAATCTACATTACTCTTGGAAAACAATTTAATACACTTCCGTTGTAAGCTACAAACATACATGTGCAGACGGCGCGCGTAAGTTTAACTTCGCCTGAGAGATGCTTGGCTCTCTAGAGTGGTGCATACAAAGGTCTACTAAAAGAGAACTGAGATACAGAAACTTAGACTTGGCACTAAAAATTAACATAGCCGTATGTTTTACAAAAAAAATTAAACAAAAATATTGCCATCAAAGTTATAACTCGAATATTGACAGATTTTTCAATGTAGGACACGTTGAATAATCAGTTCATAGTTCATTCAATATTTTAACGTTGATGAATATTTCATGTGAAAATCAGGACAATTAACTTCATTAACTGTAATTACGTAATTGTGTACTATGGTGTGGTACAGCCCTAATGTTATAGTATGTGTGTGGAAACTCGATAGTTGTAAGTTCCTTGTATAAGTACTTATTTGTGTCACCTTATTAGAGAGTAATAAACGGGATTTCGCAAGTAATGGACGTCTTTTAATTCGACTCCCTAACGACAACATCATATGGCGACCCTGCCAGCGACACGCTATCACGTTACGGCGCCGGCGGCGGCGCATCGCTTCGGCGCCCGTAACTAGAACCGATGCAGGTGCAATTTTTGCAGCGTGGACTATTTCGTGTGAACTAAGTGGCCCTGTGCATCGTTCTGCGTTGTGAGAATGTGTAAAAATACTGTGGTGCTTTCGTATGTACGGTGCTGTGTATCCAAGTTGGATTTTCTTTGTCGAAAATGGGGAACAAACAATCTGTAGAAAAGGAACAAGTAGTGGTGGCACAAACTGCTGCCGGTGCAGGCACGAATTCAGGGACTGTCGACCAGCTACAACAACATGCAGCTAATACCAACTATATACTTGTAACCATTTGTGTCTTTTTGGGCGTTGTTCTTTTATTTTTGGGGTACAAATTGTACCGGAAATGCCATCGCGATTGGACAGAGCAACAAATACGCGAATTCGCGCTGAAGCGATCTGCAAGTTATTTTAGAAGGCTCCAGAGTCAGCCTTCAAGTGAGGCAACTGTGTAATCAACCATGTTTCTGTAATCTAGTTCTCGCAAAAAACATATTCGCTACTACGAAAACGTGCAAAAGTGTAAAAAGTGCAGAAGTGCGAAAAAAAAAGTGCGCGAGTGCAACATGCCGAAACATTATTTGAACTGGTATTGATAACATCATTTACTTATTATTTTTTCTTTTAGAAAGCGAAATCCCTACTATAATTTCGTAAAATGTACGATAAATTCGTCCTTGTAGATAAGTTTTTTGTATTATGTTTTAGGTTATAAATCTTGCTTGATTTCAATTAAATGGCAGACGAGCTCAAAGAGCTATTTGAAAAATTCAAGTACGTTAAAGATTATTTAACTAAATTAGGCCCTAGTCGAAGGACCGCTAAAATAAGGCATGAAAAAAGTGTTGAATTGGAAAATTTAAAGAGGCAGTTTGATTTTATCTTGGACAATGTAAAAGTATTGTCAGAAACTGAAAAAATAACTAAGATAGAAGCAGAGGAAATTGAAAATGTATGTGCCAGTATCAATAAATATTATATTAAAATAAGTGAATTATGTACTGCGATAGATTCTGTTTCTAAAGGTACAGTTACAGATAATTTAGTTATAATGGAAAAATTTCAATTAAAAACCGCTGTCAGTCTTTTACCGATTATGGACAAAACCGAATGTGTAACAAAGCAATTAATTTCTAATATTGAAATGTACTCTGATATGTTGGAAGTTGAGGAGCGAAATAAGCTAATAACTTTTGTTTTAAGGTCAAGATTGTCCGAAGGTGCAAAACTAAGATTGCACGAAACTTATGCCACAGTTTCAGATCTGGTGAAGGATATGAAGGACCGACTTCTAAGTAAAAAATCAGACACTTCACTGCAACAGCAACTACAATGCTCTAGGCAGAATGACAAAACTGTAGCTGACTTCGGTAAGCAAATAGAACAATTATTTGTTGATTTAACTATTTCTCAAGCGGATGGAGACTCGAAAAAATATGAAATTTTGAAAACTGTAAACGAAAAGAACGCTATTAAACGTTTTTCCGATGGTCTGAGAAATAGTCGAATCAGTACAATTATAGCAGCAAGGAATTATACTACTTTGAGTGACGCTATCCGTGGTGCATTGGACGAAGAATTGTCGTTGTCATCCGACAATGGCGCCAGAGTGATATATTTTCACCAAAATAGAGGTAGGTCAAATAATTTTTCGCCTCGTAACAATTACCGTGGTTATGGTAACCGAGGTAAGCGTAATTATTACAACTCACAAAATCATCCCCTTAATTGTCAAGGTCATTCCCAAAATTATAGAGGTAGTTCTCAGAATTACCGAGGACGAGGTGGTTACAGACAACAACCCCAGAATAATTTTAGATTTGGGGGACGTCGATTTCAGAACTCTAGGGGTTCCCGTGGTCATCGTGCTAATATGGCACAATCAGCCAGTAACGACGATGATAAATCCACAAACGCACAGGCAAACAATGATAACGGTAGTCAGAAAAAATTAGAATTACCTAATTATTTTTTTCGAGCCTAATAATTTAGTTTGTTATTATGCTAATATTAATTCAGTTATATTTGACGTTAATGATGTTAGTTATTCTTGGTTACTCGATACAGGAGCATCGATATCTCTCATTAGATACGAAGCGGTGGTTAGAGACCAAATCCCTTATCATGCTGAGGAAATAAAAATCAAAGGCATAGGAGGGGATGTAGTATCTGAAGGATTTGTAATTTTAGATCTTTGTTGTAAAGGAAAGGTATTGAGTCATAAATTTTATGTGTTTAAGAATTTACCTTTCCGTTCGGATGGTATATTGGGACAAGACTATTAGTAAATTTAATTGCATTTTAAACTTTGAAAAAAATATTCTTACTGTAAATGAGCAGGAAACTTTTTCATTGCCATTACAAATGGGACAAATTGGTCCAAATAACTATATTACCTTACAACCCAGGTGTGAATCGATTTATTTTATAGATTTAGGCATTAATAAGGAGTGTATAATCACTCCCAGTGAGTTGTGTGAAGGAATCTTTCTTGCTAGTGTACTGGTAAGTCCTCGTAAAGGTAAAATACCTATTAAGATATTAAATACTAGAGACGACGAAGTTCGACTCAGTTATTTTATTCCGGAATTAATAAGTTTAGATGATTATTCTATTTGTAGTTTTGAAAAGGAATTGAATAATTCTGACAGAATAAAGAATTTGTTTTCCATGCTAAATTTAAGTCATTTAAATTCTGAGGAACAGATATCTATAGAAAATATTTGTGCGAAATTTTCAGACATATTTTTGCTGTCAGGTGATAAGTTAGGTGTTACAAATTTATATAAGCAGAAAATTTATTTAAAGGAAAATGTTACACCATCTTATGTTAAACCTTATAGATTACCTAGGTCACAAAAACAGGAAATAGAAAGGTAAATACAGCAAATGATTAAAGATGATATTGTAGAAGAAAGTCAGAGTGAATGGAATAGTCCTATCTTGCTCGTACCAAAGAAGAGTGCGGACTCTAGTAAGAAATGGCGTTTAGTAGTAGATTATCGAAAGTTAAATGAAAGGATTATGGATGACAAATTCCCTCTTCCAAATATAACCGAAAATTTAGATTCTCTGTCTGGTGCAATATATTTTAGTCATCTAGATTTATCACAATCATACTACCAATTATTATTAGAGCCTGAAAGCAGAAAATATACAGCTTTTACTACAGATAAACAGTATCAACTTAAGAGATTACCTATGGGTTTAAAAATTAGTCCGAATGCTTTTAGTCGTTTAATGACAGTCGCTATGGCTGGTTTAAATTATGAAAAAGCTTTAGTTTATTTAGACGATTTAATTTGCTATGGACGCAGCCTAGATATTCATAACAAAAATCTAGTATATATATTTGAGAGATTAAGAAAAGTAAATTTGAAAGTAAACCCTAGTAAGTGCCAATTTTTGAAAAAAGTATTATTATATTTAGGACATGTAGTATCATCAAATGGTGTACAACCAGATCCAGAAAAAACTAAAGTTATAAAAAATTATCCAAGACCTCAGTCTGGTGACGAAGTCAAACGCTTTGTCGCTTTTTCTAATTATTATCGAAAATTTGTACCTAATTTTGCTGAAATCACAATACCACTCAATAAATTATGCCGAAAGTCAGTTAAATTTGAATGGACAAATGAATGTGAAAATGCGTTTATTCATCTAAAAAAGTTGCTATGTAAACCCCCTATATTACAATATCCCGATTTTTCAACTGAGAATGAGTTTATTTTACGTAGTGATGCCTCTGGTAAGGCTATTGGCGCTGTGTTATGTAACAAAAATGATTTACCTATTGCGTATGCAAGTCGTACTTTAAATAAAGGTGAAATTAACTATCCCACTATAGAGAAGGAACTTTTGGCTATAGTATGGGCAGTTCGATATTTTCGACCATACTTGTATGGTAAACATTTTAAAATATTTACGGATCATAAACCACTTGTCTATTTATTTTCTATGAGTAATCCATCTAGCAGACTTTTCAAGTTTAGGTTAATTTTAGAGGAGTATGATTATGACATTGAGTATGTTAGAGGTACGAGTAATGTGGCGGCCGATGCATTATCTCGTATAGTTATTTCATCAGAAGATTTGAAAGAAATGAGTGTGCAATCTGTGAATGTAATGACTAGAAGTATGACAAGAGCGTTGAATCAAGATATGACTGACCATTCATTGGTCGATAAGGTTTCTATTGACAATCGGATTGACCACCCGGATGTCGTGGAGATGCTTAAAAAACCTAATAATTGCATAGAATTGATATTTAAAAATAATTTGAATGGAGATTTTGTTTATTTTAAAGAGAGATATATCATATGTGTTAATCTGAATTCTCGATCATGTCAAGCGCGAGACGTTTTCGTGAGAGATTTTGGATGGTTTTGTAACGAAAATAATATTAAAGAAGTATATGTAAAAATAAACAATGATACAATGAAATATATTAAATGGTTAACCAATACTAATAAAAAGTGGACCGTTCCACGAGTGTGTGTTATAAAAGGAGCGATACGGATAAATAATGACGATGATAAACTAGTAATTCTGAATGATTTTCATTTATTGCCGACAAGCGGCCATGCTGGGATAAGACGAATGCTAAATAATATAAAAAGATATTATTTTTGGCCAAATATGGAGGACGATGTTAAAAAGTACGTCAAGAAATGTATAAAATGTCAAAGACAAAAACATTCTTTACCTACCAAACAGCCAATGGAAATTTCAACCACTGCGCAGTTAGCTTTAGATAAGATATATTTAGATATAATTGGGCCCTTAAGTAAGGATTATTATAATTATTCATATATACTCACCCTACAGTGTGAGCTAAGTAAGTATATAGAAGCTTATCCTTTAGAAAATAAGGATAGTGTTAGTGTGGCGAAATCTTTAGTTGATAATTTTATCTTAAGGTATGGAATACCCCGAGAAATAGCATCGGATCGTGGGACAGAGTTTTTGTCAACTACTATGAAAGAGGTATGTAAACTGTTAAATATAAGTCAAATGTCTTCCACAGCATATCATCACCAATCAATCGGTGCTTTAGAAAATACACACAAATCCTTGAATGCTTATTTGAGAATCCAAACTGATAATAATCCAAAATATTGGAGTACATGGTTACCATATTTTTGTTTTGCTTATAATACAACTGTCCACTCTGAAACAAAGTACACACCATTTGAACTTGTTTTTGGCAAAAAATGTAATATACCGAGTAATTTGAATTCAGGAATTGTAGAACCTTTGTATAATAATCATGATTATGTTAAACAATTAAAGTATAGATTACAGGTTTCCCAAAATGATGCAAAAGTTAATTTAATTAGTAGTAAAAACAAACGTAAGTCTGTTTATGATATGTACACAAATCCAGTCATATACGATATTGGTGATATGTTATTAGTAAAAAGTGAAAAGGATAACAAATTTGAACCAGTGTATTTAGGACCTTTTGAGGTAATTGAAGATTTAAATTGTAATGTGAAAATAGATCGAAATGGAAAAATTGAAATTATACACAAAAATCGCACGAAACCGTTTTATTGTTAAAAAATAAATAAAAAACAAACAATTAACTTGTATTTTTTTTTCTTGTGGTAAGGGCGTATGGTGTGGTACAGCCCTAATGTTATAGTATGTGTGTGGAAACTCGATAGTTGTAAGTTCCTTGTATAAGTACTTATTTGTGTCACCTTATTAGAGAGTAATAAACGGGATTTCGCAAGTAATGGACGTCTTTTAATTCGACTCCCTAACGACAACATCATAGTACGAGGGATAACTTTTTTCGTATAAATACAGGTTATAATTCATTTATACGAGGAATACGTGCTTGTTAACATTGATTACTACTTATTCAGGCATATTTACAAATTGGGACAAGAGGCAGTTTCCTCTTGTCCCAATTTGTAAATATGTCTGAATTTTACTTTTGGGGTACTCGATTGGACAAGTGTTGCAACACTTACAGAAGATAATTAGTCGTTTTTATGTTACTACTTTTGTGAATGTAAAAGTTTCGGGTCAATTTGGTCATCTTTGACCCGGGAACTGTGAGGAATACACTTTAAAAATATATAAAAATGAAATGAAATGTTATAAAGCATTTAGCATGCTAACTATTCGAATGGATTAAGATAGGAAAACACAAAGAATGGAATTTATATAACGCGAGTTTTAACGTGGTTTACCATGGACTACTAGCTTATAATCTATACTTATAATATTATAAAGCTGCAGAGTTTGTTTGTTTGTTTGTTTGAACGCGCTAATCTCTGGAATTACTGGTCCGATTTGAATAATTCTTTCAGTATTGGGTAGTCCATTTATCGAGGAAGGTTTTAAGCTATATATCATCACGCTACTACTTAAGGGAGCGGAGCATTGATAATAAATGTTAACAAATCCGGCAATTTTTCATACATACTGGGTGGCGCAAAAGTAAAGACCCTATTTGGTTCGGCTATAACATTTTTTCTAAATTAGAAAACTAGATTTAGGTTTTTTTAAATGTATATTTGTACCATTAAATTTCGTACCATTAGGATTTAAAGATGATGTCTTTTAAATGGTGACCTCCAGAGTTGATACACATTTGAGCCCTATTTATGACATTTTGCATAACTTGCCGTGACACTTCCTGCGATATGTTCGTTATTTCTTGACGAATGTTTTCTTTTAGAGCTGCGAGAGTCTGTGGCTTGTTCACATACACCCGAGATTTCAAAAAACCCCAAAGAAAGAAGTCTGGACTGGTCAGATCGGGTGATCTTGCAGGCCAAGGCAAATCGCCAAAACGAGAGATAACTCGGCCTGGAAAAGCGTCCACTAAGAACATTGACACAATTATTCCACGTTCTTGGGGAGTAAAACGGTCCATGTTTATTTTCAGTGTATTTTACATTTGTTCACTACACAATTTTCAACAACAGAAGTACAGAAAATGTCATATAAAAAAAATAAAGGTATTTTCTTTAGTGCCAGTACTTTTGCGCCACCCAGTATTTTGAAGACTAAAACATACGGGCTCAAAGGGATATGTAACTTCAAAATATACCCCGGGCGAAGCTGGGGTGGGTCAGCTAGTATTATATAAACGAGTTTGAGTTCAGAGTAAATATTTTGTGGGCATGAATATAGGTAATTGCATTGGTCTGGTCGTGCCTCGGAAAGCACGAGAAGCCGTCAGTCCCGGTGGCCATACCTGTGGCAGTGGTTACGGGTAGTTTGAGTCCTAAAAATTCTAACAACTGACTTAGCTGCTATGCTTAGAAATTGCCCTTGAAGTGTGGAAGTCAGATGGATGTCGCTTCACATAAAATTTCGATGTTCAGCCAAAGCCGCAGTTAGGCTGGAAAAGCGAACCCCAGACTCAGAAGTGAGGGATTAATGCTAAGATGGCCCAGAACTCTCTACTTAAAGATTTTGATTTTGTAGCATAGCACTTCAATGTAAATAATCTACAGAAAATGTTTTACTCGTATTACATCCAGAGGTTATTTTATTAAAATTAAGTGACACATCAGATATTTTTTGTAGATGACAATAAAAGTATTTTTATAAAAATAAACGTGTGATTTGGAGCTAGCCCGGAGAAACAATGTCCAATTCCTTCAAGTAAATTGATTGGGAGTATCTCAAGACTCGAATAATACAATAATATACATTCAAAAATTTCCAGTCTATCTAATCCTCTGTTCTGTGAAGCTTATTTACCGCCTGAGAGTCTAGCTTGAGTTGCCGGTAAATGCTTAAAATAAATGAAATTTTGAGTGATTAACAGTATAAAAGTATTTCAACGTTAAAAGTCAAGTCAAAGGCAAAAATGATTTATTCTGCGTAGACTATTAAATCGGAACTCACAAAATGTCAATACAAATAGAAATATGAAATACTAGTTCAGCAAATGCACCACCGGTTTGAAACGCGGCACCGAAATGAGAATACTCCGACAAGAAACTCAGCGGGCAAATTCGGTCTATTTACAAACATATATTTAGTCTACTTAGTCTAAATACAAAAAATTACTTTAGTAGCATAGTAGAGTGAACAGCTCATTTCCAAGCTTGTTTATCGTGCAAGTATTCTTGTCATTTTGTAATAACCTTTCTGGCACAATTGACTTTTAAGTACATTTATAAATTTATGCAGAATTTAATTTCTAATTTCATTAGGGAGCTTGTTAAAAAAGCGTGTACTGTTGCCCTGGAATGAATGACATATTTTTTGAAGTCGGCCACCACAGACTACAAGATTGTTTTTGTATCTGGTATTTATGTTAAACCTGTCATAAATGCTTGAAAATTTTGAAATATTTTTCCTGATACACATTAGGTTCTCGTAAATGTATTGTGATTATAAATAAAAATTATCTTAACCTTTCTCCGAAATTCACTTAACTGTATTTTTTTATTTATCGCTTATGAGGCATTCTGTGAAAAATAAACACATACGAAGTGGTGATGGATCATTATTTCAAAATAACCTATGTATGATAATGTAATTTAAAACCTTTTATCTTTGCCAAATGGGTTTAATTTAAAAGGGTTAAATGAGTAAATGATACCCGCCAGACCCTAAAGATTATGTCAAAATCTCAAAACATTGTTTTTAGGGTATTTGCTTTATTTTAATGGTGCGTACGTGAGGCTGAGTCTCAATTAGATATTACTTGATCAAAGTGATATTAGGAGGTAGGACACGGCGGTATTTCCGCCCAATTGAGCAGTCCGACTGAGGAAGTACCTCCGCCCTACAGAATACCGCGGTTATAATAACTTCGTGTTGTGTTCCCAGCGGTGAGTAGGGTAGCCAGAGCTCACTGGAGAATTTGTGCTGTCAGTCGGATGACTAAAGGCTTGTCCTGCTTTGTCCTCTCACAGAAACTCTGTGCTTACAGGGTCGGCAGCGCGAGTGTGGCTTCTCTGGTGTTACACACGTCCATAGGCCACGGTAACCACTTTCCATCAGGTGGGCCGTGCGCTTGTCTGCCACCTAAGTGGTATAAAAAATAAAACAGGTCAATTTGAGTAAGAAATATTAGCAACGCAAAAAATTGTGAGTACTTGAAATTGATAGGTCCTCTGCTGATGGACAGTCCCTATATTGGATTTAATTGTCTGGATTTCGACAGACCGATTTGATTGACCTCAGTGTGAAGGTACGAATAAACCGGATTATAATATTTTGATGTATATCGGTAGCTGATTAAAAACGACCCACTCCAATGTATTCCGCAGGTCACGTTCATTCGGGATGTCACGACACGTGCACGAAATAATACGTGCTATTCCATATTGTATGTTTCCTATGAACTGTTGTCATACTATATGATTAAGTTTGGGTATAGAAGGTATAATATTATCCTGAATTTTACGACGATTCATAGCCATAGTTTTATTACGTCATAAAATAAAACAGAAAATTTATTATATTTAAACAAAAATACTATATTTATGTTACTGTATACAAAATTGGATTGTGAAGCCAAGTTTGCCTTTGTTGTCAAAACTAGCTCTGATACAACCAAATCCATAAATCCTTAAATGCTTAAATGATAATTAATTTTATAAATTTCAGAGTTTTAATAATATGTCAGTTTATCACGCTATCTAATTTTAGTTGATTTATCTTGTAAACTATAATAGTACTAATTAATTAAAATTTATGTTGAAAAGAAATTATTTTACTTCGAGCACATTAACGAAATTGTAACGCCAATTCAGTGAAAGAAAAAGAAAACTAGTTAATTTTAATTTTAATCTAAACTCAAGGTACAATTATTGTCGTAGTAAGCAAGCATATAATAATCTCACATTCTTATTCATAGTTACATAAAATCCGAGTAAATAGCTCTGGCTTAGTAAAAATGAATAACTGAGATTTATTTATAAAATGTGCACAACATATCCCAGTTAGGGTCACCTTGTTTAAGACATACTGCCAAGTATTTTATACGTGCAGCTTGTGGACCAACTATACGCAGCGTGCCGTCAGCGCCTTACGTGTCTTATATAATAATGGCTATAGAATGCTGATGGAGTTGCCTCGCTTCTGCAGTGCTTCAGGTATGTTTGCGCAAAGTCATACAAATGATTTCGCTGCAATATGGCGCAAAAAAACAGCCTCCTTGCTCTGCAGAGTTCGGGCCAGCTCCAACAGTATTTTGCAAATGTTTGCTGAAAGGCACGACTCGCCTGTTTTGAACCATTGTACGCGTAGATGTATGTCTGCCGTACAATTGGTCTCTAAATAGTAATTAGTTTAGTTTTAAAATGTAATTTAATTTGTTTACTAACATCATAGTCCTAAGTATATTGTTACTAACAAAATATGAATCAATGCGTTCGAAATAAAATATATTTTATTTATTTTTATTAAATTTCTATTAAATTATATACTTATCATATTAAATTAGCCCAAGGAACTGGGAACATATAATAGAAATGTACTAAATAGCTTAAGTTCAAACTACTTTCGCCTGAAAATCCTCGTAAAGTAACAAATCTGATTCGCTGGTAGAGCATTTATATTTTAGTAGTATCTGAAAGAACTGCTCGAAAACATATTTGAGAATGAAATGTAGGAAGTTCCAAACAGAAGCGAGTGTGTTGTTATATCATGGCACTCGTATTCTAATAATCTGTATAAGTCTTGTGTGAGTGAAATATATCCTTATGCATAGTGGGTTGGATGGCTGAATTCTTACAATAAGATTTACGAACTGAATATTTGCATTTCTATTACTTGTTTATGTTTATATTTGTATCGCTACTAGGCTACAACAAAACAAATAAATGGAGAACTGATCTACCCATAAAGTACTGAATTTTTGTAAATAGTATAATTAATTGTTAATTGCTTTATCATTTAGTAATGTTGCACTTAATTTAACCATAATAAAATATGTACTGATAAACATGTCTTTCACTGAGGTAGCGAAGAATACCCAGTATGTTAGATATTCATGTAGTAATAAAATTATTTTTCATTTTCAGTACCTACTCGCACTTATATATATTATAACAATTAGATAAGGGACTAAGGACTAACAGTCTTACTAATAAAAATGACACAGGGTATGTACACCTGTTATAACAAAAATTTATATGGAAATGTTGATATATATATATATGTATGTGTATCTATACTATGTGTATTTTTTTTAGTAAGACGGTAAGAGTTTTAGAAGCTGTGGACATATGGAGATACAGACAGGATATACCAAAATTGTTAGGATTTAGTGTTCGTAACATTGTAATAATTAAAAAATATGTGTTATTACAAAGTAAAAAAATTGGTTCGCAAGCGTCAGATGTAATAATAAAAAAATATGTGTCATATGACAATGAAAGAAGTAAGTGTGTAATCTCCTATTTAAAAGAAATATAAATAAAATTGGTTTGTAAGTACATTACCATAAAAGTTCGGGCGCCTTGGAGATACACATGCCTAAGATAATCAGCGGATATTGGAAACTTTTAATCTTCCGGAGGTGAGCTAAATGAAACCAAACTGTGAGGTTTAAGGTTTTATTGTCCACTCCAGTGTGCATTTAGAAATAGTTGCAAGGATACATTCCTAATGTATATCTAACCTTAAATTTAAAATTAGAGTTTTATAAGCTAGGTCAAAATGATCTTATGTCAATATGATTCTATGTCACCAATGCACTTTTAGGTCATTTTGAAGTTTAGATTTAAAATATAATTAAAGTAAGCTCACGGCATCCCTCGGCGAGTATATGTAAACACAGCAGCGAGAAAGCTCGTAGCAGGCGAAGTTTTCAGTTTAAGCCCATGCGGTACATCCATGTTTGAGGTGAAAAGTCCAAACCCTCCATAAGGAAATGCAGATGACCGAAGACAAAGGAACGCCGAAAAAGGTCCAAAGAAAAGAGAAAAGGCAAAGACAAAGGCGGTTCCAATTTGGAAACCTGTAATAAAATTGCATGTCATTAGAACAACTCCTATATGGGTGAACACGAGGTCCTAATTTTTTATAAATTTGTGCGTCTTACCGCCTTAATTTGCTGGAACAATGCCAATAGCAAAAGAAATCATAATATTTTCAGATTAAGAGCTGAAACAATAGAATTTTAACAATTATTTTTCAAATTAGGAGCGTGGCGAATTTCCATCAAAGGGAATCTTATTAAAAAATAACAACTCACCAGAAATAAACTATAATTCCACAAGAGGATAGTTGTGAGGACACATACTATTATCCTTTTGGCCAAAATACTCTCATTTTTATGAGATTTATTGAAATTAAGTTACGAAGCCATGAATATCGACCATTCCGTCTCAATATAGGAAAAAAGGTGCTTTTGACAGCGATACGTCAAAATGTCATTCACTCCGCGCTCCGAAACCTTTCGTTCAAAAATAGAATTAAAACAGGTGTGACGACGTTCGCAGAGCGCGTCGTTACATTACATCCCTCCCCAAAAAGAAAAAAAGAAAGAAGGAAACTTCCTTTTCCAATGAAAATTATGAGAGTCCAGAACAAAATTCCAAAAAACCTCAAAAGACAAAATGTCTTGCAACATTTTTCAATAAACAAAAAGGGCAATGCGAAAGCATCTTGCATTGGGTATTGCAGAAATAATTATAAATTAAAGAATGGGAAAGCATTCCTAAAAATCAAAGAATGTGAAAACACTCGAAAAGTAAAGAACCAAACTCAGAAAAGAGTAAAAACTTATTTCAACACAAAAGTGAAAATAAATCCTTCAATAAAACAAATTAAACAATCCCTACTCAATTCCATTCCAGATATCGATTAGGCAACCAACGCCGTCGAATCTAATCCTTGATCTTAACCAGCCTTCTAGCATCAATACAAAAGTGCGGTTGAGCTCCTACGCCACCGACTCTATACCAGCTATTCCTGAAACAAAAATATGAAACTAACAAGATATCGGTTAAGCACCAACGCTGCCGAATCTGAAAGAAAATCGGTAAAAACAATGAAGTTTTCCCACTGTCGGTTAGGTTGAAAAGCCGCCGACTTCAAATTCCTATTCCAACATCCAAAACGTCAAAACAAAATCACAACAAAAGTGTCGTAATAATATATTTATAAGCATTGTGATCGGCATAACACCACCAACTTTCCGAGCACAAGCAAAATATAAAGAAAATATGACAATTGTGACCAGTACAACACCACTGACTTTCTGAGCACAACCGCATAAGAAAAGTATGACATTTGCGACCGGCACAACACCACCAGCTTCCCGTGCGCAAAGCATAAAAAATGTAACAATGTGTATAAAAACACAATCGTACAAAAAGAGAAAAACGACAATTACGACCGGCTCAACACCACCAGCTTCCCGTGCGCAAAGCGTAAGGTGTGACTATGTGTATGAAACACAATAGCACAAAAAATTGTAAAGTCCAGTAAGACACAAGTTTCCCAAAAAATGGTATAACAAGGTGTGTAAAAATTGCATAAAATGCGTCCAATCCGAGAATCTT